>CM068367.1:946020614-946570614 GCA_034769895.1 Magicicada septendecula | reverse complement strand
CGACCTACTGTACAAACATTTTATCCAAAGGACAGTCCTTCCTCACGAAGTTTGATGACATTCTTCACCTACCTGACATGGAGGTACCATTTTAGCTGATATGCCATTTCTTCAGAACTCAAGCATCCACGTATTTGATGTATTGTCACCATATCTAGCTCTGCTTCTTGTCATATACATATTATATACACAAACGTAAAATTCTGCACCTGTCGTGTCTTGTAAATATAAATCTTAGAACATGGAAGTCACGGATGGTTCTACATACCGATTTTTATTTAGATTTCTAAAAGTTAACCGTAGAATAGCTGAATATACACTACATAATCGTAACGTTAGGCAAGCGTAAATGTTTGTATACTGAATACGATTTTTTTTTTTTCACGCACCTTTATTTATTACATAAATCATATCACTCAATATCAATAATGGCATCAATACGAGATCTTCGTTCTAAGTTCAATGGATCAAAGTGCAGTCATAGTTATCACTTACGACAGCCTCGTTATAGCAGGATTTCTGAGAACACTTTCCTAATAACCTTCTCTTACTGTCAACTACTGACCGTGTTCTAAGGGTCGACTTTAGTACTATAAAGGTTGTAAGCCACGAGTAAAGGCGAAACACCTAGTCATAAGTGATTTAATATTTTGGTCCATTACGAGAGTAATCATTAAGCCGAGGGTGATAGTAATCACTGGGCCAATTTGGGAACCAGCTGCGAAATACTCTTTCTAGATACTCAGAACGTCCACAGTCTTCTAACAGATGATTCGAAACAGGAATCACACAGAAACTGAAGAGAAGAAAAGTGACAAAACTACAGACGTCCGTGGAAAAATATGAGACAGACGGACGGACGGACGGACGGACGGACGGACGGACGGACACACACACACACACACACACACACACACACAATAGGAATATACTGTAGAAAACGGTATCACATTATGTGAGCGTGTCAGAAAGAATTATACATTTAACTATATAATGTAATTAACAGGACAAAAACGATAATAATGAACTTTATTTTTTAAGTACAAGATAAGAACGCAGAAGACTATGATATAGTCTAATTAAACTTTTAAGCATGAACAGAATAATTAAGTCAGACTGGATCCAAAAATGACATGCCTTGAAAAATTTGTATGACGGTTTAGATTTTATTAGAGAAATGAAAGAAACACCTTGCTGATTTTGTAAGAATCAGAGTCAAATGCAACTGTAAATCATAACATGTATAATTTGACTATGAGAAAAAAGTATTTGTAACATACATGTCAAAGTAACATGTTAACAATTTATACAGGCCTATCCTTAGCAGATCAAAAACACAAATTAGCATCAAAGAGGGAACATGCATATTGACTTGAAGTTAACAATAAAAGGAATAAGTTGTTCATATCAACAAAAATCAGAAAAATGTTGATTATGATATGAAACTGAAAACACATAAACACGTTCATCTGTATGATGAAATAGATTAAAAGACTGCAACGATTATATAACTGAAACAATAACAAAAGCAACCAAACACAACTGAATGAATTGTAGAATGTGACTCAAAAATATAATCACAAACTGAAGTACTAATGCAGAAAATAAGAAAAATGAAAAAGTGATACAAAACAATAGAGTACAAACCGATTTAAAAAACCTAACCAAACAAATCTGGTGTCACAAATTATCAGAAAAGTACAAAACCGTACAGAAAAAAAGAAATTGTATAAATACTACGTCATCAAATTATGACAGCCAACAAAGACAGAAATGCAAATATAATAAGAACACATATAAGTATAAAAATGCAATATATAATTTACATACACACTCAATACCCTAGTGAAAAAATAGAACTAAAACATTGTAGATTTTTAATAACAGCCTTAGTACAAAGAAAACCTCTCTGTACAGTACCTTCACCATTCAACTTTTGTTTTAGTACATATAAAACCAACATGAGATAGGAAAAGGATTTGTTTGCAGGCTCCTTCTGATGTATACAATACATCAGCAGTTCTAAAGACACCATATCAAGTAAAATATCAATAGGAAATGTATACAGAGGAGATAATCTAACACCAAATCTAACCTCAGAACTGCCAGAGGTCATGGTCACAAGATCAAAATGGAATGCAATTCTTAAAAACATCAATCAAATAAATCGGGGAGAGAGGGAATGGAAAGTAGAACATTTTAAAAAATACCAAAATTTACTTTATGGTTAAGAAGTAGTTAATGCATTCCTGCAATAAATTATGTACTAATCACACAACCTACCCACAATAATAATTGATGTAAATAATTGTGTTCTCTACAGAGAACTAGGAATAACAAAATGATACAGGGAAACAATTGATGGCCTGAAGTAGATAAAACTTTTTAAGACTATTAGACAAACTAGGCTAAATCATAACATTATTTAGAAAATTCTTTTATCCACTTCAAAGAATTAGACTTAACACTAAACCTAAGTTGGTACACACCACATTTACAGAGAAAATAAAATGGAAAAAAGTTATAAAAAACATTTAGCTTCAGCAGAAAATGGTCATCAAGGTCCAGGTCCAGGTCCAGGTATGCGGAGCAGCAGCTTGTCGTGCTCCGGTGGTCGCAGTGTCCGGGCGAGCCCGATGACTGCATGTTGCCTGTCTGTTACCATGACTAGCGTTCTCCGCGCTATCATAGGAATGGAACCTCCATCGATTTTATTTTGGAGGGTACAGGATGGTGTTAATTTTGTTGGACCCTTGGACCTCGAAGAGACCAAACGACGGCAGAATGGGGGGAGACCTCGGAGACTTTACGGTTGAGAAATAGGAATTCCCCCCCCCCCCAAAGGGCAGGGCGTCTCTAACCGCTCAGGAAATGTCGCCGAGGGCTGCCACGCGGCAATGTCGGCGCACGGGAGAAAGCGTAGGAGGAAGCAGCGTCCACCAGAGGTGGCACTAAGCACACCTAAGGCAAGCGCAGTCCCCCCCCCCTAGTCTGTCGCCGAGCGACAGCACGGACAAGAGAAAGAAGGAAGGAGTAGGATCGTAAAAAATACTCAAGGTCGAGGGAATGGGGCAGACGTTCTGTAAACTGCTTATGGGGGGTCAATGAGCAATGTTCGTGGGCGTTTGTGTCGTCTAGGTGGTGGGCCGACATCTGTGTTTAGTCGACGGATGTGGGGATGGGTCGAGACAGAGGCTCGAGTAAATAGGTTGAGGGCAAGGGACCGAACGAATTCGGTGAGTGAAGGAACCTTCAACCCTCGCCTGATGGCATCATTTCTGACAAACCAGGGAGAGTTGGAGATGTAGCGGAGGGTTCGGGATTGGAACGCTTCCAAACGGGCGACAACGGATGGACTGAGTAGCACCCAAAAGGCGGGAGCTGCGTAAGTGAGGATTCTTAGGGGAAAGAGCAAGTAAATGGTGAGTTTAGTGCGCACAGGCACTGAACCCCGATGAGAAAGGGAAATAGTTTGTCTCTGACGCCTCTGGCGCGCTGGAGACTCAGAGAGACGTGTTTTGTAAAGCTTAGGCGTCAGTCAAGAGTGACGCCCAAGTACTTTCCAGACGGTTCCCATTCGATTGGGCTCCCTTCAAGGGAGAGGGACTTGCATCGGGAAGTAAATTTATGAGAAAAGGCGATCGCCTCGGATTTCGGCCAGTCCGGAAGAACGGCGAGCTGACGTTGCACCAGGCCAGCTGCGAAATCAAGACTCGCTGAGCTGGCGTGATACATGGCGTCATCTGCATAGAGCGAGAGAGTGACTCCAGGCTGCACAGGCAGGTCGTTCGTGTACACGACGTACAGAACGGGGCCAAGGACAGATCCTTGAGGTACGCCTGCGGCGACTGGTCGAACGCATGAGTTCGACCCATCGACGCATACCCTAAAGACGCGATCGCACAAGTACGAAAATGAACGAAAGAGGAAGGGAGAAGGGAGTGGGCCAGTTTGTAGAGAAGGCTTTCGTGCCAGACTCGATCAAAGGCCTTACTCACGTCGTGCAAAACAGCGACGGAGGACAGATTCTTGTTGTAGGCGTCCGTCAGTTGGGTAACAACCCTGACGAGTTGAAGGGTCGTCGAGTGCTCTCTGCGGAAGCCGAACTGCTCCTACCGAATGAAACCATCCAACAGGGGCACGTCACGACCGTGCAGGAGCCGCTCGAGTACCTTCGATATGACTGGCAACAGTGAGATGGGTCGATGGTTTGAGGGGAGAATACGCAGCTTGCGAGGCTTGGGAATCATAATGATTTTTGCACGCTTCCACAGGCTGGGGAAGTAATGGGGCCGGAGACATCAATTGAACAGCTCGTGGACCAGATGAATGATGCTAGGGGGAGCGTGTTGTAGCGCCGCGCCGCTCCGATACGATCATCGCCGGGCGCCGCTTAGGGCGAAGTCGACCAATGGCCGAAACAACATCGGCCCGGTCGAACGGGTCAGGTGTGTCAGCAGGAGGGCGGGAAAAATATCCAGATAGGAAGTCTGCGACCTCGGCCGAGTGGACGGGGTCGCAGACGCCTCTGTGAACGGTGAATTGCGGCCGCAGAGTACACAATGCCGCCGGTGATCTGAGGGGATGGCGGGTCCTTTTGTCGCCATTAAGTCGGCTCGCAGCCTGCCAAACAGACTCGGGCCGGACTTCAAGAGACTCGAGGTACGAGTCCCAACGATGTACAGTGGCGTCAAGCAGAAGCTGCTTGACAAGGACAGATTGGGAGTTTAATCTGCGTTTGATAGCAGGATCCCGGGTTTGCTGCCATCTCCGGCGGAGCTGGCGTCGAGTTCGGATGGCGAGGAGCACCTCTTCAGGTAGTTGAGACCTGAGATTTGTCTCTGGGACAAGGTAGGTATGTTTGTCCATAGCGGATATAACGACTTCATGGAGATAGGTGGCCATACGGTCCACATCAGCCGTAGATGCGATGGTGGCCGGAGGGTCAGATGGCACTGTTCGTTGGAGTTCGTCATGATAGGAGCGCCAGTTGACTCTCCGTTGACGAGAAGGGGGTTGGAGAGGTGAGTCCAACGTGGGACGAACAGTGATAAGTACCGGGTCATGGTCGGACGAGAGGTCCGACACAGCACTTACAGTGATAGGAATGGCCAGGTCCTTGACAATGACAATGTCAAGGACATCCGGAAGGCCCCTATTGGGCACGTGAGTCGGTGAATCTGGACCAAGAACTGAAACCTGTAGATGACGCTGAACGTAGCTGTAGAGCGAGCGGCCACGCGGGTTCGTGACACGGCTGTTCCAAGAGGGATGCTTGGAGTTGAAGTCTCCGGCAGCTATAGTGGGTAGTTCGTGGTCAAGGAGGGTGTCCCACTCCTCAGGTGGCGGAGGCCCGCCGGGCCCGGACGGAAGGTACGCCGAAATAAGGCGAACCTCCCGGTCCCCGATCCAGAGGGCCACCGCCGTCGTCTCCAAATACCTAGTATCTGGAGGGGGTAAAAGACGATGGGCAATACGCCTGTGGACGAGAATAGCAGTACCCCGGCTGGGACGAGCGGGAGGGTGGTCGCTGAGGCCTATCCGTGCGATACGTTGTGTACGCCGAAAGCTGAAAGGAAACAGCAGGGGTAAGGAATGTTTCAGAGAGTAGTATGAGATCTAAGTCATACTCAGTGGCAAAGTTAGCCAATTCGGCTCGGCGAGACGGAACGCTACGCGCGTTCCATCCCACAAGCCGAAGAGGCCTAGACATTGGGAGGCAGGAGGGTCATGAGGGAGGTAAGAATGATGACTACCAGAGACTGGACGTCCTTGGCAGCCAAGATCTGGGGAATGAGGGTCTCAACCCAGGCGCGCAAACGATCGGCAAAGGTCGGGTCCGAGGACCCTCCCTCAGTCGATGGCGTCTGCGGTGTGGGCGGGGGCACTCGATACATGATACCATTATCGGGCCAAGGTTTAGGTTTAGGCTGCCGAGGCTCTTTGGGAGCTGGGGCAGATGCTGGCTTGGGTGCAGCGGGCCTGAGCTGCGCGAGAACTGTGGTCAATGATTTCTTCTTCTTTGGCGCAGGTTGCTTTCGCGACGGGGCCAAAGGAAGGAAAGATGCATCGGAGGCGGCGGCTGCCGCATAACTGAGTGCTCCGGCAGGCCCTGGACAGGCAGGGGCGACTACAGTGACTGCAGGCGCAGACGAGGTAGTCGGAGCGGGGGCCGCCGAGGCGGCAGATGCAGGGGCTGAGGGTTTCTTGGGAGCAGTAGGGGTAGGCTTTTGGGCCTTATTGATGCGCTTCAGGGCATCACGATAGTGCTGGCATTGGCGAGAGCTTGCCGGGTGAGGGTCTCGACAGTTTGCGCACGTCGCGGTGGCGGTGCGTTCATGAAGACAGTCGCCCTTGTGATGACCTTCGCCGCAACGAACGCGTGTCGGGTAGTGACAATAGACACTGCTGTGCCCGTACCGCTGGCAGTTAGAAAATGGTCATGAAGATGGAAGGTCGAGTTTTGGACACCAAGTACAGACCGAGGTCATGGTAACAAATCTATCCAAGAAGATGAGATGTCTAGGTTAAGTAATGGAATAGAATAAACTGGACAAGATTTGATGTGAAAGAAACCGAAAAATTAGAAAATATCTCACCATTGGTAAACAAACAAAATGGTTGCTACTGCTGAAGATGTTATTGGTTCATGTGTTTTCTTGCACTGTCACATTGCTACACAGTTTGAGCCTTTCAAGTTGAATCTTCTGTTGCTACATTTTAGCACAATCATCCTGTCTAATCTATTGGTTACTTGATGAGCTGTTCACAAGGCTACATCGGTTTACTCATTAATAAAATAAGTTTATCTGAGAATCTCAACAAACCAATTATGAGTTCCATCACATTACCTATTAACAAACTGGCTATATACAGAAAACAATAACTCAAAACATCAAACAATATCACAGCCATCAGAAACTTGGGATACTTTACAGTGATACCAAAACACTAATCCTGAAACAAACTATGTAGGGTCGCATAGTGCATAGCTGTAAACAAAATATTAATGACTACTACATTTTTGTTCATTAGAAAATATGTACAGGCTTCAAAATTGAAATAAGTAGATATTTCAATCTTTCTTTGTAAGTTGTATTAAAAAAAACCCGTTTAAATATCAAAATTAAACAGTTCTCAACAAATTCAGTTTACATTTACCCTGTTCATTTCCAATTAACCCAACATCATAGGAGTAATTGTAAACAAGTGTTTCTTTTATTCTTGGAAATGTCTATACAAAAACTGGAGCAACTGTAAACTACCTAGTTGATAGTGTATTATTTCATATTGAATTTCTAATCCTAACTGCACATTTGCAATTCCCCATTTACAATTACCCAGTCTTGGTTATTTGAAAAATATATGGAAAAAATATTTCAAACACTCTGTTTAGTAAACATAAAGAAATGATACAGGAACATTCTATTACATAATACAAGTACATTTATTACAACAGAATAAAAATTTTATTATATTATTTTTTTTTTTGAAATACAGAAACGCTTCCAGTGACTTGACAAACAATTTGTCAATTAATTTTCTGCATTTCTGGACTGGGCAAAATTGCCAATATTTGTTCAAAACTTAAAAGTACTTTGATCATTTTCTTTAATATAAACAGTGTAGAAATTTCATCTCTGCACTGGTATCCTGTGACATAAGTTTCTCATTTGTCGTATATTTTCAGTACACTATCTGCCAACAAAATCAACAAGAACAAATTTGGTTGAATCTTCTGCCCACGCTCCCATTTCATATATTACTTTCACGGTATTATCTTTCAAAATGCTTATTGAAATTTTGTTATTTGCAATGATTCTTTGTTATTATCATTTCATCACAATAAATAGAATGTTGTTTACAATCTTTTTTTAGTTTTCTTTAGTACTTTATGACAAAAATTTAATTTCCTTTTTAGCTCTGCTTTTTCTGTTTCTAGACTTTTCTTTACTGTTCTCGATTATTTTTCTTGATACTGTTTTCAGCTTCTTTAATTTTTGCCAGGACTTCTTCCCTTGTTAAACTTCAGGTTTCAAGCTTTTTAATTTTACTGAAGTGTGCGACATTATAGACTTTTGAGTTTTTCTTATCTCTAATTTAAATATTTCTACAACTTTGGTTGATGTTTCTGGAGTTGATTTCTGTTGTAGCGTTTTAACATGTGTATTCTCAATAGGGTTATTTGGGTAATGCCGATCTGAGCAGCAGATGTCCCTCGTGTAGATTATGACACATCAACTCATCGTGTATACCAGAGTCATCAACAGAGTTTGTTGCAGGACAACTGAACACTGAATATGATACAATAGCTCTACTCTTATACTCTTGAGTGCTTTTGGACTAAAAGCAGAGTCTGACAACTTTCTTGCATCAACTGGGAAAATTCCTAGTTATAGGCTTAACAAGACACCCCAACACCCAAAGTTAATAGGCTAAGTTGGTTAAACTTCTGTTACATTAGGTTAGAATAGCACTAACATAACGTTACACATGACTATTTATTGGATGGCAGAAATATTTTTCATATATATGTTTTATGCTAACATACATAGGCCTAACATATTATTCAGAAAATAATTTTTTGAACAACTTAACTTATTTTATCATTATTCGAATATGTTTTCAGAGTGGTAAGCTCATAATAATACCTATCACTGATACATTCTGATGTTAAATAGTACTAAACGTACATTAGTATTTCAATAAAAGCATTTACAATTGCCCCAAAATCACATTTACATTTATTTACTCCACTGAGAAATTTTTGTGGGGCAACTGTAAATTTAGTAGCTTTAGACTATCTAATAAATACCTTTTCAGAACATTACAAACAGTAAATAGAGACTATTATATTTATCGTGATATTGTTTTGGTTTGGTTTCAGGTTGTTTCTGTCCACAAAATCATTATACTTTCAAATTTATGCGGAACGTTTTTACCATATTTTCTAACATAAAAACTATGATGATATGAGACAGTGTAGACAATATTCAATGCCGGAAAACTAGAATTTTTCTTCCACTTACAATTACCCCATCTGACCTACTGAATACTTTCACACAATACTGAGCATCACGAATATACCAATAAAACAAACTATCAAAATTATCAGTTATAAATCACCAAAATTACACCAATCAACTGACTGTAACTCTACCTCAAAAAAGACTGTTTTCATGTACACAGACACCACCACTGCCAAACAGAAGATCCAATGGTATCTATACTACCAATAACAAATAAGTCTCCAAATGCAAGACTTCACAAAACAACTAGACTTCTTCCTAAAATAAGAACATATGACAAACCAAACAATAAGTTTACTGTCAAAGTAGAAGACAGTGTTTTCGTTACCTAGTTTTGGTAATGAGGAGAGCTGACAGTTGTCTGGGACTACTATTCACTGGAAACCAACACTGTCTCAATTCGACTCACATTATCACCTGGCACCACTTCACCCTTGCTATAAATCGAGTAAAAAATTGTACTATGCATAAAAGACAACAAAAATCACAATACTTGCAACTTTGCACACTATTGTCTACAGCAACATGGATATCGACTAGGCACTGAAACCAAACTAAATGTAGCATGATGTAAACATCATAAACAATAACCACAGAAGAAGTCACTGTTATGCTCCCATGTAATAAAAGAATAGCCCCCTACAAAGGAAAGTATGTAGAAGTGGAACTGTGTGTGTGTGTGTGTGTGTGTGTGCGCGCGCGCGCGCGCTCCTACTCTAACTTACACCTAAGCACACTTTCTCCTAAAATGATACTGCCTCAAAACAACATAAACTTTGAAGGTGCTAAACTATCAGTGGCCACATAAATCACAAACAAGTGTAGTAAACATCAACAAGTATAGTAAAATAAGTGACAAAAAAGACTAGATGTCCTTGAACATACCTACAGATAACAGCCTTCACCTATACCAAGCCTAAAGTATGGTTAGCCTCACCAGAAGGCTTACAATACTCCTCTAACACACTACGCCTTAACAAGCAGCTACTCAAACCAATCAAAAGTAGCACATATTTAGGGGACCTATGTGAAAAGCCAAGTCTCTGCAACAAAACAATTTCTCAACATTATCTGAACGCTGGCACCTATCGAACAGCCAAAATATCCTAAATGGGGTTGTGTTTAAACAGTGCAACAGAAGGCTTTGATCAACCCCAATCTACAACAGGGAAACAGTATAAATAAATCCCCCCTATGGTGTTTTCTTTCCTTTATTTGAAGGGGAGAAGGAGGGGGAGGGGGAGGGAGGGAGAGTGCGCTGCACAAGTCAGATACAGTAATATGTATGGCGCTAATGCAACACTCACACCAAACAATGGTCACCCGTAGTCACTATTATGAATTTAGGGAATCTACATATATAAAAGTATAAGACAAAACCAATTAAAATTCAAATTCAAATCATACGACACAAGGTACAATTTTTAAAAACACCATAACCAACAATGCTACTCAATCTTACTGTTAACAGCTAACAGCAAAAAACCAACCCAAACAACTATTTCTCCAAATAATAACTAAATGTAGTCAAAGATGATTAAACAACCTAACATTCCTAACACGTTCAAATATATCTTGATTCATACATCGAAATTATTAATAATATTAATGTGTCAATAAAATAAACTTTACCCAGTTTTAGAAGAATGGTACACGCACACGCACCATTCTTGTATAAGAATTTTGATTTTTCATTTTAACACATCGAATTTTTAATGCATCCCTATAGTGAAATAAGGTCGTAGTCGCTGCTAGCACTCCACATAACCAACTCTATGACGATGACGATGATTATGACGATATGATGATAATACAACATGCGCCCGCCTTTCAAATTACATCAAATTATATCGTATCTACACAATGATAACCTTGCGCTTCTTAGTAATACACAGATCTTGTTGATAATTCCTGTTGTCATGACTTAATGTTTTACACCCATACTCTATCAATCCACTTGATTTCAGCACCCATGTACACATTCCTTTCAATACCATTCAATTGTTTCAAGTCACATCTTTATATTAAATTGTAGCCTACCTATTTTACATTTTGGCTCATAAAACACTAACAAATTTTTAATAAATTCTATTACCCAATTCTGAAAGAGTTAAAAGTCGGTACCATTCTTAATAGGACTATCACGCAATTACCTTAAGGTTAAACTCTCTCTTCTGCTAAAACACCTTACATATTTTATCCTGTCAATTCTCTAATAAATTTATAAAACTTTTTACTGAATATCTACTACAATAATCTCGTTACATATAAACTTAACCCCGTGAAAAAATTATTTTACTTAACGGGAAATCACAATCTTGAAAAGAAATTATTTTGTGTAAGGGGCGATCGCAGACAGCCGATAATACCGAACAACTAAATTTGGCACCGACATTAAACGTCAGCAGTGTAGGGGCACTTGCATTGCTGGGCTGCCAGATATACAGTGCAATTCCTTATTTTACACAAGAGTCTATGCAATGCAGTTTTCTTGTAGTACCCCCCCCCCCCCCAGAACCTGCGCTGTGAACGCTTTCAAACATGGGTTACACTTTACCGTCCAGTTAATGTTAACGCTCACAGAATATGTAAAACAATAACCTTTGTATTGTTTACATTAATGGAATTACTGTTTTTTTTCTTACAACGCATGTCTATCAGCTAATCTTCTGGTTGCTAAACACTCCCCCCCCCCTTTAAACTCGTATAAGCTATAAGCAAAACGCGTGCGCGCCCCACACACACACACACACACACACACACAGAAATTTACTGGACAAAAATTCGATGTTAATGAGTTACACTGTACTTTTCTATGTTTACTCCAATCAAAACCTTCCTCTTGGATTTTTTTTACGTCTGATCTACTTCATCTCTTCACATTTATCTACATCAGTTCGTGTTTATACAACGAATAAAGAAACATGAATGTAAAAAAAGAGGGGCTGATTTAATAATCGGCTACAGTACTTAGTCACAACTGGGAATAAATTAAGACTCGATGAGAAGGGTGTGTATGCTTAAATAAACTAAACTACTCAAATAATGTGAACGAGCAGTCCACCCGATACAACAGCAACAGCTTTCGGTACACCCAGCTTTCACCAACGCAGTTCCAGGTATGTTTGGAATCTATGGCATAAATTAAAAGGACGGCAGGGCACGATCACCAGTGGCCCATCCGTGATGCCAAGGACATCAGCTCTGTGCTGCTGACTATCGAATAAATTTATACCCTAACCGATTATAAGCAACTCCGTACAATACACTGGATGTTGGTTCACAAGGGAAAAATTATATTTTAATTGCGCTATCGCTATGCATCACAGATAAGACCTTAAAATAATACATAATTGTTTACCATATTTTTAATGTGCACAATTTCTTTGAACATAAAAGTATTTCAAAAAAAAAAATGTAAAAGCTCACCCACACACGCACGCGCGCATACATACAGTTTATGTTACACATGAAGGGTTTTAATTACAGATTACGTGTAAACGAAAATCTCTAGTCCACATTCATTACACCACACCGAATGGAGCGGATGTACGACGGATTGACTACCCAAATATTGTGCAATAACAGTGCTGGGAAAATCTCTGCTCGTTTATACATTTTAGCTAAAAATAATAATACAATGTCACCATAAACCTGTAAATACAAATGCCTTACGCAATGTTAAATGCATTAATACCACTAAGAATTCGTGGAAAGTAAAATATTTAATTACATGAGAGACAAACGTCTACGTTCCACAAGTACAATATATAGTGTTAGTCATTGAAGCCAGCATGGAGGGACGCTTACCGGGTAGTAGACCCCTTGCGGCGGCAGAAAAAATGCTCCTGAGCCCCACAGTTTGACGGTTAATAAGTAACACTAAAACAAGGAAACACAAACACCACTCGCCCCCAACCCTACAAAAACTATATTGGGATTTAATCCCAATTACAACACGGAACACACTATTTACTTATTAAGCATTTACAAACGAATTCATCAGAAAGTTGTTACAAAGAAAAACGCTACGAACAACACGAACACTGTGTCTTGGATCAATGAAATGCTCTGCAGAACAACGCGCCACGCTTCCCCACCACTGCTGTCTCCCCACTTTCAACAGTTCCCTTCGTTCTGACAGGTTTGCCAAGTCTACGACACTGTACAGAGTTGCCAACTGAACCTCTGCAGCCGCATTTATTACTCACCCGTCAAATTTTTCTAATCTTGTTCAGCTACATACAGTACATGATTGAGTGGATACTGTCACTAATTAACAGAATAATTAAGTACGTTATTTCCTTAACCAGTATGTGCTCAGTTAACAAAAATTAATACTTCTTTCCTTTTTAAACTAATACTGACAAATGATTTCCATGTACAACCAGTCAGCAGAGCTTAACAAAGATCCCCATAAACAGTTACGTATGGATAGAACCTACAAAACAGGTTGAAATACAACTGGATTGTGAAGTACCCAAAGTCGTTAAAAATATTTTTGTACTTAAAAAACTGGTGGATATATAAGCCTAAATGTAAATCAAGGAATGTCTTTTTATGTATTTGAAGTATATAGACCTGAAGATACTCATTGTAATATGAATGAAACGTTGTCTGAGAAGACATACTCGACGCGGTCCATCCCGGAAAAAGAATTCAAATACAGAACGGAGACCGGCCGCGGAAAACTACGTGGAATAATGGAATGTATTGTTTATTATGGGTAAATAATCATTACAGATAATAATTGTAAAATTGTACGTTAGTATTACAAATAACCACAGTACTGTCATGGCAGCACCGTAGCCTTTGAAACAAGGCAGTTACGGAAATATTAACTTTAAACATACCGTACTTACTGAAAATGTGGAAATATATCATTTAAATTGTCATGGAGAATGCATAAAGAGCTAAGTCGGAAAGGACGGGTGATCCCACTCTTCCATGAATCTACCATGTCTGCACGTTTTACAAACACTGTGATGGCGACAAACGTGGTGACAATGTGCACACACTTAAGGTAATTAATGGTTGCGTCCAGAAAGAGAACTGTCTAGAGGCTCAAATGTGCCTCAGGTATTCGCACCCTCGACGGAGTTGAGCTTATCCAATTATTAATTCCCATCTCTCTTTTCTCTCGTCCCCACCTATTCCAGTTCTTTTTCGCCACAAATAAATAATACAATCGGAGATGAAAACGACTTCATTAATAAGTCTCACCACGGAAAACACTGTTCATATTATTCAGTTTATAGCAGTCACGATAGCTGTGTACAGTGTTCGTACAATTCACAAACAGCAACGTTTATATACGTGACTTATTGAGGTGTACGTAGATGTCACCATGGCGGGAAAATCCACACATAGCAAGCCCTGTTCTGACCAAATATAGTATCTTAGTTCTTTTTATTTACACTTTTCACGAGTTTGTTTAACCACGAAAACCCACTTAGTGAGGTTAGGGAAATTAGACGTGCGCCATACACACATGACGAGAAATATTTTGCTCGTAAAAATCATTTAACATAAGAGAAAATGCTAAATTTCAGCAGACTGAAAAGTTAATGTTTGGTTTACATGCTGCTAATAAACCTATTAATATTAAATATTTTATAAATGTTAAATGTACATGCTATTAATATTTAATAATAATAATAATAATTTTTTTCTTAAAGTTGTGGCCTGCACATCTCCCCTTACAGCCATCCCAACCTCTCTAAAGATTTCTATCTGACAGGGAAGCATGACTGTATTCTGATGTGATGGGAGTGCATAGTACAGTATGAATACCTTAGTGTATGCACTCTACCTAACTGAAACTTATTTCACGGGGAACGTCGGTACACCATAGAAGTAAGAGAAATATCTAAAATGATTAGATGTCCTAGTCAGAGTCTAATAATAATAATGTTTCTAATAAAATAATCTATGAGAAATAATAGTCAATTACTCAACTATATTTCCATAGTATATTTAAGGTTATAACCGAGAGATCATAAAACATCAACCCATGACTCAGGCAATGATAAGACACAAGAATAGGAAGCACATATGCGAAGTGTCAGTTTATGAATGTTAACTTAGAACATGCTTCGACACTGCTACAAAAGGAAGCACATGTGCGAAGTATCAGTTTATGAATGTTAACTCAGAACATGCTTCGACACTGCTACAAAATACTTTTGTCCTTTTGTCGACTAATTGTCAGCTGATATTACGTTGCTGATGTTCGTCATTTATTTTTCCATACCAACGCTATTTAAGTGAGGTAGTTGAAACAGTGGTTCTCTGCATTTTGGACATGTAATTTAATAGATTTCGTACTCAAGCGCTTGTTACACATTTACGGAGATGACTTCAATAATGTAATTAACAACGGGCGGTATCTGCTAGATTTTACAAAGCAGGTGGGGACTACGGATGAAAAAACCACAGCCAATAAGTTCTGGAGAGACACCCTAATATCAGGAGACTAATCACTTTCAAATCGATTCTTTATGACATAATGGTAAAAAAAAAAACCGCTACAGTATCAGGCTTGGTGTGCAGGGACAATATAGGCCCCTAGTATTAATATATCTGTAGGTAAATAAGTCAGCTGGATAACTTTCTTCATTTCATCGTAGAAATGCAACACGTTAACTAGTACGTTGTGTTCGTAGGAACAATACGTCTGCACAGTCTTTACTGTAACTAAACTAAAAATTAACCATCGAATATTTTACCATAGTTTTCTAATCTTTTAATTACTTCTTAAACATTTTTGGGCTTAAGTTTGAGAAATTTGCGGAACCAGTTAAAGATGAAAAACCAGCGAAAGAAAATGTGTAATCGACCCAGAACACTTCTAAAATATCCAATTCAAAAAGTGCCTTCTTTAAAAAAGTAAAATAAAATGTACTCCAAGAATTTAACACTAAAAAACAACGTGCCTTGAATATAGGCAAATTGACGTGCACCATATTTCAGAACTATTGGTTTTATTTAATTTTACCCGTTAGGTTCAGGCCTTTTTAAGATTTTTATATTTTTATTGTGGTTTGGAGAAAACCAGTTTTCTTCTAAACTTACCAGTTTCTTCTAAGCTAATTTGAGTTTATCAGTACTCTCTATATTGATTACCGTAAGGAGTATAGAATTAATTTAATTTCCACAAAGTACTTAAAACAAGGCAGCTTCGTCGAAGTTATGTAGTACAATTGTTTTACGAAATATTCTGACTAATTTGTTGTAATGTTTTGAAAATGTGACATTTAAAACTCATATGCTGTGGATTACTCAGCTTACAATTTAATGACGTAGAGTACACAAGGCGAAGGTAACGTGGAGACGGTGGTGCATGGTTATGAACCTCTCGATTCTTACTGCTACATTGTCAATCAGTACATTAAATAATATACATGTGTCAAAAATGCATTAATTGACTGCCAATTCGATTGAGTCTGTAAAAATAGATGATGAATAACATCTTGGGATGAAAATGAGCGGTTAAAGCTTGGTACCGGCCATGTTAATACTACCTTCTACAATCAAAAAGCGACAAAAAACTGTTTTAAATTCAAATTGAAAACACTTTTAAAAACACCCAAATTTTGATACAAAACTGTATTCTTCTTGCGACCTACTTACCAGTATGTTTGAATTTAATAAATTATAAAATTTAATCAGTGTTTCCATTTTTCTTTTCAATTTATTACTACCCCAACGCAAAAACAGAAAACATATTATAAGTTCAAAAACTACTATTTTAGTCTAACGTAGTGAATTTAGTTTAAATTAACTAGTAATCTCCCTGAGGTTCAGAATGCCTCACTATTTTAAACGAAGTATTTTTATTATTAGATAAGTTTCAATACTAGATAATTTTTTAGTTATCAGAATAAATACGATATCCCGTTTACTCTAATACTCTTTGTAGTAACATAATAGTTGTAGACCAGACAGTCATACATTAGCACTAAAAATTCTCCCCCCCCCTACTGCATTCGTTTATAGTTAAATTTATAACCATCATACCTTAATGACAAATAATTTAGTCCATGGAAAGTTTTCTTGTAAACATATCTTACAAACGTTTTGGAGGCCGTTGAAAATTTATAAAGGGTGTTATTAATTTTGTTAAACTATTTACTATCCAAGATTATATTTTGGATAAAATTCATGATACTTTGGTGCCCCACTCTTTCGAAATTTTGCCTTCCACTTTTGACTCGTGGTCCGCTAAAGTTGAAAAAATATTCAGTTTATAGGCCTACACTAGATTTAGAGTTACGTTAAAATTCTCTTTAGTTTAATACCCGGCATGGACTTCTACAATTTTTTCAAAATTTTTATATATTTTTTTGAGTCTTGGTTTCCTAAAAATCTGAAATTTCTGTATCAGGCAGAGACTGGTAAAAATTCTCTTTGATACCCCACATGGAAGTTTGATCAATATTTTGATCCGCTTTCTCGGCCATGGCGTCCCAAAATGTTTAGATTCACGAAACTGAACATTATAATATTAGATTTTAGTTAAAATTCTCTTTAATTTGATGCCCCTCATGGATTTTTGCGAATTTTCAAAACTTTGCCCCTCATTTTGTCTTCCGCCCCCTTATCTTTTGGATTTAAATATAAAAAACATATAGGTCTGTGAGGTAGAGGATGGACACGCATGCCATGTTTCACGAAAGTAGGGTGATGAGTTCAAAAGTTATCGTGACAAACAAACAGACAAACGTATACCAAATGGTAGTAAGATCAGAGAACTCACTTGGCTCGTCCAAAACTCACGTGTGTGTGTGTGAAGAGAGAGAACGTTGCCTAATGATAACACCCGCCACCAGCAGAAGAGTTTCACCATGACCGCCACCAGCAGAAGAGTTTCACCAGGAGCCTCCCTTAGTCACTTGCCTTATGTGGTAGTGAATACAGTAACTGTAACTTTCAGCTAATTATAGTCCTAGCAATCAGTCACTTCCAATTCTGTATTTAAAATATATTTATTGTTGCGGTGTTTCGTTCTCAGTGCTCGACTCAGTTCTCAGTCACATTCAATAATACATTACGTTATGTAGTATACACCAGATCAACGACGTGCCATCTGGATGAAATGTGGAGGAGAGAAGCTTCAAGACGAAAGATTAGAAAACATGTACACACAAACTCCCACAGCACTTCTTTCACTCTTTCACTTCCTTTGGCAGTGACGTCTATGTGGGTTTTGTCCCGTCAACTAATGTGCAGCACCTCGTTTCAACTAGGATCTGTTCCAGTTAGTGATTTCATCCAGTTAACAATCCTTCCAACCACTTTTTTCTTGCATTTCCTCTACTTCTGGCTTAACAAGCTTATATTCTGTTATTTTCTTTTTATGACTATCTTGTTCCGTTCGCTGTACGTGCATTAACTATTATTTCTCACGAATAAAAGTTTTCTCCGTTTGTTACCAAGTCAATGTATACAGACGGGACTGGCAGCGTGATTACTACATATACAGACAGATTGGCAGAATTGATCGTGAAATTGGCAGATTTGTGTTGTCTGAGGGAGATTGTACTACTAATACCGTTACTGAAAGTAGAGAAGATAACGGTTAGAAGTAGAGAAGAAGAGAGGGAGCAGAAGATCAAAGCTCTTGGTTGACTTGCAATGTGGGGAACTGAATCGATGAAGGCTCAAGCCGGGAACAGACACGAGCTGAAGCTGGGGGGCACAGGATCTGTCACAGAACAAACGTAGCACCACATAATGGTAATGATGATGAGATGATGATAATGAAGATATATCTGTAGAGAGAGAAATGTGTGTGTGTGTGTGTGGGGGGGGGTTACGCGTTTGATTGTATAAAGGTATTATGTTTAAAAACTTACTCGAATGAAATTTGGATTTCAAAGGCTTCAACAAAGGTAACAAAAGCGATTGTCAGCACTTATTGCTTAATAAAATGTTCGCTTTACAAAAATTTAACTTTTTATGTACTTATGAAATTTACATACATCAAAACAACAGGTGTTACAAAAAAAACATTGACTTTTTTTTTATTACACGATGTTTAACGTTGAAGAAGTGTAACAGTGTAATGTCTCTTCTGGAATGTAATGATCGAAATTTTAAAAATTTTTAATTCCTCGATCAAGTGACACGTTCCCACACTCAAGTCGACGGACACAAGCCCAGGTCGTAAATAATGACGAATCGAGGGCACGTCAAACCCGACGACAGTGCGAAGACAAAGAAAAAATGTCTGAGCACTGCACACAATGAGTATTTCAGGGCGTCGCTGACAGCTAGCCGTTTGTCACAATTTACAGCACCCAACAATCTGAAACAAAGACTTCGTACAGCTGCCGAGTTACACGGAATCGAGATGGAACGCCTGCTGTGGAGGCAAAGCGTAACTACACAATTATGAAAGGCTTTACTATGTTACAAAAGAAGTACAGAGCAATTTTAACGGAGAGATAGACACTAGACGTAACTCAGTGAATACTGCCAGTGCATCCTGCACAGCGTGAAAACAATCCCTTGACAGTTTACTGAGATTTACGACTGGAAAGTAGAGTTTCACCGAAATGACGCCAACGAAGGGTTGATAATCGGCGGAACGAACGTCGAGGAACTTAGACAATTAACCAAGACTCTGGAGTCTGTTAACAAAAGCTCAGTCAGAACCTTAGGGAAAGTCTAAACAAAGGATAACAGAAGGCCATGAAATTGCCCTAATTTCTTAGAATCTGTGCTACGCTCGTCACATGAAACACTCCGGGGATGACGACGACCAACCAGCGTCAAGCATCTTCTAAGAGAGCTCGTGGGGAGAGTAGGAAGGGTTCGGACGACGAATCGTGAAACAGAGGATGAAACCTGCAGAAGGGTAGGAATTTGTACGACCAATCAAGAGTCCGAGGAGGCGTAGAAATCCAAAACTTAGACTTATGGGTAAGATGTCCCAATAAAACTGTTTGGCGAAGATGCGGAGCGGGCAGTCAAGTATTCAATCGGGTAGTCACGTAGTCAATCGAGCAGTCAGTCATTCAATCGAACAGTCAGTAGTTAATAGTAGCAGTTGATAGTCGCAATTAATAGTCAGAAGTTAGTGCGTACGATAGACAGACGATTGATTATGTCGAAACAGTAATACGGTCCGTGATAGAAACAGTTTGTGCGACCGACCGGATTCACTAATTTGTAAATTCATAAGTGAACAAAGACATCGGTATAGCCACACTTATACACAATTCTGTGCGGGAAACATAAACTATAAGGGCGCACGGGACTTGAAATCTCAACTGACGCGCACATAGTAACATACTAATTAACATTTAAAGTAGAACAGTGAGTGACACTTCAAACATTCTCACATCACAATGTATCACCATGTTGAACAATTAATTGAATAAACTATACCAAACAATTAAGCACTCAGTACGCGGTACACCCAGATAGACGGCACAGTTAACCAAGTATACAAACATGGCAAACTTTCAGAACAATTCAGTGTAATGACAACATTAACACCTCACTATTTCAACTTCGGACACTCGACATCAGCGGGTTACCACAATACCATACACATGACGGGAGTGGAGATTTAGTGGAGTGAAGTGAAGTTATCAGTGCTCTGCGTAACAGTGATTATGATCTTCGACGAATCATCCAGAAAGTGTCTTCTCACGACGACGGAATAATGGATAAACACTCTCAAAAGATAAGCTTTATGTCTACATAATCTTAGTAGTATATACTACTGTTCTGTTGCCTCTTTTCAAAGAACTAACCCCAAGAGAATAAATATATATGAATCATATGAATCATAAAATCTATAAAATAACACTAACGTAATTCGTTACCTGATAAAGAATGAACGCATTTTAGGTAGGAATAAGTATATTTGTCAATTGTTTATTATTCGTATATGTTTTTATATATGTGCATTATTTACTGCATTTGAATGTACCATGTGTTTATGTTTCAGGAAACATCGCATAAATTGAATAATTGTATTTATATCATGTGTTTTAATATGTATGTAATTTGCAGGATATAGTTACTTACTTAAGTAACAAGTGTAATAAATAAGTAGTTGTTAATTTACAGTATTCATGCGTTCATTATTGAAATTTCACCTTTATTATTGATGTATCTCATTCTAAGTATTACACTAAAAATCTCACAACTTATGCTAAACATCAATGGATACAATAAACTCGACCATTGAAACGTCTGATTAATAGACTCATAAAATCGTATTTAATTAGTCACTGTGTTGAGTCAAATCTGACGAATAGAAACAATTTTAGATATATCAAGTTTAACATATAACATAAATCTTTAATTAATATGATTCATAATTGTTGAGTAATTAATCCACGCAGATAATTAGCACAGATTAATATTCACTAGATGTAAATGGTTTACACAATTAATTACCACAGATGTAAATTACATTTACATCGCTAAAGGTAATAAGGAATAAACAAATAAATCAATCAAAAAGACCTATACGCAAACCGAAATCCATCCACAACTACATAATTTCTTGTTCGCTAACCCTCAAGTCCTCATCAGCATTAATCTAACCACCGTGTCCCAGTAGGTAACCACATAAAAAAATTTTAGGCAAGTCTGTCTATGCAGTCACAGTCTTTTAGACTGTAATCCCTTTTGATTTAAGTTGCTTGTGTCAACTAAGCGAGGTTTTTAATGGCTTAGTATTTACAGTGCACCATCCGCACTTCATAAAGCTCAAAGATTTCTGTAACAAAATTTGGCTCATCTATTCATGTCATCTTTAAGAAGACCGCCGACATCATGACTTTTGTAAAAATTAATGTAAGTTTGTCTGCGATTCTCTGCACAGCATTTGAGTTTGTGCATATAAAATTAGAGTTTTACGTGAATGGGCGCCACGATTCTTTTTTTTTGAGAAAGTACAATTTTTGTGATTAACCTTAGAATACTCGGTAGAAGCCCTTGCAAAATTTCATCCGCATTAGTTCATAATTAAAATACCTACTTGCAGTCAAAAGAGTAAACCTCTTTTTTAGTCACACACTGTGTGTGTGTGTGTGTGTGTGTGTGTGTGTGTGTGTGTGTGTGTGTGTGTGTGTGTGTGTGTGTGTGTGTGTGTGTGTGTGTGTGTGTGTGTGTGTGTGTGTGTGTGTGTGAAATCAGAATTTGGTAGTCAATAATGTGTTAAGATTACCATTTATAGCAACTGTCTACGTGATTATTGTGTTTTAATTTACGTGTTTTTGGTCAATTCGTAATTCTCATCCTAGAATTTATCAGCTTTTGATCTTAAAATCTATATGTATACACGCAAACCACGTTTATACTATACGGAAGGAATTATTACATATTGATTACGCGCAAAAAAAATACGTAAGCCTAACATGATTATGAACTTGTAGGTAAGTCAAAAAATAAAGGCAAATTTTGTTGCAATTATTCGTCTTCTGTCGAATGCAACAATTCGCGAATTGTACCTTGCCCGACGCACTGACGTCACGCCCTCCCCTTTACCAACCCTATCGCTTGCTTTGTAAAATCTAGTCAGTCTCCCATCAGACGCTGTGAGCTGAGCGGCCCGTCGCCGGACTTTCGTCAAGTTTGGGAGCCTTAATAACCAAGGTAACTATGATTGTTTTTGAGCTATCGTAAATCAATGCTAGTGGCTAATAATTTTGTGTATTACGTTTGTAACAAAAAAGAAAACTTGTAATAGATGTAAAAAGATTGTTATCCGTAACCAACCAAGATGTATCTTGTCTGTAAAGGTCAGCCTCGCCTAAATTTAAATTTCAGTCAGTCAACTTGATGAAAAGACCCAAGATATGTAAGGTTGAGTGTCAGTACTCGTTATATATGTAATTTAAAGTCATAACCTTGTAATGCTATTTTGTAATATTGTAAATTGTAACACGCACTGTATGAATGCATGCGTGCGTGTTAATCGAACGATGTGGGTATAAAAGTGTACTAAAAGATGTGAAAACTTTCAGTTCGAAACTTGGTTCAACGTTCCGGACCGAAGACACGAGAACACGAAATTCGTACAGTTTTGCACGATCTTCCAGCACAGACATAGCAGTGGTTCAAACCAGGTACTGAGGAACACGCAGCCGTAGCGACCAGCGAGCAGGTTGCAAAACGACTTATCTGGATTGCCAAGTAACATTTTTACCTTTAACAACTTACGGTGGCAAGTGTTGCATAATCACGAAGCAAAAAACGAGACAAACTAGTTACTTACAAGTGTCTGAAACAATTTTATAAACCTTTTCAAGAGATAACAGTGTCAGAAATTTTAAGTAGATCACAGCGTGTACGCTGAACACATCTTGTAAACTAGCATTGATTTATGCGACACCCACATATTTAGCATTTAACATTTTTTATATTCAGTTTTTCAAAAGAAAATTAGCTCAGTACTGACCGTTGCTGACTGGCACATAATTAGACAAATTTTGAGGCTTGTAATGTTTTTTAAATAAACGAGTCGCAACCGACTATGCTCACAGATTGACGCATTCAACAATTTCTTTTACTTACACCTCCTCCCTTTACAGAATTATATTAATTATAGAAATACTTGAGAGGTAAGTCACAACACAGAAAAAGAGTCTTAAGCATTTTGGTGTACTTAGATATTAAATTATGTTATTTGTTTGTATGCTGAACACTTCCGGGGCCCAGCAGCGGGAAGTGCCGCAGCAGAAGTGGTAGCAGAGCGTGGTTATTTTGAGTTTTCCTTGGTCCATGGGTTACTAGGCATTTAATTAAATTTAATGGGTTATAAGCCATAGTTATTAAGAGTAATTTTGTTGATGTTGTGTGTGTTGAAATTTTGTATTGTTTGTATTGCACGGTATTGGTCGCGTGAAGTTTTGTATAGAATTTTGTATTGTATAGGGTTATGTATTTTAAATGTTATATGCGTAGTTAACAATTTTGTCACGAGTGGGTTTTTGCTGCAAGTTGTCGTAAAATCAGATTGTTCAAATTATTCGCTCGCGAGTACAAAGCCGCTAGGTGAACTTTGTCTGGCAGATAAGGCTGCCAGGCGAACCTGTTCCTCTTATCTGCATTCCACCGAACAGCTGCCCCCTTATCTTATCGTTGCACATTCTATGTTTTGATTTTGCTATCGGTCGTAATATGGCCTTACTCAGAGACATTGATCAGCTGCGAAAGCACGATTTATTATTTGAACTAAGGACTCGTGGTGTCGTAAAAAACGGGACAGTAGGGGAACTGCGGAAATGCCTACGTAATTTAATGCATGAAGGGAAGACCCCCGACACTAAATACCTCGAGGGGTTGGATATTTCGAACGAGTGCAGAGAATGTGACTTGATATCGGAAATTTTGGAGGTCGACCTTGCAAACATCGGCGAGTCCCAGTGCCGAACCGACCATCAACGGCTTACAGCCAGGTGTCGGGCTTTTGAGGGCCGGTTAAAGTTGTTAGAGTCTTGGGCGGAATCGTCGAGTGACGTAAACTCCTGGAAACATATACTCTCTATAGACGAAAAGGTTAAGAGGGTTTTGGCGGACAGCGAGACTTGTCCCGTCGCGGAAAACGAGGTGAGCCCGCAAGAGTCAGCCCCGCCGGGGGACGGTCGTTCTGACGCTGGACCGCTTATTCAATTTGAAGATAAGGCGGCCCCGTTAGGGAGTACCGTTCCCGGACTCGAGCGGAACCCTTTCGTGAGCGAAGCTAACACCTACCCTTCGCGGTTGCCTACCAGCTGTTGTTACAGCAAGTTGCCTCACCCCGCCAAAAAAAATAGTCCGCGGTCTCCCTAAAGCAGACGGTTTCTGTGTGGAGAGTTTTTTAAAATAGCTATGCGACTGAAAAGGTGCTTTCCGGTTTCGGAGGCCGGGTTTCTGGCGTTGCTTATGCCTTATTGCAACGGGGCTTTGGGCGATCGACTTGCCAAGTACCTGGCGGCCGATGACTTTGACCGTTTTCACCAGGAAGCCCTGGAATATTTCATTCCCGATCGGTTGTTTTTGTCCTTAAAGCAGAAGCTGTTTTTAAGAGCCCAAGAGCGCGGAGAACCTTTGTCGACTTATATCTCCGAAATAAAAGAGGCGGCCCAGGTGCTGCGACTACCCGTGACTGAGAGGGAAGTAGTTGATAACATCGTTTCGGGGCTATCCGCCCAAACGAGAACCTGTCTCGTGTTCTGCAGCCGCCCGTCCACGTTTGCCGATCTAGGCAAGATCTGCGTAGAGGCGGCGAATTTCCAATTCACCGATCGGACTACCGCGTATAGAGTCCCTGCTGCCCCCCCCCCAGCTAATGCCGGACCGCGCGAGGACCGGAGGCGGTGTTACCATTGTAAGGAAGAAGGGCACGTGAGACGTTACTGTCCCCGTCTGAAGGCCACGAATACAAAAAACGCGTATTGAGAGACAGTACTGTCAGCAACTGTTTCTCAACTTTTTGCCCTAAGCCTGACCTGACTGGCCGTGACCGCGTTCCCTTCGGAACTGTTTTCACCCCGATTTGTTACCTGTGCAAAAAAAAGGGGCACTATATCTGGCGGTGTCGTTCGTTTGTCGGCAAGACGTCCAAAAAGAATCCCCGAAAACGTCGTCGCAAGACCAACGGAAGAATGAGCCGAATGTTGACTCAAAGAGTCACTTCGCACGACTTATATAAGGAACATCTGGGGTCCGGAAAAAACTTAGCGAGTTTGTTTAAGAACAAACTGTTTTCGCCCCAGGTGGAAGTAGTTTTTAATGATAGAACCGTGAAAGGTCTGATTGATTCCGGGTCGGTACGTACAATTATGTCGCGTCGGCTGTTCGAGAACATTGGAGACACCCGAAGCGTCTTGAAGTGGACTAACAGTGCCGTAGTATGCAGGAGTGCCTGCAACGGCAATTTGAAGATCAATTTGGAAGCCTTGTGCCGGGTGAAAATCGACGCGTTTACCTGGAATTTCCCTATATTGGTCGCCGACGGCCTGTCTTGCGATCTCATACTCGGCGCGGATTTCATCCATCACACCAGTTTGGTGCTGGATATTCACCAGGGCGTAATATATTTTAAATTTCGCCCGAAGAATCTTATTTCTCTGTGCGACCGCCAAAACAATTCGGAAGGTTGTAGCTCTAACCTTTTAGTAAAAGAGTCCTTTGAGGTCGGGCACCTCGATCGTGAGAAGGCCGACGAAGTACTTCAGGTGTGTCGCCGTCATAAAAACGTTTTGACCGGGGAGCTAGGCCGGACGGACAGGTTGACGTACGATATAACCTTGCTGGATAACCGGCCGGTCAAGGCCCATCCCTACCAGCTCGCCCCTCCCAAAATGAAAGCCATGCGTGAGATTACGGACCAGTTGGTTAAAGAGGGCGTGATCAGGCCGAGCGTATCCTCTTATGCGAGTCCTGCGTTTTTGGTCTGCCGGCCGGATAAAAAACCCAGGTTGGTCATCGATTATCGTAAGCTAAATAAAAATATTGAAATTGAAGCGCAGCCGCTACCGAACATCCATACCTGCTTCCAGTGGTTTTCCGGCGCGAGGTATTTCAGCGTCTTGGACCTCTCTAACGCGTATTTCCAGATCCCACTCTCCGAAAAATCGATGCCCATTACGGCTTTCGTCGTTCCATACGGGTTGTATGAGTTTTGTCGGGTCCCCTTTGGGTTGAGTACCGGCGCGCAGGTGCTTACGAGGTTGTTGGACACGGTCTTGTCTGATATAAAGTACAGGTTCGTGTTCAACTATCTTGATGACATTATTATATATTCCAAATCGTGGGAGGCCCACGTCCGCCATGTGGACGAAGTGCTCACGAGGCTGGGAAAAGCCAAGCTCACGGTTAACCCCGAGAAGGTACGTTTTGGAGTCAAGCAGATAAGCTTTTTGGGACACCTTGTGTCCGAGCAGGGCGTCTGCGTGGATCCGGATCGGACCCGCGCCATTTGAGAATTCCCGCGTCCCAAGGACGCCAAGGGCGTAGCTCGTTTCATCGGGATGGTGAATTATTTCTCCAAGTTCATCCCAAAATTTTCGGAAATCGCGGCACCCTTGAACCGGTTGAGAAGAAAAGGTGAAAAGTTCCTTTGGGGAACCGAACATCAGGACGCTTTTGTGGCTTTAAAAGAAGCCGTTGCCCAGCCCCCCGTCCTGCGCATGGCAGACTTTGACAAGACATTTATCCTCCAAACCGATGCAAGCTCTTGTGCCCTCGGCGCCGTGCTGTTACAGGAGATCGAGGGGGTGCGTCAGCCTATCGCGTACGCCTCCCGCGTGCTTACTCCACAAGAAAGGAGAGCGTCATCCGCATACGAGTCCGAATGTTTAGCAGTTATATTCGGGGTGGAGAAGTTCCGGCAGTACTTGGAGCACCGAGAGTTCGTATTGGAGACTGATAATCAGGCGCTCTCGTGGCTGCTTTCACATCCGCGCCAGTTAGGCAAGTTAGGGCGCTGGATCGCCAGACTCACTTCGCTGAAGTTCGAGGTGCGCCACATCAGGGGCACGCAGAATCCCGTAGCCGACGCCTTGTCTCGAATGTTTAACGTGGAAGGCGATGAGGATACGCCGGCACTGTGTGCTGGCGTCCTATCCAACTTTCCTTTAAGTTTTTCCGACCTGCGTCAGCTGCAGCGCGAGGATGACGATGTAGCGAAAATAATAGAGGACGTTGAGTCAGGATCGAGCAAGGACAAATACTGTCTGTCGAAGGGGGTTTTATGTACGACAGACAGAACGGGTAAGCCTCATAAGATTTACTTACCGAAGGCGGTAAGGGACATGGTTTTTAAGTATTTCCATAACTCCCTCATGGGAGGGCATTTGGGTTTTTTTAAAACAAAAAGTAAAATCTGCAACCAGTTCTTCTGGCCTGGTTGTCATAGGGATGTGAAGCGAATGGTCCAGCGTTGCGACGTATGCCAAATGAGTAAGCCCGCCCGAAACACAAAAATAGGTTTTCTGTCATCCTCAGTGCCGAATAGACCTATGGAAAAAAATTCATATTGATTACGTCGGCAAGTTGCCCCGGAGTAAAAAGGGAAATCGATTTATCCTGGTAGCTGTGGACTCGTTTTCGAAGTTTTGTTGGTTGTGTCCTGTACGCGATTCCACCTCGGCGGCTACCGTGCAGGCGTTGAACACGTATGTTTTTCAGAATTTTGGCTTTCCTAAATACATAATCTCGGATAACGCTACCTGTTTCAGCTCTCATGTGTTTCGCAATTTTTGTTTTTCCCACGGCATTAGACACAGTACCTTATCCCCTTATCACCCTCAACCCTCGCTGGCGGAACGCTGCAATCGAAACCTGAAAGCTTCCCTTATAGCTTTCCATTCGGGGAAGCAGTCCTCTTGGGATGAGTCCCTGCCCTGGCTGCAAATAGCTTTTAACCTTGCAAAGCATGAATCCACTGGAAGAAGCCCGTTTGAGGTCATATTTAAATTCGCTCCGTCCACTCCCCTGACCTGCGCGTGGGATATTCAGAGCCTTTTGCCCGAGGCAGCGGAAGATACTCAGGTAGTGTGGCAGTCGGTGAAGTCCCACTTAACGAAAGCTCACCGCCGTGCTACTAACGCGTACAATAAGGATCGTCAGGCTTGTCATTTTAAAATAGGCGATTTGGTGTGGTGTAAGACCCATCCTCTTAGTTCGGGAGCGAACAAACTTACAGCTAAAATGATGCCCCGATGGTCGGGTCCCTTCCGTATTATCGATTTCCTAACTCCGGTGACCGTGAATTTGGGACACTCCGGCCCCTGTAGCCATGTTAGTTCCTTGAAACCCGCGTTTCAATAAGATGGCTACCATGCCCCGGACGCCGCCGTGTCGGCATAGTAAGGATTTTCCCTTGCGCTTTCAGAAACTAAATTGCCATATCGCCTTCACTCCCCTTGCTGGGTGAGCGACCGGAGACTGATCACCTCCTTGTCGTTCGCTTTCGGTGTCGAAGCGTTGTTGTGTACAGGCGACGCTTCTAAGGAGACTGAAGGCGTCTCTCGAAATTGTCCTTAGTTAGCGGCAAACGCCGTATAGAGTAATTGGAATGATCCAAGTTGGTGTATGTAATGTGTAGAGTTTATCGAAGTCGATTTCATTTGATAGTGTCCCGAAGTTTCCCCGCGCGCGGGAGACCTTTTGCCAAGACACTAATCCACGGGATCCTGGTTTAGGGGATACCCATTTATGAAGTGCTTGTCCGAGATACTTCCGATTAACAATTGTTTATGCCTTGTTGTTGTTGTTGTTGTGTTTATTGTTGTCGTTTAGTATTTATTGGAGTATGTGTTATCTTGTATTATTGTTGTTAACGTGATAGTGTTAAGGGGTTATATTTTCTCGTTGGTCACGGAGTTATTGGACGGTTCATGTCCTTACGGGAGTGTTGATTAATTGATTGCGGGTGATATCTTAATTTTACGAGAAACCTTGCGTGGTCTCTTTTGGGTGCTGTTGACGAGTTAAACCTTGGACAACCGCCGTTACTGCACTCGACGGTTACCTTCCGGGGGGGGGGAGTCTGTTGCAATTATTCGTCTTCTGTCGAATGCAACAATCCGCGAATTGTACCTTGCCCGACGCACTGACGTCACGCCCTCCCCTTTACCAACCCTATCGCTTGCTTTGTAAAATCTAGTCAGTCTCCCATCAGACGCTGTGAGCTGAGCGGCCCGTCGCCGGACTTTCGTCAAGTTTGGGAGCCTTAATAACCAAGGTAACTATGATTGTTTTTGAGCTATCGTAAATCAGTGCTAGTGGCTAATAATTTTGTGTATTACGTTTGTAACAAAAAAGAAAACTTGTAATAGATGTAAAAAGATTGTTATCCGTAACCAACCAAGATGTATCTTGTCTGTAAAGGTCAGCCTCGCCTAAATTTAAATTTCAGTCAGTCAACTTGATGAAAAGACCTAAGATATGTAAGGTTGAGTGTCAGTACTCGTTATATATGTAATTTAAAGTCATAACCTTGTAATGCTATTTTGTAATATTGTAAATTGTAACACGCACTGTATGAATGCATGCGTGCGTGTTAATCGAACGATGTGGGTATAAAAGTGTACTAAAAGATGTGAAAACTTTCAGTTCGAAACTTGGTTCAACGTTCCGGACCGAAGACACGAGAACACGAAATTCGTACAGTTTTGCACGATCTTCCAGCACAGACATAGCAGTGGTTCAAACCAGGTACTGAGGAACACGCAGCCGTAGCGACCAGCGAGCAGGTTGCAAAACGACTTATCTGGATTGCCAAGTAACATTTTTACCTTTAACAACTTACGGTGGCAAGTGTTGCATAATCACGAAGCAAAAAACGAGACAAACTAGTTACTTACAAGTGTCTGAAACAATTTTATAAACCTTTTCAAGAGATAACAGTGTCAGAAATTTTAAGTAGATCACAGCGTGTACGCTGAACACATCTTGTAAACTAGCATTGATTTATGCGACACCCACATATTTAGCATTTAACATTTTTTATATTCAGTTTTTCAAAAGAAAATTAGCTCAGTACTGACCGTTGCTGACTGGCACATAATTAGACAAATTTTGAGGCTCGTAATGTTTTTTAAATAAACGAGTCGCAACCGACTCTGCTCACAGATTGACGCATTCAACAATTTCTTTTACTTACACCTCCTCCCTTTACAGAATTATATTAATTATAGAAATACTTGAGAGGTAAGTCACAACACAGAAAAAGAGTCTTAAGCATTTTGGTGTACTTAGATATTAAATTATGTTATTTGTGTGTATGCTGAACACTTCCGGGGCCCAGCAGCGGGAAGTGCCGCAGCAATTTTTAAAAAGGAACTTTTTATTGTGAAAACAAGATGACAAGTAACATCATTTCTCTACATAATCTCCCTCAACTTCTATGCACTTGGTCCATCTCTTGACAAGCTTCGTAATTCCGTCCTGGAAGAAGATTTGTGGCATCGTGCACAGCCACTCGCGCACCGCCTCCACAACCTCGTCATCCGACGAAAACTTGGATTCACGCAGGTGCTCCTTCATCGGACCAAAAAGGTGAAAATCACTTGGAGCTAGGTCAGGACTGTACGGCGGATGCTCCAGCAGCTCAAAACCAAGATCTTGAATGCACTGGATCGTTTTCCCCGCAGTATGAGGACGGGCATTGTCTTGAAGCAAAAGCACACCTTTTGAAAGTTTTCCTCGCCTCTTTGTTTTGATTTTGGGTTTCAGATCTCGCAGTAGCTCACAGTAGCTGTCACTATTCACTGTTTGACCTTTAGGAGTGTAATGAATTAGAAGTGGACCTTTCATATCCCAAAACACTGTCATCATCAACTTTCCTGCAGAAACTTGTCTTTTGAACTTTTTTGCTGTAGGCGAGGATGGATGTTTCCACACCATACTCTGCCGCTTACTCTGTGGTTCGAAGTGATGGACCCACGTCTCATCAACGGTTACTATGCGACTTAGAAACTCTTCTCCTTCCTCTTCTAAACGCCTTAAATCTGATTTCGAAATTTCCAAACGTTTCTGTTTGTGCTGGTCTGTCAGTCAATGTGGTACCCAACGAGCACACACTTTGCGATAATTTAGTGATTCGTGAATGATTGCAACTGCTGAACCGTGGCTAATGTTCAACGCATGCGCAATATCATCAATTTTGACACGACGATCATCATGAATCATTCGTTCAACTGTCTCGATGTTCTTGTCCGTCTTCGAAGTGGATGGCCTACCTGAACGCTCTTCATCGCAGATAGATACACGACCATTTTTAAAGCGATTTATCCACTCATAAATTTTGCGTTCACTAAGATAGCTCTCACCGTACTGCTGCTGCATTCTGCGAATAATCTCCGCAGGTTTAGTCCCTTCAGAGTGCAGAAAACGTACCACTCCCCCCATTTCTTCCTTGGTGCACACGGACAATAGGGCACTTATAATAAAATGCCCTGAAATCACTACGAATGGAGCTGAGCACTGAAACAACACAGCTAAAGAACAAAAAAACTTTGAGGTTATGATATGTCATTGTTCAGTCAGTGCTGCCATCCATTGCAGCATGGAAAATAGAATTTGCATTTACTTTTTGACTTACCCTGTAAATAGAAACGTATCAATACGTCACAAATGTTGTGGGGTTACTGTGCGACTCGCAAATCAACGTACTTGAGTTATGGTTGTTTGATGTCGTGAGATCGGTCTAGGTTGATATAATAGACCCCATTGTGTTGATAAGAAAACTCCAGCTCTACATAATGTTGATACCACGGGTGAGATTAAAGCATACTTGTTTGTGGGTCTGTAACATTGACAGTCCCAAAGTTGTGATGCGCTTCGGACTTGAAGATTGCTGCTGCTGTTTATAATTCTACAAATACAGTGAATATATGCTCGTATGTTCTAGCGTACACGACCATTTCTGCTGTCTGTCCACGTTAAAGTTTATTCAAATAAATAGGTCCAGTCATGTGTGAACATGTATGTATCTGAATAACCGTATGTGTGTTGGTTAGTCAACGATTATCCTGTAAGTGATAATCCAGAGCTTGGTCTGGAAGTGTACGGTGGCGCCTCTTCCAGAACATCACTCTGGCTGTAGCGGATTAAAGTTTATAAGACAGTGGCAGAGGATTGGAGGTAGAAACATAACTTCTCTCGGAAACCAGAACACGTTACAGTATAGGTTTGCTTAGGAGAAAGCTGTATTAATCTTTAATGTGAAAATAAGAATGCACTGCATTATATAGCCGTAAAATGTTTTGATTGAATATACCGAAAACTACATGTACTTAGCACAAGCATCGTGCATATGTTATGGCATACAGAAAGTAATTCTAAATGTATAAGTGTGTAGGTTATCAGTAAAACTACATGTACTTAGCACAAGCATCGTGCAGATGTTATGGCATACAGAAAGTAATTCTAAATGTATAAGTGTGTAGGTTATCAGTAAAACTACATGTAGGCCTACTTAGCACAAGCATCGTGCAGATGTTATGGCATACAGAAAGTAATTCTAAATGTATAAGTGTGTAGGTTATCAGTAAAACTACATGTAGATAGCACAAGCATCGTGCAGATGTTATGGCATACAGAAAGTAATTCTAAATGTATAAGTGTGTAGGTTATCAGTAAAACTACATGTACTTAGCACAAGCATCGTGCAGATGTTATGGCATACAGAAAGTAATTATAAATGTATAAGTATGTAGGATATCAGTAAAACTACATGTACTTAGCACAAGCATCGTGTAGATGTTATGGCATACAGAAAGTATTTCTAAATATATAAGTGTGTAGGTTATCAGTGAAACTACATGTACTTAGCACAAGCATGTGCAGATGTTATGGCATACAGAAAGTAATTCTAAATGTATAAGTGTGTAGGTTATCAGTAAAACTACATGTACTTAGCACAAGCATCGTGCAGATGTTATGGCATACAGAAAGTAATTCTAAATGTATAAGTGTGTAGGTTATCAGTAAAACTACATGTACTTAGCACTAGCATGTGCAGATGTTATGGCATAGAGAAAGTAAATGTATAAGTGTGTAGTGTATCAGTGAAACTACATGTACTTAGCACAAGCATTGTCCAGATGTTATGGCATACAGAAAGTAATTCTAAATGTATAAGTGTGTAGGTTATCAGTAAAACTACATGTAATTAGCACAAGCACCGTGTAGATGTTATGGCATAAAGAAAGTAATTCTAAATGTATAAGTGTGTAGGTTATCAGTAAAACTACATGTACTTAGCACAAGCATAGTGCAGATGTTATGGCATACAGAAAGTAATTCTAAATGTATAAGTGTGTAGGTTAGCAGTAAAATTACATGTACTTACCAGAAGCATCGTGCAGATGTTATGGCATACAGAAAGTAATTCTAAATGTATAAGTGTGTAGGTTATCAGTAAAACTACACGTACTTAGCACAAGCATCGTCCAGATGTTGTGGCATAAAGAATGTAATTATAAATGTATAAGTGTGTAGGTTGTCAATAAAACTACTTGTACTTAGCACAAGCATCGTGCAGATGTTATGGCATACAGAAAGTAATTCTAAATGTATAAGTGTGTAGGTTATTAGTAAAACTACATGTAATTAGCACAAGCATCGTGCAGATGTTATGGCATACAGAAAGTAATTCTAAATATATAAGTGTGTAGGTTATCAGTAAAACTACATGTTCTTAGCACAATCGTCGTGCAGATGTTATGGCATACAGATATTAATTCTAAATGTATAAGTGTGTAGTGTATCAGTGAAATTACATGTACTTACCACAAGCATCGTGCAGATGTTATGGCATACAGAAAGCAATTCTAAATGTATAAGTGTGTTGTGTAGGTTATCAGTAAAATTACATGTACTTACCACAAGCATCGTGCAGATGTTATGGCATACAGAAAGTAATTCTAAATGTATAAGTGTGTAGGTTATCAGTAAAACTACATGTTCTTAGCACAAGCATCGTGCAGATGTTATGGCATACAGAAAGTAATTCTAAATGTATAAGTGTGTAGGTTATCAGTAAAACTACATGTACTTAGCACAAGCATCGTCCAGATGTTATGGCATACAGAAAGTAATTCTAAATGTATAAGTGTGTAGGTTATCAGTAAAACTACATGTACTTAGTACAAGCACCGTGCAGATGTTATGGCATACAGAAAGTAATTCTAAATGTATAAGTAAATGTATAAGTGTGTAGGTTAACTGTAAAACTACATGTACTTAGCACAAGCATCGTCCAGATGTTGTGGCATACAGAAAGTAATTATAAATGTATAAGTGTGTAAGTTATCAGTAAAACTACATGTACTTAGCACAAGCATCGTGCAGATGTTATGACATTCAGAAAGTAATTCTAAATGTATAAATGTGTAGGTTATCAGTAAAACTACATGTACTTAGCACAAGCATCGTGCAGATGTTATGGCATACAGAAAGTAAATGTATAAGTGTGTAGATTATCAGTAAAACTACATGTACTTAGCACAAGCATCGTCCAGATGTTATGGCATACAGTAAGTAATTATAAATGTATAAGTGTGTAGGTTATCAGTAAAACTACATGTACTTAGCACAAGCATCGTGCAGATGTTATGGCATACAGAAAGTAATTCTAAATGTATAAGTGTGTAGGTTATCAGTAAAACTACATGTTCTTAGCACAAGCATCGTGCAGATGTTATGGCATACAGAAAGTAATTCTAAATGTATAAGTGTGTAGGTTATCAGTAAAACTACATGTACTTAGCACAAGCATCGTCCAGATGTTATGGCATACAGAAAGTAATTCTAAATGTATAAGTGTGTAGGTTATCAGTAAAACTACATGTACTTAGCACAAGCATCATGCAGATGTTATGGCATACAGAAAGTAATTCTAAATGTATAAGTGTGTAGGTTATCAGAAATACTACATGTATTTAGCACAAGCATCATGCAGATGTTATGGCATACAGAAAGTAATTCTAAATGTCTAAGTGTGTAGGTTATCAGTGAAACTACATGTACTTAGCGCAAGCATCGTGCAGATGTTATGGCATACAGAAAGTAATTCTAAATGTATAAGCGTGTAGGTTATCAGTAAAACTACATGTACTTAGCACAAGCATCGTGCAGATGTTATGGCATACAGAAAGTAAATGTATAAGTGTGTAGATTATCAGTAAAACTACATGTACTTAGCACAAGCATTGTCCAGATATTATGGCATACAGAAAGTAATTCTAAATGTATAAGTGTGTAGGTTATCAGTAAAACTACATGTACTTAGCACAAGCACCGTGCAGATGTTATGGCATACAGAAAGTAATTCTAAATGTATAAATGTGTAGGTTATCAGTAAAACTACATGTAATTAGCACAAGCATCGTGCAGATGTTATGACATTCAGAAAGTAATTCTAAATGTATAAATGTGTAGGTTATCAGTAAAACTACATGTACTTAGCACAAGCATCGTGCAGATGTTATGGCATACAGAAAGTAAATGTATAAGTGTGTAGATTATCAGTAAAACTACATGTACTTAGCACAAGCATCGTCCAGATGTTATGGCATACAGAAATTAATTCTAAATGTATAAGTGTGTAGGTTATCAGTAAAATTACATGTACTTAGCACAAGCATCGTGCAGATGTTATGACATACAGAAAGTAATTCTAAATGTATAAGTGTGTAGGTTATCAGTAAAACTTACATGTACTTAGCACAAGCATCGTCCAGATGTTGTGGCATACAGAAAGTAATTCTAAATGTATAAGAGTGTAGGTTATCAGTAATACTACATGTACTTAGGACAAGCATCGTGCAGATGTTATGGCATACAGAAAGTAATTCGAAATGTATAAGTGTGTAGGTTATCAGTAAAACTACATGTACTTACCACAAGCATCGTCCAGATGTTGTGGCATACAGAAAGTAATTTTAAATATATAAGTGTGTAGGTTAACTGTAAAACTACATGTACTTACCCCAAGCATCGTGCAGATGTTATGGCATACAGAAAATAATTCTAAATGTATAAGTGTGTAGGTTATCAGTAAAACTACATGTACTTACCACAAGCATTTTGTAGATGTTATGGCATACAGAAATTAATTCTAAATGTATAAGTGTGTAGGTTAACTGTAAAACTACATTTACTTAGCAAAAGCATTGTGCAGATGCTATGGCATACAGAAAGTAATTCTAAATGTATAAGTGTGTAGGTTATCAGTAAAATTACATGTACTTAGCACAAGCATCGTGCAGATGTTATGGCATACAGAAAGTAATTCTACATGTATAAGTGTGTAGGTTAGCAGTAAAAACGCTGAAAACGTTTAATATTTTCATCTCAGGAAACTTGAAAGAGCCCACACTCTTAGTAACGTTTACCGGCGAAAGTGATCTTCAGAAGCGAAAATAAAAAGTTATAAAAACAGATTATAAGAGAAGGATTAAAGTTACAGTATTAACTTTTAGACAACTATTTCGTGTAAAATATAATTGTTGTGGTAATCTATGTGTAATGTGTAGAAGAAAACTCGATGCAGTTTTTAATAACGTGATTGATTCAAATTTCTACTTTCGTTATACACTATTTGTTTGTGTATACCCCAGTGGCGGCGATAAGGCCCCCGCAGACCCCGCGGCGCGGGGGGGGGCCCGACCCTCTGGGGGGCCCCGCCACTCTGGCCCCTAGAAAAAAATATGAAACGAGCTATAATAGGAAAAAAACTTTTAATGGGGTCCGACTACCGGCAAATTTGTATTTAAAATACGAAATATACGTTTTATTTAAGTGTATAGACATGCAAAAAACTACGTTTTCCGAAATGACATTACTGTTTGTAGTTTGTAAGCGAAGTCTCTTGTGGTGCCCGTACGTCCGGTGCGATTAGTCACTCGGCACTGAGGAGACGTAAACAAACACAACACAATGTAGTTCAGTACTCAGTAGTGCGTCGCATCTCCTGCGCGATAGTACTGTATTGCATTCATTTCGTAATTTAGTGCCGTTTAAGTTTAATGACTTAACATTTGATTTTAGTTTTTGTATTTTGTGTAGAGTTAGAGTGTTAGAGACAGAGTTTATAAAATGGAAAGTAAGCGTGAATATTTAAGTGGTGCTACGAAAAGGAAACTGCAAAAACAACGAGAAGAATCTAAAAGTAAACTTTCAAAACTCGACCAGTTTTTAAAAAAATCATCAAAATATGAAGTTGAACAACCCAAACCCGGGTCAAGTGCAAGTAATGAAAAAGAAACAAAAACCGGACTTGAAGTTGATTGTGACAGTGACAATAAACCTGATTTAAACATTAGTCCGTCGGATACAAGTGATACAACTACGGAAACAAATAAGCAACTGCAACATGAACAAGAAGAACAACTGCTAGGCATTGAATGTGTTCGCCAGTCCGAAGACATACCTGGACCAGAAAATTAGTTTGAACCAACTGAAGTTATAAGTAATCACGCAAATAAAACTAGTTTAGCAGGCCCTTCCGATCCAAACTGCCAAAGTTTTGAGACAGATATTGCATTCTATAAAAATCAAGCTACAATGACAGACGAGGTGAAAAAGTTAATAACGTTAAGTGAACTTTGTCAAACAAAGGGTCCTTTCCCGAAGGATTCTGTTTCTAAGCGGTCTTTCAGTACAGCATATTATTCTTTCAAAACTGCAGCAGGCCAAATTGTTCACAGGTTTTGGCTTTGTTACTCTCGTAATCTAGATGGAGTCTATTGTTGTTTACCATGTTGGCTTTTCAGCCAAAGTGCTGATGCCCAAAGCTGGCGTGAAGGCGATATTAGAGATTGGAAAGGTCTCAGTAAAAAAATTAAAGTTCATGAAAGTAGCAATGCTCATTTACAATCTTGTCTCACGTATGCCACTTGGAAAAAGAGTAAAACGGTAGCTGATCAAATTTTCGATGAGCGGAAAAAATGGAAAGATATTTTCATACAGATTGTGGATGTCATTCGAACCATGGCACTGTGTTCATTGCCGTTTCTTGGCCATAGAGAATCATTACATGAAATAAATCCTGAAAGTGGAAATTTTTTGAACATACTATCTTTAATTTCTCGCTACGATTCTCTCCTTAGTGCACACTTAGAAAATGAAAAAACCTGATCAAAATACCTCTACTATGACATTCAAAATGAAATCATTAACTTGCTAGGAAAATCAGTATTGACTGCCTTACTAAAACAGATTCACTCGTCTCCTTTTTTTTCTATAATTGTTGATAGCACACAAGACATTTCTAAGATTGACCAAATGAGTGTTGTAATCAGATACATTAACATAGTAGAAGAATCTCCTGGCAATTATAAAACTGTGATTAGTGAGTCCGTTTTGGGATTTCAAGAAATAAAGGATCCCAACAGTGAGGGGTTTCAAAGTAAGATTTTAGACTTTTTGAAAACAAATGAAATTGACATTAGTAAGTGTAGAGGTCAAGGTTATGACGGTGCAGCAACAATGAGCGGGAAATACTCTGGGTTACAGAAAAGAATTATGGATATAGTCCCAAACGCGGATTACGTACACTGTGCTGCACATAACCTGAACTTGGTGATCAATGATTCAGTATCAAATATTTCTGAAATAAGACAATTTTATGACATAGTACAGAAAACTTATGTGTTTTTCAGTGAAAGCTTACATAGATGGCAAGAACTTAACACTGCCGTTAAAGAAGACAGCTCTGCCAAAAATCTAACTTTAAAAAAGCTATGGCCAACAAGGTGGTCTTCTAGACACGACTGCCTGTTAGCTTTAAGAAATGATTTCAAAATTGTGATTAAGTGTTTGACAGAAATTATTCTATACAGCTCAAAAAACCCGAGGCAGAAGAAGCATTAGCAATTAGAAACCATCTGGAAAACTTTGAATTTATTCTTGTGCTCTGCCTTGAAACTAAGATTTTAGAGAATGTAAATATAACTTCAAAAGCACTACAGAGGCCAACTGTTGACCTAGGCAGAGCGTGGCAGTTTCCGCGCTTGTGATGAGTTAAACGTTTTAAGAAAGGACTTTGCCGGCTTTCTTGCTGGTGCTAAACAGTTGGCCCAGTCATGGGACATAACTTGTAACATGAAAAATAAGCGTAAGCGAGTTGTAAAACGCTTCTTTGTTGAATTATCAGTTGACCATAGAATTGACGACCCAGTGAAATCATTTGAAGTAAAAGTTTTCAATGCAACACTAGATATTGTAATAGCTCAGCTACAAATGAGATTCGAAGGATTGCGTTGCATTGATGATAGGTTTTCATTCCTGGCGCCTCAGAATTTAGTAAACTTCTCACAAGAGACAATAGTGGAGAAAAGTAAGGCTCTGGTAAATGTGTATCCTGATGACCTTTCCACATCACTGCCTGACCAAGTAATATCCTTCAAAGCTCTGATGGCAAAAGAAATTGTACACAAGAAAAGCATTCGAGAAATGATGAATTTACTGGTTGAAGAAAACAGCTGCCTTATGAGCTGCCTCCCAGACTTAACTACAGCTTTGCAGCTTTATTTAACCATACCTGTCACAACAGGTACAGCGGAAAGAAGCTTTTCAAAACTTAAATTAATTAAGTCATACTTAAGAAGTGCCATGGCCCAAACTCGGTTGAGTGACTTGGCACTGTTAAGCATTGAGGATGAAGAGACACAGAAAACTAATATCAACGAAGTGGTTGAAAAGTTCTTAGCTATTAAAAAAAGAAGACTAGGCTTAGGAAAACAGTGAACTTTGGTTGATCCTCATCTGTAAATATTGTACATTACTTGTGTTCGAGTGTTATTGAATTCGATTAGACTTAAGGAGAACGTGTATAGAGTATATTCAAGAATTTCACAAATTCAGTTACAAACTAATTTAAATGTTTGAAAAAAGCTAGAATGTTACTTTGGTATTCGTTTTTAAATAATACATTTTTAACACTCTGTGTGCGGTACTGTTTCATAGTCTGAATTTAGATGTTTGACGTAAAAATAAATAATTCTTTTTATTTTGGTTTTTTTATAGTTTGTATAGAACTTTGTCTATTTAGCAACAATGAATTTTAAGAGTTTGTATACGTGTAAAACATCCTTTGCAAATTGCAAACGCTTTGTGATAGACGAGAAAGTATTCACAAACCATTGTTGTGAAACAAACGTAAATAGAAACTCATTTGAGTGTTTTCCCCTAATAGGGCCTCCTAATTACTTTCGGGGGGGGGCCCCCGTTTCGTTAGCGCCGCCAATGGTGTACCCCTATATATATGTATGTGTGTACTCAACATTCCTTTTTCTCCTCTAAAAATCGCGAAATGAGAGATACGATGGTAACGAGAATAGGATCAGTCAACTTTTACCACTTGCTTTTATCATTCTTCAACTTACATTAGAAATACTTTTATTCATTGATTTGCATATTTTGACGTTTGTTACCTTATTATTAGATCGCACATAACTACATATTAGATTCTGGTTAATGCGTAGAAAAAATTATACTGTAGCAATGGAAATGTGATATTTTCAAAATCTTAAATCTAGTCAGGATTTTGATAAGGAATATATTAATTAACTTCAAGTATTTATTATATTAAACAAAGCACCCACGTACTATAAACTCGTACGATAAGTTTGTCGTCTTAAACAAAATGTCACTACAGTACTCCCAAATGTAGTTGTCTTGATTGTTCATCTCTTCTTTCACAGCACTATCACTTTACTAAAAATGAACTTTATCTTGTGAAAAACTTACTTTTTTCGTCGGACGCGTTTCGGCTTAAGTATCCGCCTTCTTCAGCTTTTAGTCTGACTAAAAGCTGAAGAAGGCGGATACTTAAGCCGAAACGCGTCCGACGAAAAAAGTAAGTTTTCCCAAATGTAGGTTAGTGGTTCGTATGTCACTTAGACCTCACACCGCTACAGTATGTCAGGCAGTACTCGCTTGCGTGGTTGGAGTGTTTAATAACAATACTTTTCCGGTTGATACCAATATATACATTTCATTGATATAGCTACAAAGCCAAACGTTTCTTCTGATCAAACTAAGACTAAATACCTGTAACATCATATAACAAATAGAAAAACTTTTGATGTTAATTATAATAACAATAATCCGTGGTTGTCAGCGTAAAAAAAAATGGTATTAGACAAAATTTTGCAGTCCTACACAGTAACTACAGAATATCAACTTCAGTCCGACATGTCATACGACGCAATCACTTTACATCGTAAACCACATAATTAGGCCTATAACTAAAAAATGTGGGGAATATATGATTTATCATTCGAATGGCATCGAATTTTTACAGTTCTTATGAGTATAGGCCTACAGGTCTGCAGCCACCGAGTTTATGCATATGAAGCCACGATGCTTTTATAACTTTATGGTTATGAAATATATTTCCAAAATCACACAAAAATTAAAAGGTACATACAGCTTGAAAATAATCAAATCGAATTAGCAAAAGAAATTGTCTAAAAGACGAGACCCAATCAACTATTGTTGGTGTTGCATCGAAAAACTCATAGACGTAGAAGGTACGCGTATTCATAAAAATATAAAAATCGATAGCATTAGATTATCTTTTACCCACTGGGTAAGTTAATGCAGTATCATTTAACCCAAAATTATGCCAAAAGTTTATAATTAACAATAAATGTATAAAGTAAACATAATAAATAAATGTACCAAGAAGACAGTATTTTTACTGTGATGTAATTCTCTTTAAAACATATTGGTTTCTACTTATTTTGAACTATACGCTTTTCGAGTACAAAATTTAGTTTCACAAGGAATTCGTAAGTATTACTTTATCTTCTTAAGATTTCTTTTGTGTCTGTTCTAGACGTCTGCCCAGAATCATCGATAAATTATCTGTTTCTTTACCGAACCTGAATTATCTGAATTATCAGAACCTAATTCTTTTTACCGCATGATTTATCATTCTTACATCGTTGCAAGTGTCGCGACAAAACTTATAGTCAGGCACGTATCTACTAAGCTATTCACCTATTTAAATAACAAGTTTACAAAAATATAATATCAATTACACTAATTTCAGTCAACATTAACAACATAGGTACCACATTAAAAATTGATAGCTCGGAAAATAATTTTACTGTTCACAGTTACCTTTAGACAAATTCTTGTGTAATCGTTCCGTCCGTCTTCGAGCAGCATAGATTTCGATTTACTATTAGTATTTCTGTTCACCATTGTTTGAGACGGACGAAACGCTATATCTACACACACACATACACGCACACGCACACACGCACACGCACATGCACAGTTCATGCCTAAACAGAATACGACACACATGAAGTTAAAAGAACACCAAAAACATGCAGCATTCGTGACAGAAAGAAGCGGAAAGCGAAAACGTGTAACCAGGTATCAGACGACAAATTAAAGGCATGTATCTTTTACTGAGAATTACACACAACAAACGAAAATATGAATAAATTCACTTACTTCTCTATGGTTCACAAACGTCAGCTAGTCGAGTACATTTGATGGATAAGTTCTACGAGTAACGTAGAACTAATCTGACCGGTAAATGTGAGAACCTTCACAGCATTTACGGTTTACTACTATAAATGCTTTCCGACTTTTAGATTGGTTCAAACTCAGCGCCTAGTATAACAGCGGTATATGGGTCCTACATAAAGTCGGTATCAGCCATTGCCATTGTTTTCACGTCGTACACCTCCCATGTGTCACATCGATCCTGCCCTGCGACCTCGGACCAGAGACACTTGGTTGTCCACGTTGTAAAGGTATTGAGATGCTCGTCTGTCAATCGCACCCTGTTTAAAGTTTCTACATTCATATATCCGGTCAATCCTAGCTTAATCTAAGGTTGAAAGGAAGTAATTGGAACGCTTTCTTTAAAATAACGATTTAGCAGAGACTTATTCCAAAGTCAATCGACGTAGTGTTTAATAAATATGATATTTGCTATCAGAACTGAATAAAAAGTGACAAGTTATCTGACTGCGTTGTGTTTATTAATTCTGCGCCTCCGATACTGCAGAACAATATTTTCCTAGTAGATGGTATTTGTTTTTTACATAACGCGCAAATGAATTCGTTTGACAATTTATATTGAGTGCTACTGTGACTTTCAATTTCTACTTGACGTTTTCTAAATAAAAGTAAAAAGAAAGAGACAGACTTCATTCATATAATAAAATCTATTAATATTTAAATGTAGTAAATTTAATAAGATAGTAATCCTTAAATATTATACTACATTTAGTAATAACAGTAATTGTTTTCACAGTAGTACTAATACGTTTATCATCAGGATCAATTTATAGTTATTAAGAAATACAATACAATTCTGCTGGAATGTAGGCCATAATATTTTTGACACTGGATATCTGTATCCATGCGAGGAAAGCATGTACGTAAAAAGACTTTTAGTTTATCAACGTAACTTCAGTGAATAACATAGCTGGCAAAGAGTCAAAAGTATTTCTGGATTTTAGGTAATTTGCTTATAACTTTCAGAATCTCCATTGTTTAAAGTGGTATGAATAAGACAAATATAGCAAAGACGATAAACATTTTCAGTATTTTTTGCAATACGTTACAGCTTTCAATAAAAGGTCAGAAGATCAAACAGTGTAACACACAGGATTACAAAATCTTTCGTCACATAATGGTGATTGTCTATCGACGAAGGTCATTCTGCAGTCCCCTCTGTTTGGTTTATTAGTCGCAGGACATCAGACTACCCAAAAAGACCGCTCGTATGTCGCAGTTCATATTTAATATATCCTTTTTTTTAAAAAAAATACTACAAGAGCCGAAGAGCGCATACAAAAGAAATACAGTTATTTAAGAAACAAACATACCCGCTAAAATGTTTAGATTTATAAAATACTTTTGTTATGTAGCAGCAACATGTAGTATGTCGGAGGTACAGGTTACTGTTGCTGTCGTTGAATCTGCTTTATACATCTACAGTGTTTTTATGTACGATATCAGAGAGTAAATGACTGGGAATAACACGACGAATATAAAGTATAATAAAATAACTCGCAAAGCTCAGAAGGGCAAAACATACAAAATTTAGGTTATACAAAAATCTAATGGTATGTAACGAGGAAGTTACAATGAAAAGTCACACAAGTGCAGTCAGTAAAGGATGGAACGGATTCCAGTCACACGGCTGTAAGGACGTTAGAACCGATTTCCCAAACAGAAACAATATTAAGACACACTAATTCCAATGTTAAGTGATGTTTAAACTGTTTAAAATATAAATACATTTAATACAAGCATGCCAGAAAATACAAGTACAGTATAAACTAAAAATAGAAAAATGCAAAGTCTGGAAATTATATATGCCAAACCAGAAATACGCTAAATGCAAACTTCTGCTAGTTACATAAATTACTAAATCTATATCTGCATCCAAGTTACATCATTCCATTAATAACTACAACAATAACAACAACATTAATAAAAATAAAATATTACATTTGTCGGGAACAAGAAAGACAATTTGTGAATTACTGATAAACTTAACTCTCGCTACATGGAATGTATAACTTACCTACAAACAAAAATGAAATAAATAACAATTTTAAACAACATAGAATCAGTTCAGATGAGGGCACACAAACTAGGGAAAGAAACCACAATATAGTAAATTACTGAAAGGTTACGTAATGTTTTATAACAGGATAGACGAGACGGAGCATTCAAGTCCTGAACAAGCTACTTATACTAATTGATGTTAAGTGGCGTGGCAAATTATGAGCTTACACAACAAAATAATTATAATTACTAAATTTAAATTATACTGGGGGAATCTATCTTTATACTGGGTGATGTGTATGCACCAGAGAGAAATGAGATGAAATAACAATAAACTGGGAACTTATATAACTAACCTCAGAAGCCATTAAGGTCAACCAAAAACCTTGTGGTTGCCATATTAGAAAACATTAATGCGAACGTCCTCTTCTCCTCGTAACAACTTAAAATGAAATAGAGCACAATGAATTAACACAACCACGAAAAATGTTCACTTAAAATTAATTGGAAAAACGAGTTTTTTTCAAGAAAAGTGACTTCAATATTGTCGTATCCTCTATGACTTCAGTGACCTCCAGTTATACCTATAGTTCAATAGGAGGTAGTACATGCACTTCTCAAGAAAAAAACTGATCCCTTAACGTTAGTACGAACGGCGACAAAAAATCCGGAGTAGTGGTGCTTAGATGAGTGAAATAAGCCTCTGTTTATTGGTCAGCAACTCATCATGTGCATAATACGTGAAAGACAAATTTCTAGGTGCCTTATTAACATGTAGAAAGTTGCCACTAAGATACAAAGTTTTCCATTGTTAGAACTACTCTGAAACAGAATTTTGACGACACAAGCATACACCTCTGCAGAAGTCAGCAGTCTTCTGGTGAAACGAAAGCCCTACATAAACCATTAAAAAAAACACTTTAAGTTAAAACAATTATTATAACGAATAAGAACAAAGTAAACTCTTAATGTTGTCACACATTGCCTACTTCAAGTACATTAGCACAAGCGCCGTGACTGGGATGACTTAGTCTTATTTAGACAGTCGGTCAAGGCAATGACACTGACGACATCATTCGAGAGTGGATGAAATTAGTGCTACAGGCAATAACATTAACGTTCTAGCCAGTGGCGTAACAAACAGCCAAGGCCGCAGGGGGCCTGTGAACTAGGAGGTCGCACAAACATTTCCCTTAATTTGTTAGGAAAGGGTATAAATCATTTAACTTCAGTAAAACCAGATTTCCCCGTATGTATTTAACACCCAAAACGTGTGTGTGTGTGTGTGTGTGTGTGTGTGTGTGTGTGTGTGTGTGTGTGTGTGTGTGTGTGTTTTTATTTTACCAAATGATGTACTTTGAGGGTAAAAATTATTTGATAACTGCACAATATAGCTGTGATTCCAGTCAAGAATACGCAGAGCCCACTGGAATTCGATCGAGTGAACATTCTCCAAGCTGAAATCGATTAAGAATTATCTGCGTAGCTGTCTCAAATCTCTCAAAATATAAAATGTCAAATGTCAAATGTCAAAAAAGGCTGAGCGGACTAAGTGTATTAAGCGTGGTAAATGTAACTGTTAGCTCAACTGATAGCAATGAAATATTAACCGCCTTTGAATCTCACAATGCAGTAAGATCACAAAAGTCTCAAATGAAAGAAAAATAAATTAAAATTACTTAAATTTCATACTACTGTATTTCTAATATAGAATGATATTAAGATATTGTTATTTTGCCTTGTAAACGCTAGAAATTTTCAAATTACGTTTTTATATTAGGCCTACTCTGTACTAAGTAATGTTTTGAAATAAAAAACCCTATTTTGTAAAATAAATTGTCACATTTTATCGGAATATTTTCTTTAATTTCATGCCGATGTTAGTCTTATAATAAAATTATTGCAAATTATAAGGCTATAAGCATGTGACAGAAATTTTAAAAGGTGAAATACATTTTTGGTTTGTTTAAAAATATTAGATTTTTTTATTAGTGTCCGGTATAAAATTTAGTATAAACATTCATTGGCTTCATGAATTTAAATTTAATAAGATATGTACTTTTTTCAAAATGCAAAATGACAGTACAAAGTTCAGTAAATGACAAAATTATAACTGGCTACTAGTGATAAGTCTGATTATCAGTATTTTCTTACATTGATCTAAGACTTTAAAGATACTAAATAACAAATCAAACTATTAATTGAAAGAAAAGTTATATTTTATTAATTGAGTATACATCATACGAGAAAGAATAGTTACTCTTATATATTTTATAATAATTTTACATAACTTTATTAGTTACTGTAGCTATAAGGGGGGTTAGTATTCAAGAGGGAACAAAAGAACGAATTCAGAAAGGGTAGAAGGGGGGGTCGCAAAGGTAAGGTCGCGTGCGGATAGGTCCCGAAAAAAGAGTTATCGCTGGTTCTAGTAGTGGCTACACGCTAGATTACATTAGACTATATTATTTGCGGTAGATCAAATATTATTCAGGACAGTAAAGTAAATTATAAAGGTCAAATTCCACCTACTTAATCACTATGTACTAAATCACTGGGTTTCTGTAACCAATAAGATGTTATTAAGATTAATCATTGTGCTAATAAAATCTGACAAATTGAAAACCAGCCTCAACTCTGATTAAACTGATAGTGAAACATGGAAATACAATATTAGATGTTACTGCATGACAGACATAGGATTCATTCTCCTGTCAACTGCCCGGTCACTCAAAATAAGTGAACTTTTCTTACATTTCCGTAAGTTACAAAAAGTCATTTTCGTGTTTTTAAGCTCATAAAATTAATTCTTACAAATTATTACTTTATTGCGTAATTTTTAATCTGATTAGTTCCATCATATAGTTTAGTGATAGTTTATGGTGATTAAATTTATGGTGTGTTTATTCTTAGGTTATTTTGAAAAATAACAGCCCCGACGAAAATAAAAGCCTAATCAAAGAGGCCACACGAGCTTTCATCGGTTAGAAAAAAAAAAACAAAAACTTTTCTGAAGTTAAATTGTATATAACTACATAAAAGTGTTAAGATCAGTTCATAAGTAACTTACCTACGGCTACGCACCAAATAAAATAATAAGTGAAGGCAGTTCTCAGTTCTAACTGGACAGTTGGGCATTTGTCTGGAGTATGTCTCACGATAACTTTTGAAAACATTAACAGATTTCGTAAACCTTGACTTGCGTGTCCATGTGTTTACCCTGCAGAATTCTATTTTGTTTTAGATCGATCCCTTCAAAATTAAAGGGGCGAGAGGATAAACCTTGAGAGCCTCAAAATTTCTAAAAAAATCGTAAAAATTCATATGAGGTATAAAATTAAAGGAAATTTTAACCAATATCTGAATATAGTGTACAGTTTAGGAATTTCAAAGTTTTAGAAAATAAAGGCCCAGCGGGATAATTATAATTAATTATAAAAATCCATCCGGATGACAGACTAAAGGGATTTTAATCCTAATGCAGATTTTACTATGAAAGTTTGTAACTTTAATGGCACTACGGCCAAAAAAGTGTACTCAAAATTTCAAGAAAATCCTAAAAGTCCATTTGGGGAATGAAGACTATCAAGATTTTTATTTAATATAAACTTGACAGACTGTAATAATTTGACAGACTTAATATCTCTCGACACTCCTTGTAAATGTTGGATTGCTTTCAAAAGGTTTGTAAGCTATGGTTGCAAAAAACTTTACATTTTGTTATCAGTGATGTATATTTGTGAAAAGGTGTTCATTGTAGTCCTATAGACGCCTATGGAAACATACATAAGCTTAAAAGCTAGGAGTAAATTATTTGTCACTAGGAACTATGGTTATAAATTTAAGTAAATACACAGTGCAGTAGTTTGAGGAGATTATTAGTGTTTATTGTATGAATGTCTGCTGACAAGTGTTATTTTAGTAAAGAAAAGAAAAAAAGTAATTGGGGTTTTCTGTATGTAATTTTTCCATAATTGAAAAATTATCTAATACTGAGATTTATCTAATAATACGCGTAAATGTATTTCCTTCAAAATAGTGTGCGAGTTCTGCAGCTTAGGGAGCTTACCAGTAACAATAGTAATAGTATTTTATTATATATAGCCTGTTACAAATAATAAAATCAGACCTATATCAGGCGTATTCAGGAGGCAACGTCCTATGTATACCATGCACATAAAAGAAAAATTGAAATTTTAAAAGACTTCATTTCTCTTTTTGTATCCAAGTCACTAAGTTTTTATTAATAGTAAATAATTACTTCTACCAGTATTTGAACTTCTTCTTCTAGTGTAAATTGCGCGTTTCGGAACAGAGTGCTATCAACAGATCATCGCTTCTTCGAGATCGTTAGCATTAAAATAAAATTATTTAAAAACATGTGCATAATAATACATCACTATTTAAAAGGCACACGCGATGTCTAGTGCGCGCCTTGACAGCGGTATTCAATCACCAAATAACGTATGTGATGGAATAACTTTGTCAAAGTGCGCACCAGACATCGTGTGTGCCTTTTAGGTGTCGATGGTTTTAAATGCTGACGGCCTCGAACTAGCGATAATCTGATGGTGGAACTGTGTTCCGAAACGAGTAATTTACACTAGAAGCAGAAGTTCAAGGACGTGTAAAGGTAATTATTTACTATTATTAAATTTATATGGCTGTTAAGTAAGTAATTCAGGACACTGATGTTCACTGCTGTATCCTGCATATCGTGAAATTTCCACTTTCACAAATTATAAAATATCGTTAAAGTTAATTATAATTCATTTTTTATTGCCATTAAACTTTTACTGAAAAACTAAAGTGAACGTTGCATAACTAATGGCGTAACACTTGGAACAGTTGCAGATTAACTGTGGTATATGTTTATATAGCAAACTACACCGTTTCTACGCATACTTGTCGCACCGTAAACATAATACGGTAATAACGCTGTTTTATAAATATTGTACAAAACCTTAACTATTATTATATAAAAACTTTTCAGTTAAAAAAAACTGAAAAAATTTATAATAAGGTATACACATAATTCCAGATGAAGATGAAGATGTTCGACAGCCGTACGTTGCAAGTAATGTTTTAAAATCTCAGTTGGGGCCAATGTGGACTAAATATATGTAGAAACAGTTCAATAAGGGGAGTACAAAAATTGGTCACCGTATAAAAGTTGGGTGAAGACAACAGTAATGACAAATACTAACAGTAGTAGGCCTATACAAGAGCAAACATCAATCACCGATTTTAGTGAAACTTAGCATGCGTGTCCATACTCTCATCCTACAGAACCCTGTTGTTTTTTAGATTGATCCCCCAAAATAGGAGAGTGGGAGGAAAATGTGAGGAAGTTAAAATTTTGAAAAAATCTAAAACTATCATGTGGGGTATCAAATTAAATGAATTTTTAACTAACACCTGAAATTAATGTTCATTTCAGAAAATTCGAAAATTTGTGGAGATCAGGACCCCAAAATTGGGTCAAAATTTTGACAAAAACGAAAAATCCACGTGGAATGTAAGATTAATGGGGATTTTAATCAAAATTTGAATATAGCCTTTCATTTTGGAAACTTCGCAATTTTGGGACGCCAGGACCCAAAAAAGTGGGTCAAAACCTTAATCAAATCGCAAAAATCCACGTGAGGTATCAAATTAAAGAAAATTTTAAGCAAAATCTGTATATAATGTAGCGTTTTGGAAATTTCAAAACTATTAACAGAATAAATATCTCTCAACACAACTTTACTTCATAAAGTCTGTAAGCTATGTTTACAAAAAAACTTTATAGTTAGCAGTTATTGTGAAAACTTTATTGCAGTTATTTGTGAAAATTATTAGATGCAGGACTACAGGCATCCATGGAAACATACATCAATTTAATAGCTGGGACCAAATTATTTGTCATTTAGGTATTAAGGTAATAAATTTAACTAAAAAATTCATATAGCAGTTTGAGAATTTTAGTGTTTGTTTATGATTGTCTGTTTTACAATTTTTTATTTTACTGAAAAAATTGTAAATTAATAAGTATTTTCCTAATTTCATTTGATAACTGAAAAATTATCTAATATTGAATTTTATCAAATAATAAATGTATTTCTACAAAACAGTGAGAGAGTTCTGCAGCTCAGGGAGCTTACTAGGTGATAATATTAATTGCTATATTCATAATGAAACAGGCCTACACAAACGAAGGAGCTCTCGAACATACAACTATTACTTTACTATAAACAACATGAGATCAATAATATGTTAAGTTATTTAACCAGTACTAAGGCTTAGAGCAGTAAAGAAAAAACAGAACAACGAGTGTTGGCGTAGTTGATTACTGCAATTCTAAAAATAACGAAGAAGCTAGAAGCTGACGCTACTGATAAACTGGAATAAAAGCATAAAACAAATGACGTCTCATCCAAGGCAATCAGCAGACGCGGTCCTGTCTGGTGCTGTACCTCTTACTTTACAAGGTTCGCGATACTAATACACGCGTACACAATTTAATCACTGAAAAATTTACGATAAAATTATTAATGAATTTACTTCAAAATTTTACTCAGAAAATTGTCATAATAGTAAATACTATGAATTTATCGCTTAGATTTTGTTCGTGCTCTGGTAAAATCATTTTTAGTGAAAATCATGTAATATTGTAACAACGCCAGTCACACATCCACACAGTGTATTCACAAATTGAAACAATTTGATTGTTGTAATAGGAACTTATTTTAATAAAAGTGAACTACCTGCTACGAACCACTCCTGAACTTACGTTCCAATCCTTGCAGCTTTTCTCCTGGCATCTCTCTATTTCCTTTTTTCTTCTACCTAATACTTCTCCATTCATTACAGTCTTTTACAATTACGCTCTGTAATCTTCGCCGTACGATTCTTCTTCATCGTAATTCTTCTCACTTCTATTAATACCAATACACTGTATACTGTTCTGTCTTGTTTAACATTAACAGCTCTTCTACTACGAGCTGAGTTTCAACATAAACGTGTTTCTATATGAACTATTAATAAAGGATTGAACCTATTTATCTGACCCAACGCAACTATCGATGTGAACATTACATTAAGTGTTAATACTGATTGCGACTATGACTCGATTTGACATTCGCCAATAATAGTCGACTGTCGTGCTGTTTACCTTTACACACATTGAACAAAAAGGATAAATACATAAAAAATACAAAAATCTGTTGGCCGTTGGACGTAACAAATTCCTTCTGCAAAAACGAATTATGGCCTGTAAAGCTGTGTAATCTGAGTTATCAAAAGTTACAATGTCAAGAATATTACTATAATATAATGAATGCTCAGAGTGTACTGCTAAACTTGCACAGTGCTATAATAGAAATAAGAAAATTATTGGAATCTGACATTAATACTAGTGCCATCAGAAGTATAAGATCTTGCTGGAGCATGAAACGTGAACATAGATCAAAATCATTGAAATGAAGTGATTCACTCTACGTGTCATCTAGAATGTGTCGCCATGAAGCTGTGTGGTCTAATATTATTACCCATGCTGACAGGGCTAGAACACAGATTAATGGACTCGGTGTTGTATTTTATAAACTGAGTATTAGTTAGCAACAATGTTAAATTGGGGACAGTAATACTATACGAAACACGTATTGTGATATAGGCTACTAAAAAAGGTGTTTAGATGAAAGGAAGTATATACAAAAACCAAGAGTGCGCATCTTGGACAGATAAACTATTGAAAGGATGACAGAAATGTTTGAATTAACACGTAATAAGATACAGAGTGTACCCATAACTAGACTGAAATAATTCCAAAAGGAACACAAATACCGAGGACGTCCTCATTACACTCACGGCGTCACTGTTAAAATCAAGAATAACTCACTATTAAGTTCCTATACAAAAACATCTTGAAATTTATTAGTGATTAGTCATATCTTTACGATCAATCGAATATGGGAAACAAGGTAGAAGAAAAGTTTTATTTACATACATAAGCGGCCGTTAAATTATTGCATGAACACATTTTTATCATTGTAGACCTCTTCCGTGTTGTAAATATTACCAAGTTCTGGAGAACCTCCAGTCAGATACCTTCATCATACTACCGTTTCTTAATGTCTCTAGCCAAATATCTGTAATCGTCTTTAGAAACTGACGATAATGGCGATTGAAAGATCTTTTTAAAAAGATTGTTGTGACTTTCGACAATGTCCTTCAACCGCCACTGTTAGGGTGACCGTTTTTAGATTGTTATATCCTAAACGTCAAAGAAAAATTAGTACGATACAGTTACCTCGGCAGGATTTTCCAGATGAATTTTACACTCCCTGTAGGCGTCTTAAGGAATTGTTGAATGTGTACTGAGGGTTTGATTTTACTTGCGGTTTCGTAAACTTACATTAAAGAAAGGGATTGAGGATAAAGTCGGCAATGAAGATACGCTAAACTCTTACCCTTTTACAAGAATTATAACTAAATTTCATTTCTTCGAGGTGTTAAATTAGAAATCTTGTCCGGCTGTAGTGTCCCAAAAACAGGTGAATCGGATATCTACAATCTTTATATTGGAATATAGCCTGTGATAAGAAAACTTTTTGTTGAATTTCTGTCAGTCCTTAGTTGAAGATGCTATCAGTCACAAGTCTTTTGACTGACAATTAATGTCGACTTTATTGTGTACAGTTTATAATACACTTTGTATTAGGGGAATTATTGTAAACATTATTTATGATTTGAATAAAAAGTGTCAAAAAAAGCTTGCAACTTCTGAATTGCCTGTGGTGTTGTTAATTTGATTCCACGACACTAAAGATCACTATCCACGTAACTATTGGTATAAGGAAGTGGACCTTGTCACGAGAACTGTACTTTTTAATGAGCACCGATTTGATGACTACGCTTTTAGCACGCTTCTTTGTTTCTTCCTACTCTTCTTAATTATATGCTTTTATAGCATGAGGCAATATTTCTTACTAGGATGCAAGACCAAGAAAACAGCAGAACGAGAACGCCAATAAGAAACAGGAGACACCAAAAAATGACATGACGAGAAATAACACAAGTTACTTGATGACAGGCACAAGTTATTGATCAAGGGCGGAAACAGGTGACTAGAATATCTAAATTGGGAAACTAATGCTAACAGAAGTATTTTAAGAAGAAAACCCTGTGACAACGATTAAATAAAACCGATAAAAATGATAATTGGAGTCTATCAACATGCGACTCGAAAACCGCAATAAACAAAGGTTAACAAACAATAAACTACACCTCTGTTCATAAAAGGGATTGGTTGTTACTTTTTCAATGTTAAGTATAAAAGAAACTAAACTATAAAAATAAAATAAACTATATTACAGAATAGCAACGTATTACTATCCACTAGTTTAATAATATTTTTTTCTCATACTGAAGTCGCGCTAAGTTGTGAAGTGTATGAGATTTCGATTAACGTGCTGCAAGTTATTTCATCAGTGCAATATTTCGAAAATAAGTTATGGCGTTACAATTAGTAAAGAAGTGTTGGGGGTTCACCACTGAAAGTCACGTAGGTAATTAAAAATCTGAATGCCTTATCATTTTATTTGGGGAAGCGATTAGCACCATATTAAGTAGTGTTTTGGAAAGAGCGTTATAGGCCTATACCTTTGTTTACGTGACACGCTTAGTAAGCACCTGCGATCTCACCATACGATTAAAATAGACATAGCTTCCTGTTCGGTTCAATGCTGCACACGTTTGAATGTCTTTGTACGCTGACTTCCTCTTTTGAAACGGAATGGGCGCTGCTTACGTGTGACTGCATGGTTAGTGTTTGATACAAGTCTCTAGAAAGCGTCAAGCGATATTCGCTAAATGTTATATTCCTTTAATATTGGTTCTTTGAACCAAACAAATTTAATTATTAATATGTAAACAGCGGCGCAGAGGGTTAAATCCCCCTCCCCCCGAAGGATAAATAAAAAAGGAATGTTAAAAATAAAAAAATGTGCAGGTAAAAATGTTGTCATACAAGTCAGATTACATAACTAGGCTAATATTGGGTATCTAAGTACGAACACTTTTTATTGCGATACGCTATAGTCATATTGTGAGTAAGAAATCGCTCCGGACAAATATTATTGGTTGTCTGTCTAGTGGTTGATGATGGTTCAAATTTTCATCACAATTTTTGACATTATGTCTTCTTACCGAGTAGGAAAGAGGTAGTTTTCGAACAGCCCATAATGTGAACAATTCGTTTTATGATATTTACAATGCAGTAATTAATTCCACAGCAACTTAAACACTTTTATATTAAACAGATGATTGCTTGCTATTCGAATCTTATACAGCTTTTATTGTTTAAGGCTTTTGAATCCGGTATTAATGGTTTTTTCGTATTTTTTAAATTTGGTGCTTTATTAGTATTCGAAAAAGACCTTGACGAAAAGGAGGAAGTAAGGAGAAGATTAGCAGCCGTGAACAGAACATAATTTGCTTTGAACAAAATCTTGAAGAATAGTTTAGTAAACCAGTCAACGAAGTTCAGGTTGTATAACACCTTAATTAGGCCAGTAGTGGCATATGGGGGTGAAACCTAAACTCTTAACGTGAAGCTGCTGGACAGGTCTGAAAGAAAATTGCTTAGGAGGATTTTAGGTCCAACATGTGAAAATGAGATATAACGGTGTAGGAAATTAGAGAATTGTTGCAGACTATGAAGATCTTAGCATTACCTCCTTCATTAGGAAACAAATATCGAAGTGGCTAGATGAGTCCTGAGCATGGAAGACAGCAGGACAGTCAAGAAAACTGTACAAGAGTTTTCCTTGCGGAGTGCGACCTAGAGGACTCCATTAACATTCTAAATATGAAGTCTAAACATAAATGTCTAAATACGAATACTTAATACTAAATATGTAAATATGAAGTACGAAGTAAATATTAAGTATGTTTATCTAATTTATACAAATTATTCATTTGAGCTTTTATTCAGATTCAGCAGAATTTTAATACGATGCGACGTTCGCGTCCGCCTGTTAGTGATGTAACGGTAGTTCATTAGATAAGTCCATTTGCCTCGCGTCAAATCAGGCTTCCCAGTACGGAGAGCTTGGAAGAATAACTTAATTTTGTTATCAAGTAACAAATAAAACTAAATCTGATGTTCATTTGTTACCTTTTACTTTTTACCCAAAAATAGTAAATGTGAATAACAACTGTGTACATGTGTTACTTAAAAGTGAAACCATAGGCACAAGATCTTAATGAAAGTAAAAATAGTAACTATTGTTGTATATTTTAAGTATTATCATTTAGTTTTGTTTTGTATCGCTGCTACCGAAACAGTTGTTATGTTCAAAAGTTGTTATTTAAAAGAAAACAACCTGAGGCTCCCTTTCGTTAGTGAAAGTGAGTTTTGGCTAAATTTGTCACTTTTAAAATTGTAACTAGGTTTCATTTAGTAAACACTAAAACAGTATATAAATGGAACGAAATGTCCAAAGGAGGGTCACAGTACGACAGATTATCAGTGACAGGCTTGACAGACGGGTAACACTATAAACACACGCGGGCGCACACACACACACACACACACACATTTATTTATTTATATACCAATAAAAGGCAGTAAAATTACTGAAAATTAATTGGGAATTTTTGTGAAAATTTGAAAGGATGTTATTTGCATTTGTAAAAAAAAAGTAACATTGTAACATTTTATGCTTTATCATAGAGCATATCAGTTAACGAGGAACATTTAATATACAATAGACAATAAAAAATAGAATTAATAATAAAAACTAGACCTATTAGTTGCTAATTATTTTCAAAGACAAGGAAATTCTACAAGCTTAACGAACGACTTTGCTTATATTGTCTGTAATTTTGAAACGCTGATACAAAAGACAAAATTGATAACGAAAAGATGATAAGCCTGTAAGAATTGGCGGTTTTGTTGCTCGAAGAATCATGAGAAGGTACGTAAATTATATCACCAAAGACAGAGCGGACAAAACAAAGACTTCTCAATGATGCATTTGTAACTTATCTCTACACAGTACTTTCTTCACTTGAATCATTTGATTACAATTGGCAGTCAATCGGTTACTCCCTATGTTTTTACGATTTTTTTGTATGTGTCGTGTTTTCCTGAGTATTTATGCAATGGAATAATTAATTTCGTGCAAACTTTTAATAACTGTGAACTAATGACGCTGCGACAGGTTTATGACACTACGTCACTAAAAACTGATTTTCTAGAAAACAACTTCAAATTTTCGTGTAACTTATAAAATTATGTTATGCAAACAAAACATTTTACAAATAAGTTAGTTAAATCATCCTGATAACTCGCCAGTAGTGTTATAAAATTACAGATACGGTAACAATTTTACCAAACTTCCGGCCACGCTCGACACTGTACACCATTCAAGTAGCGTGTGCGCATATCTGTTTTTGTTGATATATGTTTGATCTTCTGTGGTGGGAAATTCAAACTATATATGATCATAATTGTTACTCTCTCTCTCTCTCTCTCACACGGTGTGTATGTCTCTCTCTCTCTCTCTCGTTGTCAAACGTTATGCTCACCGGCATTATAGTGTATATTAAAATATATGATTAAGTGTACCAACCTTTACATGAGTTCAAATTTGTCGTGTGTTATAATGTATATTAAATCTATATGATCAGATGTACCAACCTCTGTATTATTCGTCCTCTCTCTCTCTCTCCCACTCTCTCTCTCTCACACGTTGTGTATGTCTCTCTCGTTGTCAAACGTTATGCTCAAACTGTGGTCAGTACCGAGCGCATGTATATGAAATTAGAAAGTTTATATTTATTCGACAAATATTAACGTCCTCTCTCTCTCTCTCTCTCTCTCTCACTCTCACTTGTTTCAACTGTGTCAACAAATAGTAACGTCCTCTCTCTCTCTCTCTCTCTCTCTCTCTCACTCTCACACGTTTCAACTATGCAAGGTTCCATACCCTTTCTCCTGTCTCCCTCTCGTACATTGAGTAGTCGGTGTGATGAATAAATAATTTTAGCCCTCTCTCGTTGTCAAAACGTCGTCTTCATTTTCAATGTATTAAATAATTAATTAATAGTTTTATAATGCAGTCAGTGTGATTGATCCTTGTTAGAAATATATATATTTGGCGTCAATGAACTACTTACCTGTTATGTTGTTACAGTTGACAAATCCATACGTTAACGGCTTAGCAATCTGGTACAATACTTCTGTTTTAAGGTTGCAGTTTACACACATAGGTTCAGTAGTGTATAGCGAAATAAATTAAAATTATACACACACATGAAAACGGCGGCTGAAATTCATACAAATCTTCTGATGTAACAGTTCACAAAAAATAAATTAATTGTACACATGTTCAGAGGTGTAGAGTGAAATAAAATAAAGTCATAATTTGTTAAATGATTAAATATATTTTAACATTCACAATATAAAATTCACAATTAAATAAATACATTAGAAATTGATATTTTTTTCGAAAGTTTATATATAATTGTGTGTCGTACTTGTAGAAGAAGCAACCTGCAACATAACAATACAACAACAACATTAAAATCATGTTAAATATCACACACACAGATGCACACGCAACGCGCGCACATACAGACGCATACGCAACGCAACGCACCCACACACAGACGCAAACGCTACGTAATCATACACATACAACAACGTACACACGTTTGGGTTACACCACACGTGCACGCACACACACAGACGTACACGCACACATACGCAACACGTGCACACACACACACACACGCACACGCACACACATACAGACAACGTGCATACGAATCATGTACATGTAGGTCCAATAAAACAGATAACAGATTTAAATATGCTATAGTCATTGTATGTATGTATATATCACTGTAGTGAAATAAATTAATGTGTCGTACTTGTAGAAGAAGCAACAACAACATTAAAATCATGTTAAATATTATCGTTTGCTGCAACAGGTAACGCAGTTTACAAATAATTACATATAGGTTCAGAGGCGTATAGTGAAATAAATTTAAAAAATTGTTTATTAAAAGTAGTTTGTCACCTTAACGAGATACAATTTCCACATGCGCTGTCTGGTTCTTCATCCCTCGAAACACAAGATGTAGGTCGCTGGGATTTATATGACGGAGTTCTTCATCTGTAAAGACGTCAGCATACCTCTTAGGTAGATATACACGATAGCGGCGCTCACAATCTTCCAACGTTACAAGCACAGACTTCCCATATCGCGTGTCCACATGCAACATGTTAACGATCGGATACTGTTTGTCCACTGTTAATTCTGCACAACGTTTGTACTCAATAGCAGAAACTGCGTTGAATTTTGTGATAAACGACATTATTTATGAGAAGTGAAGACGTCTGTATCAAGCGAGGTGGAACCATACAATGTCAGAATATTCGCTACAAAGAAGACTAGTGAAAGGAATGGTGTGGCCATCAGGAAAGTTCACTTTCATCGCCTGAAGCTTTGCATGTACATACACACAGGCAGAATTAGCGCTGTTACAAAATATATATATTAGGAAAGTCCACAGAAATAGTTATCGTCAGATCCGTTCTAAATAAGCTAATGTCTTTTCAAATAGTATTCTCTGCACTACAGTCAAACATACGCACACACAGTGATAAAAAAATTGTGTATTAAAAGTAGTTTGTTACCTTAACGAGTACTGTTATCCTACGCCGTTTTTCCTCATGCCACGAAACACGAGATGTAGATCGCTGGGGTTTTATAAATTGTTTATTAAGTCTTTTAGAAATGGTCTTATACTTGAGCTTGGCCTGTTGACTATTGCTTTTAATTTTGTAATTTCTACAGGTGTTAACCGTTTCGGAGAAAAAAACCATTTATGGAGAAGATCCTCCTCCTCTTGTTTTGATATGGTATTTATTCTATGATCCATCCTTCTTGTTCCTATAATAATAACAGTACCTGCTTCATTATCATATACATTATGTGCTATATATATAAATATATACATAAGGCTTTCAACACACACATCATAAATCCAGAACAGGAAAGGTATTATAACAAATATTACGAAAACAAGAACGTATGGTCACGTACATAGATCAACGTTTAAACAAACAGATTAATACCTGAATAAATTTTTTTTTTAAAAACAGGACAGCGTATTATCTATATAACGTTCTGTTTCAGATAAGAATAGTTTGAATATAAAATGAAAGGGTACGTTGTATTTTGTTATGAGAAAATGCATTTCTAAATTTCGTTACATTTGACAAAAGATCTTATTGATCAGACGTATGAGTAATTATATTAATCCTTATGTAGAAAATACGCACGCATTCGTAAAATATAGCACTCAGGTGTAGGGCAATTAATCCTTTTTGTATTGAACGTATTTAAGTAGGTCTACTCGTGATATCAGTAAATTCTGTCTAAATGTATAGTACATAAACGTACCCAGTAATCGCTTCTTGAGTTACTCGATTGATGTTCATGTTAAACGATTGATGACTCATGTAATAATACAGATTAACCTCGTATAATAATAATGACAGGACAGTGTATTTAGAACACTTAAAATTGGAAATCTACAAACACATCAAAAATATCTGTCAAACAAAAACACCGTTCTTGACAACAGTAACTGACCTAAGCACATGTGCTTCATTAGGCAACAGACCAAAAAATCAAATAGACGACTATAAGCACAATTTAAATAAAATCTGAATATTCAATAAAATTATGTTTTTTTTTTTACTTAGTAACATATGCAAATCTTTTACTTACCTCTTAAATGTTGTTGTTGTTATACACAATAGTCGATTGTACGATGAGTGTCTCATACAAATGAGAAATAGTGACATGTCGTCTTGTGTGTATATATATATATATCATACGGCGGTAGCGTACACGTTTGAAAGTTGATACACATTAAATTCTCTCTCTCTCTCACACACATTACAGAGATTGATATTAATTGCATGTATGTTCAGAGGTTGGGTGTCTAAATCGATGCATTTTACTTTCACTTTCTAATTTGACACATGGCTTACTTCCATACATAAATAGCTATCGTCTACGAGTGTTGCTAAACGAAATTAAAAATGTTGTAATACATAACGTCCTGTGTAATAGTATGGTATGTTTTTAGGACAGCCAAAAGCATGAAAGTATTATTTAAATCTATATGGAAGTCATATATAAATATCGAGTCAGCGCGACACAACGTAACATGATTCATGTCAACGTCGTATGTATGTGTGTGCGTGTGCGTCTATGTGTTCGTGTGTGTACGTGTTTGGTTACGTTGCGTATGCGTCTGTGTGCGTGCACGTCGGATGTGTGATTACGTGTGCGTCTGTGTGTGTGCGTGTGTGCGTGCGAAAATAAACTTAATTTTCTTGATCTATCAAATAGTTGGTCTAAGCGTACATGTATTATGTAATTCATCTCTTTTTCAGTCATCTACGTAAGTGCATTTGAATTATTTGCGCATGCGCATAACAGCTTTTTAGTACAGTTGCACACACACACACACACACACACACACACACACACACACACATCGACACTCACTTGCAACAACGTCTTACTTATCACACGTTCATGCGCTACAAATTGATATATAAAACGTTTAAGATACACTATAAGTACGGGACTTAGCATTGTAAGCTTCGAGGTTACGCAATAGTAACAGCTCTTCCCCGCCCCTTGCCCTCCAGCGTTGTCGCACGTTACACTTGGTTATGCTTTGTCAATGGCGGGGAGGGCGGGGAGTGAAGCGACATGGCAATACAGCAGTCGCCTCGAAGCTTGTATTGATACGTCTCACATTAACATAATACCAGCGTTATAACCGTACCTTTTGTTTTTCAGTATTCATTCATTCTCAGTAAATAAATAACGCTAGTCAGGGTAATATGTCAGTTTATTACAAACCGCGAAGATGTCGGCTACTCATGATTTTAGTATTGAAAGTGAAAGAATAAAATCGTTCAAGTATTGGGAAGTGACGTTTATCAGCCCCGACGAGTTAGCGTTTGCGGGGTTCTACTTCTACCCTAGAAATTTCGATGTTTGTGGGCATAGTATGTCATTCGTAGACGATAGAGTGGAAAGAAGGTGACAAACCTATGAAGGAACATGACAAAGTTTCATCTACATGACAATTTCCAAACGATGTTAAGAGTGAGACTTTTCATACACGCACCAATAGACATAGTATGTATGACTCAAACGTTAATTCGCATCAGCAAGTTTGCACGCTACATAATTACAAAAATAATTTCTTAACTGTGACAATTGGTATTGAACTTTTTACCTTGTTCAGTCTGCTCCTCCCCCACGTTCCTGCTGAAGGTTAGCTAGTCGTGGTTTTGGACTTGATAATGATTGAGACACTGAAAGGCCTCGTCCGAAGCATGACAGGTAGCAGTTCAGCAAGTAAGCACGACAAAGTTGGAATTACAGAGACTACTTATTTAAATAACAATTAAGATGAATGAAGATGATTCGTCAATTTGAAGGAAGAGAGAATGTACAGGTGGACGTGGACTTGTCAGTTTGGCTATTCCCACCGTTACCTCGACACTTCGAGCTGTTACGACTTTTTTAACTCTACAGTCACATTAAATTTGTAACTTCGCCACCGCTGCTACCACAGTCGTCAGTAATAAAAAAAGAAGAAGAAGAAAGATCAGTTAGGAAACGCATCAGTACTCGTTCGAAACGATTAACATCAGTCCCAATGGACCACAGCATCCGTGAATTTCCGTGAAAAAAAAAAAAAAAAAAAAAAAAAAAAAAAAAAAAAAAAAAAAAAAAAAAAACGTAAAACGTTCTACTTACGTTTTATGTTAGGTTAAAAAATACAGTCCACGTACGTTTCACGTTTACGTTAGGTTAAGATGCAGTCTACTTACGTTTCACTGTTAGGTTAAAAATGCAGTCCACGTACGTTTCACGTTTACGTTAGGTTAAGATGCAGTCTACTTACGTTTCACGTTAGGTTAAAAAATGCAAACACACACACACACACACACACGTGTATATTATTTAAATTATTATTTAAATAACATACACACGCGTTAGGTTGCAACCTAACACGTGTGTGTGTGTGTGTGTTTGCATTTTTTAACCTAACGTGAAACGTAAGTAGACTGCATCTTAACCTAACGTAAACGTGAAACGTACGTGGACTGCATTTTTAACCTAACAGTGAAACGTAAGTAGACTGCATCTTAACCTAACGTAAACGTGAAACGTACGTGGACTGTATTTTTTAACCTAACATGAAACGTAAGTAGAACGTTTTACGTTTTTTTTTTTTTTTTTTTTTCACGGAAATTCACGGATGCTGTGGTCCATTGGGACTGATGTTAATCGTTTCGAACGAGTACTGATGCGTTTCCTAACTGATCTTTCTTCTTCTTCTTTTTTTATTACTGACGACTGTGGTAGCAGCGGTGGCGAAGTTACAAATTTAATGTGACTGTAGAGTTAAAAAAGTCGTAACAGCTCGAAGTGTCGAGGTAACGGCGGGAATAGCCAAACTGACAAGTCCACGTCCACCTGTACATTCTCTCTTCCTTCAAATTGACGAATCATCTTCATTCATCTTAATTGTTATTTAAATAAGTAGTCTCTGTAATTCCAACTTTGTCGTGCTTACTTGCTGAACTGCTACCTGTCATGCTTCGGACGAGGCCTTTCAGTGTCTCAATCATTATCAAGTCCAAAACCACGACTAGCTAACCTTCAGCAGGAACGTGGGGGAGGAGCAGACTGAACAAGGTAAAAAGTTCAATACCAATTGTCACAGTTAAGAAATTATTTTTGTAATTATGTAGCGTGCAAACTTGCTGATGCGAATTAACGTTTGAGTCATACATACTATGTCTATTGGTGCGTGTATGAAAAGTCTCACTCTTAACATCGTTTAGAAATTGTCATGTAGATGAAACTTTGTCATGTTCCTTCATAGGTTTGTCACCTTCTTTCCACTCTATCGTCTACGAATGACATACTATGCCCACAAACATCGAAATTTCTAGGGTAGAAGTAGAACCCCGCAAACGCTAACTCGTCGGGGCTGATAAACGTCACTTCCCAATACTTGAACGATTTTATTCTTTCACTTTCAATACTAAAATCATGAGTAGCCGACATCTTCGCGGTTTGTAATAAACTGACATATTACCCTGACTAGCGTTATTTATTTACTGAGAATGAATGAATACTGAAAAACAAAAGGTACGGTTATAACGCTGGTATTATGTTAATGTGAGACGTATCAATACAAGCTTCGAGGCGACTGCTGTATTGCCATGTCGCTTCACTCCCGCCCTCCCCGCCATTGACAAAGCATAACCAAGTGTAACGTGCGACAACGCTGGAGGGCAAGGGGCGGGGAAGAGCTGTTACTATTGCGTAACCTCGAAGCTTACAATGCTAAGTCCCGTACTTATAGTGTATCTTAAACGTTTTATATATCAATTTGTAGCGCATGAACGTGTGATAAGTAAGACGTTGTTGCAAGTGAGTGTCGATGTGTGTGTGTGTGTGTGTGTGTGTGTGTGTGTGTGTGTGTGCAACTGTACTAAAAAGCTGTTATGCGCATGCGCAAATAATTCAAATGCACTTACGTAGATGACTGAAAAAGAGATGAATTACATAATACATGTACGCTTAGACCAACTATTTGATAGATCAAGAAAATTAAGTTTATTTTCGCACGCACACACGCACACACACAGACGCACACGTAATCACACATCCGACGTGCACGCACACAGACGCATACGCAACGTAACCAAACACGTACACACACGAACACATAGACGCACACGCACACACATACATACGACGTTGACATGAATCATGTTACGTTGTGTCGCGCTGACTCGATATTTATATATGACTTCCATATAGATTTAAATAATACTTTCATGCTTTTGGCTGTCCTAAAAACATACCATACTATTACACAGGACGTTATGTATTACAACATTTTTAATTTCGTTTAGCAACACTCGTAGACGATAGCTATTTATGTATGGAAGTAAGCCATGTGTCAAATTAGAAAGTGAAAGTAAAATGCATCGATTTAGACACCCAACCTCTGAACATACATGCAATTAATATCAATCTCTGTAATGTGTGTGAGAGAGAGAGAGAATTTAATGTGTATCAACTTTCAAACGTGTACGCTACCGCCGTATGATATATATATATACACACAAGACGACATGTCACTATTTCTCATTTGTATGAGACACTCATCGTACAATCGACTATTGTGTATAACAACAACAACATTTAAGAGGTAAGTAAAAGATTTGCATATGTTACTAAGTAAAAAAAAAAAACATAATTTTATTGAATATTCAGATTTTATTTAAATTGTGCTTATAGTCGTCTATTTGATTTTTTGGTTTGTTGCCTAATGAAGCACATGTGCTTAGGTCAGTTACTGTTGTCAAGAACGGTGTTTTTGTTTGACAGATATTTTTGATGTGTTTGTAGATTTCCAATTTTAAGTGTTCTAAATACACTGTCCTGTCATTATTATTATACGAGGTTAATCTGTATTATTACATGAGTCATCAATCGTTTAACATGAACATCAATCGAGTAACTCAAGAAGCGATTACTGGGTACGTTTATGTACTATACATTTAGACAGAATTTACTGATATCACGAGTAGACCTACTTAAATACGTTCAATACAAAAAGGATTAATTGCCCTACACCTGAGTGCTATATTTTACGAATGCGTGCGTATTTTCTACATAAGGATTAATATAATTACTCATACGTCTGATCAATAAGATCTTTTGTCAAATGTAACGAAATTTAGAAATGCATTTTCTCATAACAAAATACAACGTACCCTTTCATTTTATATTCAAACTATTCTTATCTGAAACAGAACGTTATATAGATAATACGCTGTCCTGTTTTTAAAAAAAAAATTTATTCAGGTATTAATCTGTTTGTTTAAACGTTGATCTATGTACGTGACCATACGTACTTGTTTTCGTAATATTTGTTATAATACCTTTCCTGTTCTGGATTTATGATGTGTGTGTTGAAAGCCTTATGTATATATTTATATATATAGCACATAATGTATATGATAATGAAGCAGGTACTGTTATTATTATAGGAACAAGAAGGATGGATCATAGAATAAATACCATATCAAAACAAGAGGAGGAGGATCTTCTCCATAAATGGTTTTTTTCTCCGAAACGGTTAACACCTGTAGAAATTACAAAATTAAAAGCAATAGTCAACAGCCCAAGCTCAAGTATAAGACCATTTCTAAAAGACTTAATAAACAATTTATAAAACCCCAGCGATCTACATCTCGTGTTTCGTGGCATGAGGAAAAACGGCGTAGGATAACAGTACTTGTTAAGGTAACAAACTACTTTTAATACACAATTTTTTTATCACTGTGTGTGCGTATGTTTGACTGTAGTGCAGAGAATACTATTTGAAAAGACATTAACTTATTTAGAACGGATCTGACGATAACTATTTCTGTGGACTTTCCTAATATATATATTTTGTAACAGCGCTAATTCTGCCTGTGTGTATGTACATGCAAAGCTTCAGGCGATGAAAGTGAACTTTCCTGATGGCCACACCATTCCTTTCACTAGTCTTCTTTGTAGCGAATATTCTGACATTGTATGGTTCCACCTCGCTTGATACAGACGTCTTCACTTCTCATAAATAATGTCGTTTATCACAAAATTCAACGCAGTTTCTGCTATTGAGTACAAACGTTGTGCAGAATTAACAGTGGACAAACAGTATCCGATCGTTAACATGTTGCATGTGGACACGCGATATGGGAAGTCTGTGCTTGTAACGTTGGAAGATTGTGAGCGCCGCTATCGTGTATATCTACCTAAGAGGTATGCTGACGTCTTTACAGATGAAGAACTCCGTCATATAAATCCCAGCGACCTACATCTTGTGTTTCGAGGGATGAAGAACCAGACAGCGCATGTGGAAATTGTATCTCGTTAAGGTGACAAACTACTTTTAATAAACAATTTTTTAAATTTATTTCACTATACGCCTCTGAACCTATATGTAATTATTTGTAAACTGCGTTACCTGTTGCAGCAAACGATAATATTTAACATGATTTTAATGTTGTTGTTGCTTCTTCTACAAGTACGACACATTAATTTATTTCACTACAGTGATATATACATACATACAATGACTATAGCATATTTAAATCTGTTATCTGTTTTATTGGACCTACATGTACATGATTCGTATGCACGTTGTCTGTATGTGTGTGCGTGTGCGTGTGTGTGTGTGTGTGCACGTGTTGCGTATGTGTGCGTGTACGTCTGTGTGTGTGCGTGCACGTGTGGTGTAACCCAAACGTGTGTACGTTGTTGTATGTGTATGATTACGTAGCGTTTGCGTCTGTGTGTGGGTGCGTTGCGTTGCGTATGCGTCTGTATGTGCGCGCGTTGCGTGTGCATCTGTGTGTGTGATATTTAACATGATTTTAATGTTGTTGTTGTATTGTTATGTTGCAGGTTGCTTCTTCTACAAGTACGACACACAATTATATATAAACTTTCGAAAAAAATATCAATTTCTAATGTATTTATTTAATTGTGAATTTTATATTGTGAATGTTAAAATATATTTAATCATTTAACAAATTATGACTTTATTTTATTTCACTCTACACCTCTGAACATGTGTACAATTAATTTATTTTTTGTGAACTGTTACATCAGAAGATTTGTATGAATTTCAGCCGCCGTTTTCATGTGTGTGTATAATTTTAATTTATTTCGCTATACACTACTGAACCTATGTGTGTAAACTGCAACCTTAAAACAGAAGTATTGTACCAGATTGCTAAGCCGTTAACGTATGGATTTGTCAACTGTAACAACATAACAGGTAAGTAGTTCATTGACGCCAAATATATATATTTCTAACAAGGATCAATCACACTGACTGCATTATAAAACTATTAATTAATTATTTAATACATTGAAAATGAAGACGACGTTTTGACAACGAGAGAGGGCTAAAATTATTTATTCATCACACCGACTACTCAATGTACGAGAGGGAGACAGGAGAAAGGGTATGGAACCTTGCATAGTTGAAACGTGTGAGAGTGAGAGAGAGAGAGAGAGAGAGAGAGGACGTTACTATTTGTTGACACAGTTGAAACAAGTGAGAGTGAGAGAGAGAGAGAGAGAGAGAGAGAGAGAGAGAGAGAGAGAGAGAGAGAGAGAGAGAGAGAGAGAGAGAGAGAGAGAGAGAGAGGACGTTAATATTTGTCGAATAAATATAAACTTTCTAATTTCATATACATGCGCTCGGTACTGACCACAGTTTGAGCATAACGTTTGACAACGAGAGAGACATACACAACGTGTGAGAGAGAGAGAGTGGGAGAGAGAGAGAGAGAGGACGAATAATACAGAGGTTGGTACATCTGATCATATAGATTTAATATACATTATAACACACGACAAATTTGAACTCATGTAAAGGTTGGTACACATAATCATATATTTTAATATACACTATAATGCCGGTGAGCATAACGTTTGACAACGAGAGAGAGAGAGAGACATACACACCGTGTGAGAGAGAGAGAGAGAGAGTAACAATTATGATCATATATAGTTTGAATTTCCCACCACAGAAGAGAAAGAAATGTTGGCAGATCTGCTCTATACACGCACACAATAATTTAAGATTGGTAACCCTGATCATATATTTTAATATATACACTATATAACACATATTTGAATTTCCCTCCCCCCACCGCAGAAAATGTTGACAACCCTGCTCATATAAAATATCTATACACTATAATAATACTACAGAGGTTGGTACACCTGATCATATAGATTTAATATACATTATAATACACGACAAATTTGAACTCATGCAAAGGTTGGTACACCTGATCATATATTTTAGTATACACTATAATGCTTCGAGTTGGAACCACCCCCCACCCACCACCACCCACTGATATGAAATAAAAAAACCTCCCACCCAACGCCACCCACTAATATGCAAATCAACTTTCTTAAAAAAATAAAAAAGTATATTCACGGATGCTGGTGGTCCATTGAACATCATCCCACCAAATCAATTTAATTAAAAAAATAAAAAAATAAAATAAAAAAAATAAAAAAATTTATTCGCGGAAATTCGCGGTGCTGTGGTCCATCGGGATGCTGCGGGTTCAGCGGTGGCGGCGTCATCTCTGAGATCATGTTTTTTAGTGTTTTTTAAGAAGGCGGCATTCCTTTGTGAGTTTGAACCGGCATTTTCCCTCTAACAATTTTAATATCCGACGATCTTTTATGAGGGATATATGTGTCTGATGGTGGAACAATTGTTCCGAAACGCGTCATAAAACTACTAGAAGTCACAAGACGGAACTCAAATAAGGTAATATATGAGTAAGTTTACTGAAAATACGAAATCTGTATGTATAGTCTCCGTACTTGGTATATGTAATATGTCTCAACACTCACGGATAGATTTCAAAAAGTTTGTAAACTGTGTTTAAAAAAAAAAATCTTTACATTTTGTTATCAGTTATGTATATTTGTGAATAATGTTATATTTAGGCCTATAGGTGACTATGGGAACATACATAGACTGAAAAGCTATGACTGAATTATTTGTCATTTACTTATTATGGTTACAAATTTAACTAAATTAAACCAAAGCAGTAGTTCGGAAATTTTAGAATTTATTTTATGATTATCTACTGTAAAATTGTTATGGTACCAATATATGGTACCAACCATATGGTTGGCTTTTTATAATTTTTTATGATAATATAAAAAATTGTCTAATCTTGAAATTTAACTAACTTAATAATAAATCTAATTTATCAACCGGATTTATTACAAAAAAAAGAAATCAACTGGAAGGAAATAAATAAGAACTATGAATTCTCCCCCATCCTCATGGCCGCAACTGTCGCATACCCCTAAGAACGCATGTGGCCCAACCCCGTAACGATCGGAGGATCATTTATCTGTGTCTCTTCTGTCCTCATCTAGCTTCCCAGTAGGGCTGGTCACAACAGTGCTCAGGTTCCTAGAGTTCGCCACTCTGAAGGTGTGAGTCTCCTATCACTGGATAGGAGAGACTAACTCACTCTAAATTGAAATGTAATCATTAAGTTTCGCATTTTTAATCCAATTTGAACTCCTCTTGTGTGTACGGTAAAAGCAGTTTCAAACTGTATGGTATTTATCTTTAGTTATTGTATGTTAGTCCGTATATAGGGCCTATGCCTTAAAAAATACAGACAAAAAGTACACTATACGACATCACACAAAATTAATCGAATAAGTTATTTCTTTGAGAAATGATAATTACTCTATGGGTTAAAAAAAAAAACACAAAAAACAAGGAATTTAATTGTCAACAGAATTATTTCATTAAAATTAACGTCCGTTACAGTTAACACCAATGTCACAGTATCCATTGTGCGCCCTGATGTTGCGAACAGCCTTCAGCCTAATTGATGTTCTTGTATTGCACAGACTGGCACTAGTAGATCCTGTGAAAGTTTCGGGAAATGTTATGCACATGAGTCGCCTCGAATTGGACAAGCTCACGAATATTGTCAATGCCATACTTAGTACACACATTATGAACGCTTACACGTTTACTAGCTTTAGAAAATAATGTCCTGAAGTTTGGCCACGAGATAATGACCACTCTAATATGGAAGTGACCATAACTATAAGAAAAATGTTAGGAACACAAAAATGAATCTTCGGTGGCAGCAAGAAGAACGGGAAGGCAAAATCCTGACTGTGTTATGACGGATTTCGCCTTTTCTTTGAAAAGACAGCGGTGATCATCGTAGTGAGAGAGGGAGGGGGCTCGTGTTCGAAGAGGTAATTGTTAATAGGCTGGAGGAAGGAGATGTTGGGAAAAGTTTCTAAACGGGAAAATTAGTATCAGTTAAACAGAACGAACAGGAAGAAACAAGAGACCGGAAATATAAAGATTAGAAAATTTATCGTTGTGAAATAATAAAACGTAAGAACAACGATGAAGAGGATGGGGGTAAATATGCTGCCAAGTCAATTGCACGGCCGTGAACATTGGTGGGGCTAGAAGATGCGCTGTTGAGATGGTATCTGTGTGTGTCGTTGTCGACTGAAGATAAGGGAACACCAGTGTGATGGACGTGAAGATAGAAAGGGCACAGATAGACAGAGTCGGGAAACTGCGGTGGCTGGAAAGAGCAAAGAGACACATTAAAGAAGACAATAATAAGAAAGAGTGGAGCTGGTAGTGTGTGTGTGTTTTAAACAAGCACATGTAAAGTATCCAAAAAGAGCAGGAGAGACGATATTAATGAAACAGTTAGGCTAAAACTGTTTAAGTAATATAACACATAATTACACCCAATTACAAATACTTAGCAAATGTCTGCGAGTCCTTTATAAAATGTACGAACATCTTGTTGCCGTCTGCTTAGATCTGGAAAAAGCTTATGAACTGGTATGGAAGGACCGAATTGTATACATTATGAGAAATGTTGGAGTTACGGGATATTTACTTAACTTTGTAATAAACTTCTTACAGCACAGAGAGATCCGGGTAAGAGTGAATGGCATATTATCATATAAATATAAAATCTCAAACGGAGTGCCACTGGGTTCTCCACTTAGTACCACTCTCTTTTTAATTGCCATTAACGAAATTTCTTCTGTAATATCAAAGCCCATCCAAAAATGTCTTTTCGCCGACGATTTAATGCTTTTGTGCAAAGGAATTAACATCCAATCCACTACGGACTGCATTCAGGAAACACTCAATAAATTAACTAACTGGGCGCAAAACACAAAATTTTCAGAATCAAAATCTGAATATATAATTTTTTCTCGCATCAGAAGACCACATTCATGAAATATAAAGTTGTCACTTGGAACCAAAGAAATTAGACGATCAAATCAAATCAAAATATTAGGTCTCACTTTCGACCAGCGACTCACATGGGGTACTCACATAAGGACATTAAAGGTGAATGTTTAAGGAGAATGAACCTTATTAAATCAATCGCATCATGCAACTAGGGTGCCAGCAAAGACGTAATATAAATATCTGCATTTAAAACTTCTGGAGCACTGGAATGATGAATGGCTTAAGTCACCACCCGCCAAGCTATTTCGAGTGAGGAAAAATATTTACAGCAGGACTCACTTGCTACAGACTCCAGGAGAAATCAAGTGGTCATAACAAGACTCCGCATCGGCCACACGCTACTGACTCACAAGTACATTTCACAAGTGAGCCCCCTGCTAGATGTAATCGCTGTGGCATGGTTTTGTCAGCTTTCCATCTCGTTTCAGAACGCCCTGCTCTTCAACAACTACGAAGCAAATTTAATATCGCTGCAGATGTGCGAAAAAGTTTAAATGACAAGACTGCAGCCGCCGACATACTTCTCCTCTTAAAGGAGATTCAGTTGTTAACGGAATGTCCATGGTTTACCAAAATAGCGTCTTTATTAAAAGTTTTATTTTGGTTAATTAGTGCATAGAGCTCAGGTTTAGTGCATAGAATGAGTAATGCATTAGTGCATAGAATGACTAAAGGAATCCCATGGTTCACTAACCAGTTGATCAGGTCTGCCTTCTTTTTTTATTAACGTTGGAGATGGATTTATTTATACATTATAGTAGGATGCATTATCTGTTACTATAACACTATTTTTATTCAAGTTCGGAATAAGCATTTCAGTTATATGCACTTTCCATAATATTCATAGTTCATGCCGCTGTGATAATCGCCTCTTATTTTACGGAACCCGATTTATACAGCAAGAGCACGTTATATACAAATCCATTTTCACAACCAGCATGAACTACAAACACCCGCTGTCCTTTGTTTATTGGAGTTTTCAGCCACTTTTGTTATTGTCAGCCCACGTTTCTGTAACTGATATGGAACTGTGAAAATAAGTTTCGTCTGTGTATACTGTGGGCCGCCGTTATTCTCTGTATTTCCGTAATTTTCTTATATATCAGCTCGTAAGTTTCTAATGTCGTGTTTTTCTATTACAAGTTTCTTATTGCTTTTGGCAAGTTTCCATCGAAATCCCATTTGATGAATAATGTGTCTCAGACTAGATACACTATCAGTATAATTAATTCGTTCTTTAAATTTTTAAATAACTTTGAATATTGGTCTTTCCCTTTCTATAAATTGACGTTCCTGAATAATTCGTCGAATAGTACACTTGTCGAAATAGTCTAAATCGGTTCTTATTTCCTTTATTGAACGTTTTTATGAGGAGTGGTGAAAGATTTTATATCACCCGCATACGCTGATGCTTCTTTAATAATTCTAAAAACACTATTTAGAGCAGGGGTGCCCACAGCATGGTGCAATGGTGCAAGTCGCACAACTGGGATTGGGGGGGGGGGGATTTTTCAAGGTGATTTTTGTAATTAGTAATTTGTAATATTTTTCCTTTCATAATCCCTTGTTTCAAATAGAAGTTACATGAACTTAAGCCAGTTGCGTAACCAGGGTCTCATTTCCCCCCTTACAAGCGTTGTAAATCAAACAAATCATTGAAGAAAAACAACGCAATTACAAAATCAAGTGAGATTATCTTGATAAGGCCTAACGTGCTACTAATTATGTTAGGCCAGGATTGACCAGGCTTTAACATTTCTCATAATTTAGTTATTGATTACGCATACTAGAAAACCTTTTGGTATTGATAAAAAAAATAACATTAGTTTTGGGGGGTTATTCCATACCCCCGTATTTTGCCCCCCCTACCCACGAAATCAAATCTTGGGGGATTTCGGAATATTTGGTGGGAATTGAACGATCACTTCTGATTTAGAGACACACTGCACGCCTGAACTACTCGTTCCTGTAACTTTCTTTCTGATATTTCTTTACATCCGGATTTAATAAACTTGTACACGTTATAAATTATTTTCCGACTCTGAGTTTGTATGACTTGCTTTGCACTGAAGTCGACGGGGACCCAGATTGATCCATTTGACTCTCCAAACCGTAAAATTAGCAATAAACTAACCGCTACGCTTTTATTGAAGAGTGGCGTTTTTTATAAGTAGGTCTACGGACACAATTTCATGTAACGAGCTGCTGCCACGGAAACAGTTTACTTACGTCTGGTAAACTTACCTTCGCTACCTTATATTTAGTAACGGTAAAAATTTTAATTTGTTTGTAAAAATACAGTTATTACTATATTCTTACTATTTTTAATATGGTATTAGCTGATTGTAAATTTTTTTCCATATTTCCTGTGGGGGGGGGGGTAACCCCCTAAGCCACTGTGTACGTTCGAGTAGAAATGGAAAATGGAAAATGTACGTTCGCCACATGGAATAGAAAACGGAAGCTTTGCCGATGGCCCTGGAAAAGTATTTTATCTCTAAATTATTTTCCAATATTTCGAACTTAGCCTATTTTGCGGGTTACGAAGGAAATGAATGTGAAGGTTCTGAACTGTTATTTTCGAAAAGTAATTGCATCTCTTCTCTTACAACGGGTTGCTACAAAGTTTATTTTCAATAACAGCACCTTTATTTTCGTTTTATTTGACAACTTTTATTATTTGTTATTAATAATTTTATTTGCTACGATTTTATTTTGTTCATTTACTCAGTTCAAGACCCGCAGTTTTACTTTGTAATAATCTTAATACCTTCTACAGCGACATGAATGTAATACATTCATGAGTGTACCTTATACGTCCGTAGAATCACTTGCACAAATGTTTAATTATTGTTTTCTGGACAATTTATTAGTAGAACGTTTAGACTGTGGATGTGACTAACAACTGTCAGCCAGTTTAGTAAATTCATTAGACTACCAACGTCCGTCAGTATCTCTTATGAAGGATATATGCGTCTGATAATGGAACGATCGTTCCGAAACGCGTCACATAGTTACTAGAAGTCGCAAGTCGGAACTCAAAGGTAAGGTAATATAACAATTAGGCCTAAATCAGTTGTGCTTGGCTACTGCAAACATGAATTTTACTCATAACTTTATCCTCAAATAGACTTTTACAGTTTTATTAAAATTTAGAATTCTATTTTCGGTCCTTGGTGCCCAAATTTTAAAAGAATTTCATAGTAAATGTTGTATTAGAATTATGGATTAAAACTCCCTTTAGACTAAAATCCGCTGGGTTTTAGAAATTTTTGATCCATTTTTAAGGTCCTGTTGTCCTAAAATTTTGAAATTTCCAAAATCGTATGTACTATATTTAAATTTTGGTTTGATACCACAAATGGATTTTTGCGGTTTTATAACAATTTTGACCCACTTTTTAAGTCCTGGCGTCCTAAAACTTAGAAATTTAAAAAAATGAACACTGTAACCAGATTATGGTTAAAATTCCCTTTAATTTGATACTCCACATGGATTTTTCGATTTTTTACAATTTGCCTCCTGCTCCCTCTTAGTCTCAAAAACCCTGAAGAGCAAAATTATGGACACGCATGTAATGTTTTACGACAATCAATCGGCTGATGCATTCAATCCTCATACATATCATACCCCAAACAGACAGGCAATCAATTGCCTAACGGTCGAGTTTAAACTAAGGATTCCCTTCGCTCGTTCAATTAAATACACATTGCGACATGATTATTAGACTTACTTTAGGAGTGGAAATTGACGTGGACAGAAAATATATAAATTTGTTCTTTTCTGTGGTTCACATGAATCTAAACATTAGTCTGAATATTCTGTACTGGATAGGTTTCAACAATTGCTCTCATACTTAATCAAGACTTGAACTGGATATATCTAAGGAGTCTTGTAAAAACGAAGATCATTGTATAGAACATCTCGCTTAAGATAACCAAGTGTTTAAACGCAAGCGTGTTAAGAAGTATTTCTTAAAATACTGTTTTCAGTTTTTAATTTTCTTAATTATTTATTATCACTTTCAATTTTCAGGCAACCAGTTGTAACATCGTGTTTTTTTTTCTTCCTTAATTATTTTCTGATTTGATAAAAAGTATGTCAATTAAGTCAGTCAAGTTCTTTTCTGTCCACGAGACCCAGCCTCAATAGTTGCGATTTGTGCTGTACTTTGTAAATTACATGCTTCAGGTTTTAGCAGTTTTAAGTTTTCCTACTATATTAGGTTGTCGTCTTCCTGCCAGGGCGTCGAATATTTTGTGTGTTTCTTCAAAAACATTCCACAAATGAAGTGGTACAACTTACGGTAATTATTCAACCACTTACTAAACGGCATAGTACAAAATGCATGATTCGGGAACATTTGCGTAATCACAAACTGGCAGTACTCAGATATCTAAACAGGCATAGGAGCCATAGCTGCAACTATCCAGAATGTCAAACGATTTTCTTCATTTTATTTATAACCACTGGCGAGTAGAATTTTGCGCCACAAACACTGTGAAAAATGAAAATAACAGCCGGTCACGTCCACATCTGGAAAGACATTCGTTACGGCTGTAATTGAAGCATTTTCACAGTCGGACTTGACTTTTTGAGGAAACCTTCCTTTCTCCTTCAGAATATTGAATTGCTGAAGATATGTTTCATATTTTTTGTTTTCCAGGAGAACTACCGGATAAATGTTTGTTTCACTGACAACGTTTCCAGTATCAACACTTATTGTTTCCAGTATCCACAACCAGAGGTCCCCATCCACCCCCAAATACCATGGTGCAATTCCCCCCCAAGTATTCCGAAATTCCCCCCAACTTTGATTTCGTGGATAGAGGGGGATCACAATACGGGGTATAGAATACCCCCCCCCTAGTTAACGGTGGATCTTGGGGCTTTATCCAAACATTTTTGAAAAACTGAAGCCATTTAAGCAATTATTGGAATCAAAATACTAATGTTACTCTTTTTATCAATACCAAAAGGTTTTCTAGTAGGCTACGCCTAATCAATAACAAAATATCGCCTTGGAAAATCCCCCCCCCCAAATTCCAGTAGTGCGACTTGCACCATTGCACCATGCTGTGTGCACCCCTGTTCGCAACTTTTTTGATGAAATTTTAAAAGTACCTGGAGGTAGAAGAAAGTATAAGTCTTCAGAAAGGTTTCTACCCCATTTCAACCAGAACATAGCATCCTTTCAATGTCGTTTTCAAAATCGTTAATCAAAAACAGTGCCCCGTTAGCGAACTTCGTTAAAAAATCGTTGAGGAAGATTTCTTGGCTATTGGTCTGATTCTGCATAGTTCTCCTAGCGCTTTTCTCCTTTTCTTACAAACGGCTGACTTTATTTACATTACTGATTATTGTATTTTGGTATTTTTTGGGTCACCATGTCGAGTCCTCAGTGGACTCCTTTCCAAGTGGTTGGAAATCCTGCCAGAATACCTGGTAAACATCCGTGTTCAGTTCTTCTCGCACTTTTTTTTTGATTTTTCTAATTCTTTTGATGCCACTGTTTCTGTCAAATTTGGCGCTCAAAGATAATCCAAAGAATCCACGATGATTCTGTTCCTTGTTTTGATGGACCCTCGACACGGTGATTTTTTTTTCGTACACACCTAGAACGTAATATACTTATTTGAACGTTTAACCCTGTACTGATAGCCAACTTGAAGAAGTAGAGTCTTCCCTTTCTTCGAAGTAATTACCTCGATTTATATCAAAAACTACAACTTTAACGTGAGTCAAAAGTTGTCATAACGACTGACAAACCAAAGGTGTGAGTAGCAAGCTTATCTACGTGTCATATGGTCAGCGCATTTAAGGTATGCGGCTCGATAACCAAACTAGTCAGCTTTGCCTTTTTTATCATTTCGCTTACATTGCACATTCTATGTTTACCCACATATACAGCTCACTTCTCCGTCATAAAATCGTATTTGAATTTTCTTTATCACATTTGTATTTAACCAATTTCTTTTATTCTCTCCTCAAATTCGTTCGTCCTAACCAAATTTGTTCGGCCTAACCCTGAGAAAATAAAGAGGTTTGTTTTAAATAGGCATGTGCAAAAACACTATTACATGCATAATAAAAAACTTCAAGTGAAATTTGCAAGATTCTGAAAAATATATAAGAAGTCATCTGTTCCTTTAAACATCAGTACTACTTTCCTTTAATACTTAAAGGAAATCCGTTTCTTTAATATTTAAAATCCGTTCCTTTAATATTTAACTATTTTTATGACTTCCGTAGAAATAAGTGATTTTATTTTTCATTAACAAGCGCGCGCACATACACGCTTTTAGTTTGAGAATGAAACTGTGATTTCTATAGTTATGTGTGATGTATAATTATTACATAATAATTAAACAGTTATAATAATATTTATATAATAATAATGTACATAACTCAATAATAATATTTAATAATAAAAATATTTTAAATATTAAAAGTATAACATTAAAATTTTAATATTATTATTATTATCAAAAAATTTTATAAAATAAGAAAGTTAGTATGAAGTTTAAACTATTGATTATTAACTCTAAATGGTAAATTTAGGAAGTTGAATAATACCTACTGAAAGTACGACCAAGCAGAATGCAGACAGCAGGCATGTTGTAGTTCTGTGATTTACAGGAACTGTTTTCATTATGTAAACAAATCAAGAAGAAAACAAGCTTAGTGGGCGCTACGAGCACGGTCAGTTCGTTGATAAGCGCTCAGAACACGGGCACTCTAAGGACAGAGTCGCAGTGCGATGCGTAGAACGTTATTTCATTGTGTTCGGAATGTATTTGAAAGATGAACACAGACTACTGAGACCTGATTGCAAACAGTCGTAGGTGGCACCTTTAATCAACACCGCTAATACTGACGACTTCAATTCTGAATGAGAAGCAGGTATGAAAAGGATTGATTCCTTATGAGACATAATTAATTTAATACAAATAATAACGATCCACAGAAATACTCATGATTACGTTATTAACTTTTGTAGTTTATCCAGTATTGTTGCGTATTGTATACTGAGCTCAGACAAAATAAGAATAAAAGTCACAATGCAAATAAAACAGTTATAATAACAATGCAGTGAATTTCTTTTCGAGAACAGATTACATACAAATTTGGTCATAATCTTTCGGTACTGGGTTTGTCAATGTATCACGCCTAAAATTATATAACCAATAAGACTTTGCCTCCGTCGCATATCTGAATTAACAAGTTGCGCAAACTATCGTTAAGTACTCGTGTTGTAGGCGTACTATTTATTCATATCATGTCATTCTGTCTTCGCCTGTGCCAGTAAGCTCGGTGTTGTAAATTATGCATTGTGCGAATGAAAAGTTTGTGTGATTATAGAGCGTCCATGTATTAGCAGTGACTGGAGATCGATATAAGTTTCGTAAATACGAGTATAAATAAATAATTAAATAAAGAAGTAAATAAGAAAAAGTAAAAGCGGAAAGATGAGTTAAACTCTTCGTTCAATATACGTTGTGATAACTAACACTGAATAATAAGGAGGCATTATCATAATTAATTAATTATAATTTAATTTATTTAATGATACCTTTCTGTATAACTTTAAGACGATGGTGTCTAGAAAATGCAACCCAGCGTTTCCCAAACTGTGTGCCGTGAAATTTTGAAAAAATAATATAAATATAAAATAAAATAAAACGTAAACTCGGCAAAAAAAGATATCAAAAAGCTGTTTGCTTACTTAGTTAATGATGTCTTAAAGCCAACATTGGAAATTATTTTAATAAAAAGCACAAATTTTAAATGTATACAATTTAAAAGAAATTTAAAGAATCGCATGGAAAAAACTAGACAGAGATCGTCTTGGTGCAGCGTGGCGTCGGCAGCAGTGGGAAATATTTCCTTTCCCTTGACACTACTTCATTTGACTGGGTAAGGAATCCTTTTATTCTTATCCATGATTATGACAATGTACTGTTAAAAAAACTGTAGAAGAAAACAACTTGATTGATATCAGAAATCACCATGGCCTAAAACTGGAATATGCAAAACTAGTACAGGAAGCGGAGGAACAATCAAAAAATACTAAAAAGAAAAAAAACCCTGATATTGTGGTTTTTTTGGCTGTCACTGATGAACGAATACCCAGCGATAACGAAAAAGACTATGAAGGCGCTGTTTCCCTTTTCTACATCTTATATTTTGAGTCAGCGTTTTCCACAATGAACCAAATAAAATCTCAACTTCAAACATTGGAACACGACATGAGAGTGTGTTTGTCCAATATTCGACCGCGGAACAAGAACCTAATGAAAAACACCAGTCCCATGTATCGGATTAAAATTTGGAAGTAGAAAGACTACAAAACCTACTTAATACAGAACAAACTTTAATCTTGTAATATTTTGTGTTTTTCATTATTTTTTAAATTAAGGAAATACAAATAAAATTTATTTGAGAAAATGTGTTTCAATGGCTTTTTGTAATTTTATAAGTAACAAAAATCTAAGTTTGTTGATAAATTTGCGTTACGGTTGGAAAAGTCCACTGACATAACTGCGAAACCACAAGTAGTACTGAGGTAAGTAACATTCATTATTATGGTATATTACGTTGCAGTGTGATTTCAAAAACATCGCGGAAAGGTATTGACAGTGATTGGAGATCTATGTAGAGGGAGATAATGTACCGCAGATTCTATTTATTTGTAGTGTGCCGTGGGCTAAAAAAGTTTGGGAACCGCTGATATAAGCAGTGGGTTGAAGAGTCAGTTGTTTGGTTTAAGGCGGTAATGGGCGATAACAGGAGTCCCAAGGTTAGGCCCCGCGGCTGCTAACGGCGGCTAACACGTCCTGGAAAACATTACCTGCTAAACTCAAACCAAAGCCAACCAGTCTGAGAATTGACAATTGTTACACGGAACATAAGAACATAAGGTTGAAGCACTGACGAAGTTATTGCACGAAATAGAAAAATATCAAATGGACAATGCACAGACAGCAAGTCAAGAAATGAGATGATTCTTACATAAAACTTAAGTTCAAGAACTTGTCTCTGATAACAATTCAAGCTCCCACAGAAGATAAAACATAAGAAAAGAAAGTTGAAGTTTATATTAGCCGATAAAGTGCAGAGAATAACGGCAAATAACATCAAGGTGTTAAATTCTTGGATTTCGTTGTCCATGACGTGTCCGTTACTTAACTAAATATCACTATAATATTGACGACTCGGAACACAAAGTTTTTTATAAGTAAATCGAATGTAAGTAATAAGTAACACAAATAGATGAAGCCTTCTATAGGTGAAAGCCGGTTTAGGCTGTAAGGTAAAACTTTACGTTTTTACTTATAAAAAACTTTGTGTTCCGAGTCGTCAATATTAATCAAGGTGTTATTAGGAAAATTCACGCGCAGGTAGAGTGCAGTTGGGATATGTAGTTTACATGAACAGCACACTAATGACAATGGAAAACACCTCTCAATCTCCGCGTGAAAAGTATGTCGTTTCCACACAAAGACGTTAATAAGTGAATCTAACGATTTCCTGTTGGAAGTTCGGTGAATCAAAACGATCACATCTTGGTAGACGGCAGATACTATTCAAATATAATATATTTGACGTGAAAAGCCTACAAAAAAGTAGTAAGAGATTGAAATGACTTTTTTTTTAAGAACCAAATTAAGAGGGAGAATCAAATTAGTAGTAACTCGACGGTTCCTAAAAGTTGGATCGGATTTTTAGCATTTTGGTATAAGCTGGAAAGTCTAAAGGATGATGAAACTCTACCCTAAGCAATAATGATGACAGAAGTTATTAAAGCATAAACTTACAGTGCTCCAGACCAGAGAAAACAACATCAAGAGCTGTGGAGCCACATAAAAGAAACGTTATTATATGCAAAAGAAGAGGTAGTGAAGGTATGAGGTGAACGAGGAAAAAATTATTGGTACGACCAAGAGTGTAGACAAGAGAAACAAAACGCGGAAGAGAATGCTAGAGAGACCAAGTGCAGCAAAGATATAAAAACAATTACATAAGAGAAACCAAGCACCTGTGTAGAAGGAAGAAGAGAGAATTTCTAGACAAATAAGCAACAGATTTACATGAAAAAACAGTAGTAAAGAAACAAGGAAATCTTATAGGCTGGTGAAGAAATCAGAAAACCTGCACCAGCCGCAAGACGCAAACAATATGTAAAGTCGCTGATATGGAAATCATTATGAGTGAGGACAAAGGAGAACGAAAGGGGAGATGATAAAGGAGGGCAACAATTTCTAGGAAGGAAGAATAACGGGAAGAGTGAGGACACGGTGGCGGGACATCAGAAAGGATAAAAGTACTGGGTATCATTGATTTGATTGGCAGCTAGTGTTTCAGTGGCTTTAGAGGCGGATGTTGAAGGAAGCTAGTCATGCCATAGAAAGAAGAAGACACACACACACACACACACACACCAATATACAGATGATTCTACGTGTCAGAAGTAACCTTGAAACCAGTTATATCTTGTAATATAAATAAAAATATTTTATATATAATAAAATATAATTAATTTGAAATATGTGTGTGTAGCTTTTGGTGATAACAAAGGTATTGTGCTCTTCCTTTAGCCCCACTAGTTGGGCAAGCCAATTTGTAATATTATATGAATATTACAAATATAAAAATAAAAATAATTTTATAATTGTTAAATTGAATTGATATGTGTTGATACGTATTGATATTTTGTTTATCACTGGGTCTGGCTGACTCCTTAAAGTCCCACTGTTAGGCTAGTCAAATTGTGATATAATTTCAAATGTAATAATAAATAGAATATAGAAATATTGATGATAAGAATATGTTATAACTAGGTGTGTTTGATTGATAAATAATAAATACATCAAACTTTAAAAATTCTGCAAATATTTTTTCTTGTGCTTGTATCGAATTTGACTGAATGATTTAATTTAATTAATTAATAATTAATTAATTATTTGAGTTTGTAATTTCCTCCTATATCTATTCTCTCAATGTGAATTATGTTTTTGCTTAATAAAAAATAATAATAACATTAATGGTAGAAATAAAAACAATGCTGGTAACTGAATACTGATTTGCGTTTATTCATTCAAAATTGTGCGCCAGTCAGACTGCGCATGTCCCAGGCACTGGCTAATATTCGCCACAGTCGGCAGTGAGAAAGATTAACAAATATATTTTTTACAAGTTTAAATTTATGGTTCTTTTAACGAATCGAAATGGTCAGAGGGCAAGGAACAAGATACATTTAACAGGTATTCTTAAACTAAATGTTAACATCTGAAATAGAACAGAATTATTATTACAATTGTCAATTAGAAAGAAATTATTTAAAATTCGAACCAAGTCGAAGGAATGACGTCACTCTGCTCCAGGCAGCACTGGTCGATCGTCTGTATAGAAATTCAGCAATGGCCGCCGTCTGCTCGTTTTAACTGCTATGACGCCGTTGGAATTGAAGATCTTCTCCCACAGAAATAAAATGATGTTCCCTTTTTCTGCAAAGTGGTGTTGGTCCAAAATATCGTGTTGAATGTCCCCTCGTCGTCTGCGATGTCGAATTCTGGATGGATCTCTTGTGTAGTGTAGTGTTCAAATATGCGTGTTGGTTTTGTGTGAATTCGTTCCAAAAATTGTTCAAAAATGGCTGTCGATTTCTGGTGTTGCGTTTTTATGGTGTTATTCTGTGTTCTTGGAAACTTGTGAAGTGTTAGACATAGATAGATAATATTATTTCACTTGTTAGTTCATCTCCGTTACACGCCACATAACCACACTTGGTTTTAATATAAATTATTTGGTTTTCAAAACTCCACTAATACATTTTTCAACTGTTCAGCTTTGCGATTAACAATAGACTAAACGACGCAACGTCGTCGTTTTAGGGCAATTTGTGGTATGTCTTTTTCCTCTTCATATTGTTTAATTATAAAATATCTGTCTAAGACTTGTTTCACTATCTAACTATACATAACAAGTTTTCTTATTTTTTACTGTATTTCCAATATTTCTTAATTTTACATGAATCTAACTATTCAGTAATATTGATTATTTAATTTTACATCTTTTGATATATAGCTGGGTTTGTTTCAAACTCATTTAAGGCCAAAAATTACAATTTTACATAATAATTGTATTCCCCATATTTTGTACAAATTCAGTGTTTTAAAGGTTTTTATTTGTTTTTTCGGTATAATATTTCCATGGAATACACCTAATAACTCCGTAATTACTTTGTTGTTAATAATTTGGTTATTAAAACATTTCAATTGTTATTGAAATTGAAATGTTTTAATAACCAAATTATTAACAACAAAGTAATTACGGAGTTATTAGGTGTATTCCATGGAAATATTATACCGAAAAAACAAATAAAAACCTTTAAAACACTGAATTTGTACAAAATATGGGGAATACAATTATTATGTAAAATTGTAATTTTTGGCCTTAAATGAGTTTGAAACAAACCCAGCTATATATCAAAAGATGTAAAATTAAATAATCAATATTACTGAATAGTTAGATTCATGTAAAATTAAGAAATATTGGAAATACAGTAAAAAATAAGAAAACTTGTTATGTATAGTTAGATAGTGAAACAAGTCTTAGACAGATATTTTATAATTAAACAATATGAAGAGGAAAAAGACATACCACAAATTGCCCTAAAACGACGACGTTGCGTCGTTTAGTCTATTGTTAATCGCAAAGCTGAACAGTTGAAAAATGTATTAGTGGAGTTTTGAAAACCAAATAATTTATATTAAAACCAAGTGTGGTTATGTGGCGTGTAACGGAGATGAACTAACAAGTGAAATAATATTATCTATCTATGTCTAACACTTCACAAGTTTCCAAGAACACAGAATAACACCATAAAAACGCAACACCAGAAATCGACAGCCATTTTTGAACAATTTTTGGAACGAATTCACACAAAACCAACACGCATATTTGAACACTACACTACACAAGAGATCCATCCAGAATTCGACATCGCAGACGACGAGGGGACATTCAACACGATATTTTGGACCAACACCACTTTGCAGAAAAAGGGAACATCATTTTATTTCTGTGGGAGAAGATCTTCAATTCCAACGGCGTCATAGCAGTTAAAACGAGCAGACGGCGGCCATTGCTGAATTTCTATACAGACGATCGACCAGTGCTGCCTGGAGCAGAGTGACGTCATTCCTTCGACTTGGTTCGAATTTTAAATAATTTCTTTCTAATTGACAATTGTAATAATAATTCTGTTCTATTTCAGATGTTAACATTTAGTTTAAGAATACCTGTTAAATGTATCTTGTTCCTTGCCCTCTGACCATTTCGATTCGTTAAAAGAACCATAAATTTAAACTTGTAAAAAATATATTTGTTAATCTTTCTCACTGCCGACTGTGGCGAATATTAGCCAGTGCCTGGGACATGCGCAGTCTGACTGGCGCACAATTTTGAATGAATAAACGCAAATCAGTATTCAGTTACCAGCATTGTTTTTATTTCTACCATTAATGTTATTATTATTTTTTATTAAGCAAAAACATAATTCACATTGAGAGAATAGATATAGGAGGAAATTACAAACTCAAATAATTAATTAATTATTAATTAATTAAATTAAATCATTCAGTCAAATTCGATACAAGCACAAGAAAAAATATTTGCAGAATTTTTAAAGTTTGATGTATTTATTATTTATCAATCAAACACACCTAGTTATAACATATTCTTATCATCAATATTTCTATATTCTATTTATTATTACATTTGAAATTATATCACAATTTGACTAGCCTAACAGTGGGACTTTAAGGAGTCAGCCAGACCCAGTGATAAACAAAATATCAATACGTATCAACACATATCAATTCAATTTAACAATTATAAAATTATTTTTATTTTTATATTTGTAATATTCATATAATATTACAAATTGGCTTGCCCAACTAGTGGGGCTAAAGGAAGAGCACAATACCTTTGTTATCACCAAAAGCTACACACACATATTTCAAATTAATTATATTTTATTATATATAAAATATTTTTATTTATATTACAAGATATAACTGGTTTCAAGGTTACTTCTGACACGTAGAATCATCTGTATATTGGTGTGTGTGTGTGTGTGTGTGTGTGTCTTCTTCTTTCTATGGCATGACTAGCTTCCTTCAACATCCGCCTCTAAAGCCACTGAAACACTAGCTGCCAATCAAATCAATGATACCCAGTACTTTTATCCTTTCTGATGTCCCGCCACCGTGTCCTCACTCTTCCCGTTATTCTTCCTTCCTAGAAATTGTTGCCCTCCTTTATCATCTCCCCTTTCGTTCTCCTTTGTCCTCACTCATAATGATTTCCATATCAGCGACTTTACATATTGTTTGCGTCTTGCGGCTGGTGCAGGTTTTCTGATTTCTTCACCAGCCTATAAGATTTCCTTGTTTCTTTACTACTGTTTTTTCATGTAAATCTGTTGCTTATTTGTCTAGAAATTCTCTGGTTGTTTTCTTGCTGAACACAAGCACTAAGAAATATACGATTCTTATTTAATTTATTACATAATTGTTACATCAATTATTTTAATTTACCGTAGAGTTACGTATAGCTTTTCAAGAGGAGTAATTGGTAATTTACAAGGTATCTTCCGCTTCAGTTTTCCTTCCACCTTTGCTAAAATGAAGTCAAAAGTACAAAAGTATCAGTACACATTCTCATCTGTTGGAAAACTTGATTGGTGTTGTCTCAAGTCGAAATACAGATGGTGAAATTCACCAAGTGCTTCACGCAACTCGTTGATCGGATGAACACAATATTTCCTCCTCCTATCCTCCACTCCATTATCATCTTCTAGCATGAGAAACATTTTACGTGTTCCAAACGACATCTCTTGTGTAGTGGCTCGACCGTAGCCTGAAGTATAAATGCTGCACCACCTGACGCCTACCTCTTTACCACCTGCCACCCGTCGCCTGTCTCCTGGAAGTATAAATGAGGCCTAAATTCGTGCCACTTGCGATCACTTTTATCAGTAGGGTTATCTTACAGTGTTTAATGTGCCACTTACGATCACCGTGAAAGCATGACAGTAGTCCGAAACATTAAGCCAGAACTGCATAGTTTTGTTGTACAAAACGGTAAACAAAATGTTGTATTCAGTTTGTGGCTATAGTGTCATTTTCATTCATGCTAAATGTAATGGTATTAGGTAACTGTTAATCCTAGATTCCTGTTTTGTTAGATCACCGTCAGGACATAGCACGTGATGTGGTTACTCTTCTCATTTTCTCTTATATGTAAAAAAAGTGTTAGTTTTTTTTGGAATTTGACTACTGTCTACTTAACAGTCGAAAAGTCTATATACCTGATAACTGGCACAATCTGTAAGTCACTTTACGATTTAACATGAGTCATCGACAATGTATACTCACTGTACTCTTAGCTGAAAACCGCTGAAAACGCTTTTATATCTGTCATTTCTGATAAGGGAACCCTACATACAACCGCTAGCCACGGATTGCTGTTCTCTTCTTACAAGCCGTAGTTAGAATTTATCAACTTCTACTGCAGTCGTCGTTGATTTAGTCTGTGTTTCTCTGTTTTCAAATTGTATACAGTGGATATTCGCATGAAAAGTTACGAGAGAGTCAAGAAGGTTCAGTACCATGGGTGTGTTTAAAACAGAAGGAAAAGTGGTATAAAGGAAGATTAGTTTCTCAGAACAATACTATGATGACAGTGATTGACCACGAGTATATTCAGGCCGTAGCAACCCTGGGTGTACAGAAGGCGGTGTTCCGAGCAAAGAAACGAACCCGCGAGGACTTGCAATTTAATGATATTTAACGAAGACCTGCAACCTTTAGTAAACAGAAGTCTTTAGAAAAATTCGTCACACGAACTCCCCAATTCTGTAATTTGAAGTCATCGTTATACCGAGATAAAAAACCGATCACAGGGAGTGCAAGAAAACCGACGCGTTCCAAGGATGTTGTTCTTCAAGAAGGACTTCTCAATGTGCCTGACAAGAGCAGTTTTCTTCTGGCCGAAGATGGTGTGCAAGATAAGCTGCTGATTTTTGGTAGAGCTGAAGGAAAAAAGGAGTTTGAAAGGTTGAAAGTCATTTTTTTCATGGATGGAACATTCAAAAGCTGCAGTAGGTTTCAGTTATACACCGATCACGTTTACTTAGAAAGCACACAACATGAGACAAACGTTCCGCCAGTTGTATTTGCATTTTCCTGATAAGAAAACATATTTACGTATACTTCGACTGCTGTTACGAGAATTAGACCTAAACGAGTGGAACCCTGAGAGTGTATATAGCTTTTGAGTCATCCGCTATTTTCAAAGGCGCTATTTCCTTTAGTAAACGTCCGTGGATGTTATTTTCACTTCACACAATGTCTTTGGATGTCGGTATGATAGCCTAAAACTAAAAAAGTAAAGAAGTTAGACTGAACGTCCTAAAGTACGCTGCACTTGCTTTCCTTCGGACTGAATATGTAGAAGATGGCTGGCTGTATATCCATGGTCAAGCTCCGGGAGAAGAGAAACTCCATGTATTCTTTAATTACTTACTGGAACAATAGCTAGAAAATCCACTAGTCCCACAGGAGTTATGGAACTGCTACGTGTCAGCTACGTTATTTAAGATCTCTGAGCGTGTCATTATAGGATTGTCTTTGAAACTGAATTATGTACGTTCATAATTATGCACTTGCTTTAACTTCTAAGGATTGTTACTTATACAGTATAGGAATATCTGTAACTAAAGGTTATCAGTACCAATAAAGGGGCACATGCATCTTGACCTCCGTAGCTATCATGTTGAGAACGAACTGCGTAATGTATACAATACAACTGCTTCGATATGTTTACGTTACTTTTTTGTAGCCTGAATGTTGGAGTTCTTTGCAACTGAGTTTATAAAACAGTTTATAGCAGACTACAGTTGGTCGAAAGATTAAAAACATTAAGCAAAGTTTTCCCTTTTGGTTACTATAATTATTACAAACGTGGCACTTGACAGATGCAGTACCACATATAGATTACATACAACTTGGTATGAAAATGTGAATATGTAATATGCGTGTAAAGATATAATATTATATCTAATCTATTCCAGAAAGAATTCAATTATGCAAGCCAAATAACTTTATTATCCAAACCGTTTTAACAATGTAGGCTAGTGATTTACATTGTCTTAAAATGCAAAGTATAAGTGAATGTTTGTATAGCGACTTATCTCACTTGTCTCACATAAATGCTGTCATTGTGTCCTTTTCATATGCGTTTTCTATTCAGAATTACAATCACCATTATAAAGCAGTGTTGATAAAAACTATCAGTAACGTTGTTTGTAATGTAATCAAGTCTTATCGGTTTATCTTCCTCTTTCAGTACATGCTGAACACAATGACATCACTTGTTTCACGCCAAGCACAGCCGTCTGGACTAATTGTATGAATATCTCTTGTAATTGCCTCCTATCTCTTCTAATTTTTAATGAGAGATATGACTGATGCTGAAAGATATCGTTTCATTCATAACATTTTTCTTGCTGCCCATACTTGTATATGTAAAAATTATTTATAAAATGTATATAAAAAAGTAAAATATTTATAAAAAAAAGTATAAAACTTATGCAGGAAGTAATTTAATTAGAACAAGTATAATAGAGGAAATAAGCAAACTAATTCACTTTTTTTTCTGATAAGCACGGAACCACCAAAAAGGGTGGGTCCCTGTGCAACGCACTGTCGCTCACTCTTAAGAGCGCTTCTGAAAACAGATATTGTAATATTTTATGAGTCACGCGAAAATTATAATCACGTTAAGACTTATTTGTGAACTAAATAAATTCAATTTTTTATTGACACGATTCCTAGTTTTATACACGGGGTAAACGTTTTTTGTTTAGTCTCAGTTTGTTTGATTGTGTTATAATTTTTCTCATCGAATGAACAGATTCCACGTGCCAGCTACGTTATTTAAGATCTCTGAGCGTGTCATTATAGGACTGTCTTTTGAAACTGAATTATGGACGTTCATAATTATGGAATTTCTTTTACTTATAAACAGAACTGTTTACTAAGTGACTAGTAGATCTCGTTTGAGGTGTTGTGTATTATAAATAAAACGCCATGGAAATTTACAAACAACTGCTGACAAGTAACCAGGACGAAGTTGTTCACTGTACTGTTAACATTTCTTCAACCCCCGCCATCGGATTCTAACCCCAATCCAGTAAGCATAGAGCTTTTTAAACTTTGACAAGCTATAGACCTACCTGTATATAATACTGCATGTATGTTCTTAATATATAGGCGCAGCCAATATACTTAAATCTAGCGTGAGGTATATACATGTTGGTACAGCATTTGGTGTCCAATACTGTGTTAGAAGTGAAGTGTGGGAGGTGAGTTATCGTGTTCATCTCAAAAACAGTACCTTCTCATGTGCGGCTGAAGTGTCTTAACCGTCAATTAGGACTCCTGCCCCTGACCAAGACCGAGACCAAACTTTGGGGCAGCATCTCGACGTGCCCCAGTGGTTGTAGTGTCCGTGCAAACCTGATGACTGCCTGATGTTACAGTTAAGTTGAGTAGCCATGCACAAATTTGGGATGAGTCCTCCAAAGTATATTTTGGAGGGATGGAGACTATGTGTTTGGTTCTGGACTACAGAGCGATTCGCAATTTTTTCCATGAATGGTAAGAGGCGACTAGCGAAAGAATGGGTGGATAAAAAGTTTATTTTATTGTCATAAAAAGAAAGGGGAATAACACTTGTTTACTTAGCGTTGGGTAGGAAATGTATAGATGCTCAAGCGATGCAAGGGTGGCAAAAGAATGTTTATGGGGTTCACCGAGCAAGGCTCGAGGGTGGTTATGTCATCGTGAAGGTGGGCCTTCGTCTGTACTAAAATGGTGGTGATGAGGATAGGATGAGGTAGAGGGTCGTGTGAACAGTTTGAGCTCAAGGTAGCGGACAAACTCATAAAGAGAAGAAACCGTCAACCCTCGCGTGATTGCGTTATTGCGGATGAGCTAGGAAGAATTTGAGATGTAACGGAGGGTTCGGGATTGCAACGCTTCCAAGCGTGCAATAACGTAGGGCCGAAGTAGGGACCAGGTTGGCTCTAAGAAAGAGCAGGTGAATAGAGAGTTTAGTGCGCAAGGGCACTGAACTTCGATGAGATAAGAAAGGAAACAGCTTGGTGCCACGGGCTCGGTGGAGTCACTGGGAGACGTGGACTGCGAAGCTAAGGCGCCGGTTAAGAGTGACGCCCAAATACTTCACAGACCGTTTCCATGCTATCGAGCTCCGTTAGGGGAGAGGGGCTGGCATCGGGAAATGAGCTGACGGGAGAACGCAATCGCCTCGGATTTCTCCGTATTGACTGCCACCCGCCGTTTTCTTAACCAGTCCGGAAGAAGAGCGAGCTGACGTTGCAACACTTTAGCGGCATAACCGAGATTAGCAGAGCTACAGTGTTACATGGTGTCATCCGCAAAGAGTGAATGAGTGACTCCAGGCTGTACAGACAGGTCGTTCGAGTACACAAGGTACAGAACGGGGCCGAGGGCAGAGCCTTTAGGAACGCCTGCGGCGATCGGTTGAACGGATGAGTACGACCCATCGACGCATACCCTAAAGAAGCTATCGCAGAGATACGACCGCAAAAGATGTACGAAAGATGCGGGGAGTGGGGGCAAGGTAAGTTTAGTTTATAGAGGAGGCCTTCGTGCCAGACTCGATCGAAGACCTTACTCGTGTTGAGCAATACTGCTACCGAGATGTTTATTCTCGGCGTCCGTCACTTGGGTAATAACCCTGACGATTTGAAGAGTCATCGAGTGCTCTCTCCGAAAGCCGAACTCTTCCTGCCGAATCAAACTATCCAGCAGGGGAACACATTCGAGATGACTGGCAAAAGAGAGATTGGGCGATGATTTTTAGGAAGCATACGAATGTTACGTGGTTTAGGAATCATGACTATCTTCGCACTATCCACAGGCTGGGGAAGTAATGGAGTCGGAGACATCCGATGAACAGCTCGTGAATTAGCGAGATAAGACTGAGGAAGCGTGTTCTAGTGCCACCACGCCAATTCGATCTTCGCCGGAGCCCTCTTATGGTGAAGTCGACCTACGGCCAATTCCACGTCATCCCGGTCGAACAGGGTAGGGGAGTCTTCAGGGGGTCGGGAGAAGTATCCAGAGTATCCAGAAAGGAAGTCTGCAACCACGGCAGAGTGGTCGGGATCTCAGACGCCTCTGTGGATGGTAAATTGCTCCTCCGTGGAGTTGGCAAAAAGCATAGCTTTGCCCTCCACGGAGTACACAGTCCCATCCGGGGATTAAAGGGGATGGTAGGTCCTCTTTTCGCCAACAAGTCGGCTTGCAGCTTGCCAGACAGACTTGGGCCTGACTTTTCACAACGATCCGTGGTGACATCAAGCAAAAGCTGATTGACAAGGTCAGATTGAGAATTAAACGTGCGTTTTACGGCAGGGTCCCGTATTATTTGCGGAGCTCCCGCCGTTTGCGTATGACGAGAATTACCTCTTAGGGGAGTTGAGATCTTGTGTTAGTGTCAAGGAATAGGTAGCTGTTTTTGTCTATAGCGGACGTGACGACTTCCTGAAGATAGTTTTGACCAAGCAGTACGCATGAGCCTGGGTGGCGATGGGGACCGGCGGGTCGGAAGGCACTGTTCGGTGGAGTTAGTCGTAATAGGAGCGCCAGTTGACTCTGACACGGAGGAGAGGTCCTGAACCTGGGTCAGTAAAATTTTATTTATTTAATTTTGACTAATTTTGGGGAAAGCGTTCTTTCATTGGTGGATAACTCCACCGGGGCTAACAAAGGGGGTTGCTTCCAAGAGTTACCTGACTTTGGACGATACTTGCCGAATCCGGCGATCAGAGGATTGTAGGTGACTCGGGCCGCCCTATCGTAGAATCTCCCAGCCAACCGCCTCAGGATGTCATCAACTGAGCGGACACCCAGTCCTCTTCGGAGTGCACGTGAAGAGAACATGCGGGAGACTTTACAAGCATGCTTCAGTCCTCTGTCGAGCACGTTTTGCAGTGACTTTCTAAGACATATGGAATATGGAAGCACGGAGACATATTATCATTGATTGTGTAATAATTGTATGAAGTTATGTAGCAGCTTTATCGAGAGAAAATTTGGATCATCGGAGAAGATGTAGAAACGAAATAGCAAAGTAGTTTAATATGAGTTGCAACAAACAATTTTGTTATGATGGTTTTATCCAAACTGAATAGTGTAGTCAAAATAATTAGATGCCGCTTGTTCACCTATGGTAACAGCGCATAATGAAGACCGCTAAATATATCGTATGAAATTAGCAGTACTTATACGCAAAATAGCACACAACGACGGTATTATTGGAATATTATATGTACGCCTAATAATAACTATCCATTTCTATATAACCAGTAAATGTCGTAGCAAGAGCCTCCGAGAACGTACTCTTTCGTTTGGTGTTATTTGCAGATTCTTTGTGGCCGTCTTTGGGAATTTATTCACTGGAAGTACCGTACTGCATAAGTTATGGTTATTGTGTCTAATATGCTCCCCTTGACTGTATTATAAGTTTTATAGCTTTATGAGTCGTTCGGTACACTGATCTTAAAATGGCAGACGATCTTGTTTTGTACCCACCACTACTGTCTCCAAGCAGAGTTTTTTGTATTTAACCATTGAGTTTCACAAGACAGAAATACTTTTCAAGAATGACGTTTACACGTTGGTTTCCGTTACCTTATGAAATTTATCTCTCCCCAACTGTATATTTGACTGACACAACCTTTAAAAGAACCACAGGCTGGCTAACAGATATCTTCGGCATCTTTTATCAACTGGAATTGGGATGTTTTATTCAAAGTCATACCATATTGTAAGCAAAACGTTTATTATTAAGTTGTTTTAACTAAATTGAAGAAGTAAATTACTCCCTCTAATAAAGTGCTTAAACAACAATTCCTGTTCGTGGGTGATGGTCACTATTGATTGGTCCTTACCATGACCAAAAAGGCTTCGAAGACTTAAGTTATAGTAGAACAAAAATAATAAAGGAAAGAAAATACAAAAATTCTGGTTATACGGTGAGTTAGATAAGTAAGTCCACCCGTTGAGCATTATCTCTTTTAAATTACTAGTTTAGGAATAGTCACTAGCTTCCAGTATATAGTTACTGCTAGTAAAAAACACAAGCCAGTAACAAAATTGGCTACGCTGTCCAACAAAGACCTTGGTAAGACGGAGAAAGTGATCAGAAGGCTAGTACCAGGAAGGGAGTACAATTTTTTGTTTAGTATAAAATCTTAATGAGTAGATTGATAAGCTGCATCGATTAAAGAACTTAGCCAGGCTAGTTCTTCCATGATAGTGAAATATGGAACCATAACAATTGTCAGCTGATTAGCTGGACGGGTTTAAAAGAAAAGTGCTGAGGAAGATTATAGAGAAAGATTATTCCAAGTGCTAGAATATGACGACAGAGAAAAAAGTGATTTTATGCAGCTTATGAAGATATTAACCTTACCTTCCTCATGGGGGTACAGGTATTGAAGGGACGACGGTGTCGTGTACAGAAAAAAGGACGTGGATAAAGGTGACTAGGCAGAGTGTGATGACCTAAATCTCGGTGAACAGATTGTGGGGGGGGGGGGGATCTCAAACCTTAACATAAGTTTCAACCACTTAGGGTCAGGAGTACATAATTAGGTGTGTTGTAGTTAAAACTAAGAAGTAGGTTATGCATTACATAAATTATTATTCTAAATAGAAGAGAAACTGCTTCGTGACACATCATACAACAGCATCAGGCTTGCAGAAATAAAACTAAGTTTCCCGTATTTCGCCCTACGTTTTGTAAACGTTCTGGACCTACAGCATTATGCTACCCATAATAATGTAATATCAAAGTAGTAAAACACGCCGACACTTGAGAAAACCTTTCTTCTACAAAAACAAAAAATGTTAAAGGTGGTTACAAAAAATGTATTTGGCTCACAAAACGCCACATTCCCACATTGGCTTGGCTTGAGCATAGTTTTTTGACTTAACTGATCACATGCATCAGACTGACACATGCTGAACACGTGGAAAGTAGCGTCTGTTGTGTATTATAAACACAACAAGTTTTACTAGTTGGCTGTGTTCAGACACTGTCACAGTTTCAAATTAACATTTAAAACTGATATTTTTACAGTGCTATTACATTTGTAAATTCAAAATTCAATACACGATATTTTGAAAACCCTTTCTATTAGCTATTACGTATTCTTCGAAATGATGTGTCACGAAGCAGTTTCTCTTCTATTTAGAATAATAATTTATGTAATGCATAACCTACTTCTTAGTTTTAACTACAACACACCTAATTATGTACTCCTGACCCTAAGTGGTTGAAACTTATGTTAAGGTTTGAGATCCCCCCCCCCACAATCTGTTCACCGAGATTTAGGTCATCACACTCTGCCTAGTCACCTTTATCCACGTCCTTTTTTCTGTACACGACACCGTCGTCCCTTCAATACCTGTACCCCCATGAGGAAGGTAAGGTTAATATCTTCATAAGCTGCATAAAATCACTTTTTTCTCTGTCGTCATATTCTAGCACTTGGAATAATCTTTCTCTATAATCTTCCTCAGCACTTTTCTTTTAAACCCGTCCAGCTAATCAGCTGACAATTGTTATGGTTCCATATTTCACTATCATGGAAGAACTAGCCTGGCTAAGTTCTTTAATCGATGCAGCTTACCAATCTACTCATTAAGATTTTATACTAAACAAAAAATTGTACTCCCTTCCTGGTACTAGCCTTCTGATCACTTTCTCCGTCTTACCAAGGTCTTTGTTGGACAGCGTAGCCAATTTTGTTACTGGCTTGTGTTTTTTACTAGCAGTAACTATATACTGGAAGCTAGTGACTATTCCTAAACTAGTAATTTAAAAGAGATAATGCTCAACGGGTGGACTTACTTATCTAACTCACCGTATAACCAGAATTTTTGTATTTTCTTTCCTTTATTATTTTTGTTCTACTATAACTTAAGTCTTCGAAGCCTTTTTGGTCATGGTAAGGACCAATCAATAGTGACCATCACCCACGAACAGGAATTGTTGTTTAAGCACTTTATTAGAGGGAGTAATTTACTTCTTCAATTTAGTTAAAACAACTTAATAATAAACGTTTTGCTTACAATATGGTATGACTTTGAATAAAACATCCCAATTCCAGTTGATAAAAGATGCCGAAGATATCTGTTAGCCAGCCTGTGGTTCTTTTAAAGGTTGTGTCAGTCAAATATACAGTTGGGGAGAGATAAATTTCATAAGGTAACGGAAACCAACGTGTAAACGTCATTCTTGAAAAGTATTTCTGTCTTGTGAAACTCAATGGTTAAATACAAAAAACTCTGCTTGGAGACAGTAGTGGTGGGTACAAAACAAGATCGTCTGCCATTTTAAGATCAGTGTACCGAACGACTCATAAAGCTATAAAACTTATAATACAGTCAAGGGGAGCATATTAGACACAATAACCATAACTTATGCAGTACGGTACTTCCAGTGAATAAATTCCCAAAGACGGCCACAAAGAATCTGCAAATAACACCAAACGAAAGAGTACGTTCTCGGAGGCTCTTGCTACGACATTTACTGGTTATATAGAAATGGATAGTTATTATTAGGCGTACATATAATATTCCAATAATACCGTCGTTGTGTGCTATTTTGCGTATAAGTACTGCTAATTTCATACGATATATTTAGCGGTCTTCATTATGCGCTGTTACCATAGGTGAACAAGCGGCATCTAATTATTTTGACTACACTATTCAGTTTGGATAAAACCATCATAACAAAATTGTTTGTTGCAACTCATATTAAACTACTTTGCTATTTCGTTTCTACATCTTCTCCGATGATCCAAATTTTCTCTCGATAAAGCTGCTACATAACTTCATACAATTATTACACAATCAATGATAATATGTCTCCGTGCTTCCATATTCCATATGTCTTAGAAAGTCACTGCAAAACGTGCTCGACAGAGGACTGAAGCATGCTTGTAAAGTCTCCCGCATGTTCTCTTCACGTGCACTCCGAAGAGGACTGGGTGTCCGCTCAGTTGATGACATCCTGAGGCGGTTGGCTGGGAGATTCTACGATAGGGCGGCCCGAGTCACCTACAATCCTCTGATCGCCGGATTCGGCAAGTATCGTCCAAAGTCAGGTAACTCTTGGAAGCAACCCCCTTTGTTAGCCCCGGTGGAGTTATCCACCAATGAAAGAACGCTTTCCCCAAAATTAGTCAAAATTAAATAAATAAAATTTTACTGACCCAGGTTCAGGACCTCTCCTCCGTGTCAGAGTCAACTGGCGCTCCTATTACGACTAACTCCACCGAACAGTGCCTTCCGACCCGCCGGTCCCCATCGCCACCCAGGCTCATGCGTACTGCTTGGTCAAAACTATCTTCAGGAAGTCGTCACGTCCGCTATAGACAAAAACAGCTACCTATTCCTTGACACTAACACAAGATCTCAACTCCCCTAAGAGGTAATTCTCGTCATACGCAAACGGCGGGAGCTCCGCAAATAATACGGGACCCTGCCGTAAAACGCACGTTTAATTCTCAATCTGACCTTGTCAATCAGCTTTTGCTTGATGTCACCACGGATCGTTGTGAAAAGTCAGGCCCAAGTCTGTCTGGCAAGCTGCAAGCCGACTTGTTGGCGAAAAGAGGACCTACCATCCCCTTTAATCTCCGGATGGGACTGTGTACTCCGTGGAGGGCAAAGCTATGCTTTTTGCCAACTCCACGGAGGAGCAATTTACCATCCACAGAGGCGTCTGAGATCCCGACCACTCTGCCGTGGTTGCAGACTTCCTTTCTGGATACTCTGGATACTTCTCCCGACCCCCTGAAGACTCCCCTACCCTGTTCGACCGGGATGACGTGGAATTGGCCGTAGGTCGACTTCACCATAAGAGGGCTCCGGCGAAGATCGAATTGGCGTGGTGGCACTAGAACACGCTTCCTCAGTCTTATCTCGCTAATTCACGAGCTGTTCATCGGATGTCTCCGACTCCATTACTTCCCCAGCCTGTGGATAGTGCGAAGATAGTCATGATTCCTAAACCACGTAACATTCGTATGCTTCCTAAAAATCATCGCCCAATCTCTCTTTTGCCAGTCATCTCGAATGTGTTCCCCTGCTGGATAGTTTGATTCGGCAGGAAGAGTTCGGCTTTCGGAGAGAGCACTCGATGACTCTTCAAATCGTCAGGGTTATTACCCAAGTGACGGACGCCGAGAATAAACATCTCGGTAGCTCAACACGAGTAAGGTCTTCGATCGAGTCTGGCACGAAGGCCTCCTCTATAAACTAAACTTACCTTGCCCCCACTCCCCGCATCTTTCGTACATCTTTTGCGGTCGTATCTCTGCGATAGCTTCTTTAGGGTATGCGTCGATGGGTCGTACTCATCCGTTCAACCGATCGCCGCAGGCGTTCCTAAAGGCTCTGCCCTCGGCCCCGTTCTGTACCTTGTGTACTCGAACGACCTGTCTGTACAGCCTGGAGTCACTCATTCACTCTTTGCGGATGACACCATGTAACACTGTAGCTCTGCTAATCTCGGTTATGCCGCTAAAGTGTTGCAACGTCAGCTCGCTCTTCTTCCGGACTGGTTAAGAAAACGGCGGGTGGCAGTCAATACGGAGAAATCCGAGGCGATTGCGTTCTCCCGTCAGCTCATTTCCCGATGCCAGCCCCTCTCCCCTAACGGAGCTCGATAGCATGGAAACGGTCTGTGAAGTATTTGGGCGTCACTCTTAACCGGCGCCTTAGCTTCGCAGTCCACGTCTCCCAGTGACTCCACCGAGCCCGTGGCACCAAGCTGTTTCCTTTCTTATCTCATCGAAGTTCAGTGCCCTTGCGCACTAAACTCTCTATTCACCTGCTCTTTCTTAGAGCCAACCTGGTCCCTACTTCGGCCCTACGTTATTGCACGCTTGGAAGCGTTGCAATCCCGAACCCTCCGTTACATCTCAAATTCTTCCTAGCTCATCCTCAATAACGCAATCACGCGAGGGTTGACGGTTTCTTCTCTTTATGAGTTTGTCCGCTACCTTGAGCTCAAACTGTTCACACGACCCTCTACCTCATCCTATCCTCATCACCACCATTTTAGTACAGACGAAGGCCCACCTTCACGATGACATAACCACCCTCGAGCCTTGCTCGGTGAACCCCATAAACATTCTTTTGCCACCCTTGCATCGCTTGAGCATCTATACATTTCCTACCCAACGCTAAGTAAACAAGTGTTATTCCCCTTTCTTTTTATGACAATAAAATAAACTTTTTATCCACCCATTCTTTCGCTAGTCGCCTCTTACCATTCATGGAAAAAATTGCGAATCGCTCTGTAGTCCAGAACCAAACACATAGTCTCCATCCCTCCAAAATATACTTTGGAGGACTCATCCCAAATTTGTGCATGGCTACTCAACTTAACTGTAACATCAGGCAGTCATCAGGTTTGCACGGACACTACAACCACTGGGGCACGTCGAGATGCTGCCCCAAAGTTTGGTCTCGGTCTTGGTCAGGGGCAGGAGTCCTAATTGACGGTTAAGACACTTCAGCCGCACATGAGAAGGTACTGTTTTTGAGATGAACACGATAACTCACCTCCCACACTTCACTTCTAACACAGTATTGGACACCAAATGCTGTACCAACATGTATATACCTCACGCTAGATTTAAGTATATTGGCTGCGCCTATATATTAAGAACATACATGCAGTATTATATACAGGTAGGTCTATAGCTTGTCAAAGTTTAAAAAGCTCTATGCTTACTGGATTGGGGTTAGAATCCGATGGCGGGGGTTGAAGAAATGTTAACAGTACAGTGAACAACTTCGTCCTGGTTACTTGTCAGCAGTTGTTTGTAAATTTCCATGGCGTTTTATTTATAATACACAACACCTCAAACGAGATCTACTAGTCACTTAGTAAACAGTTCTGTTTATAAGTAAAAGAAATTCCATAATTATGAACGTCCATAATTCAGTTTCAAAAGACAGTCCTATAATGACACGCTCAGAGATCTTAAATAACGTAGCTGGCACGTGGAATCTGTTCATTCGATGAGAAAAATTATAACACAATCAAACAAACTGAGACTAAACAAAAAACGTTTACCCCGTGTATAAAACTAGGAATCGTGTCAATAAAAAATTGAATTTATTTAGTTCACAAATAAGTCTTAACGTGATTATAATTTTCGCGTGACTCATAAAATATTACAATATCTGTTTTCAGAAGCGCTCTTAAGAGTGAGCGACAGTGCGTTGCACAGGGACCCACCCTTTTTGGTGGTTCCGTGCTTATCAGAAAAAAAAGTGAATTAGTTTGCTTATTTCCTCTATTATACTTGTTCTAATTAAATTACTTCCTGCATAAGTTTTATACCTTTTTTTTATAAATATTTTACTTTTATATATACATTTTATAAATAATTTTTACATATACAAGTATGGGCAGCAAGAAAAATGTTATGAATGAAACGATATCTTTCAGCATCAGTCATATCTCTCATTAAAAATTAGAAGAGATAGGAGGCAATTACAAGAGATATTCATACAATTAGTCCAGACGGCTGTGCTTGGCGTGAAACAAGTGATGTCATTGTGTTCAGCATGTACTGAAAGAGGAAGATAAACCGATAAGACTTGATTACATTACAAACAACGTTACTGATAGTTTTTATCAACACTGCTTTATAATGGTGATTGTAATTCTGAATAGAAAACGCATATGAAAAGGACACAATGACAGCATTTATGTGAGACAAGTGAGATAAGTCGCTATACAAACATTCACTTATACTTTGCATTTTAAGACAATGTAAATCACTAGCCTACATTGTTAAAACGGTTTGGATAATAAAGTTATTTGGCTTGCATAATTGAATTCTTTCTGGAATAGATTAGATATAATATTATATCTTTACACGCATATTACATATTCACATTTTCATACCAAGTTGTATGTAATCTATATGTGGTACTGCATCTGTCAAGTGCCACGTTTGTAATAATTATAGTAACCAAAAGGGAAAACTTTGCTTAATGTTTTTAATCTTTCGACCAACTGTAGTCTGCTATAAACTGTTTTATAAACTCAGTTGCAAAGAACTCCAACATTCAGGCTACAAAAAAGTAACGTAAACATATCGAAGCAGTTGTATTGTATACATTACGCAGTTCGTTCTCAACATGATAGCTACGGAGGTCAAGATGCATGTGCCCCTTTATTGGTACTGATAACCTTTAGTTACAGATATTCCTATACTGTATAAGTAACAATCCTTAGAAGTTAAAGCAAGTGCATAATTATGAACGTACATAATTCAGTTTCAAAGACAATCCTATAATGACACGCTCAGAGATCTTAAATAACGTAGCTGACACGTAGCAGTTCCATAACTCCTGTGGGACTAGTGGATTTTCTAGCTATTGTTCCAGTAAGTAATTAAAGAATACATGGAGTTTCTCTTCTCCCGGAGCTTGACCATGGATATACAGCCAGCCATCTTCTACATATTCAGTCCGAAGGAAAGCAAGTGCAGCGTACTTTAGGACGTTCAGTCTAACTTCTTTACTTTTTTAGTTTTAGGCTATCATACCGACATCCAAAGACATTGTGTGAAGTGAAAATAACATCCACGGACGTTTACTAAAGGAAATAGCGCCTTTGAAAATAGCGGATGACTCAAAAGCTATATACACTCTCAGGGTTCCACTCGTTTAGGTCTAATTCTCGTAACAGCAGTCGAAGTATACGTAAATATGTTTTCTTATCAGGAAAATGCAAATACAACTGGCGGAACGTTTGTCTCATGTTGTGTGCTTTCTAAGTAAACGTGATCGGTGTATAACTGAAACCTACTGCAGCTTTTGAATGTTCCATCCATGAAAAAAATGACTTTCAACCTTTCAAACTCATTTTTTCCTTCAGCTCTACCAAAAATCAGCAGCTTATCTTGCACACCATCTTCGGCCAGAAGAAAACTGCTCTTGTCAGGCACATTGAGAAGTCCTTCTTGAAGAACAACATCCTTGGAACGCGTCGGTTTTCTTGCACTCCCTGTGATCGGTTTTTTATCTCGGTATAACGATGACTTCAAATTACAGAATTGGGGAGTTCGTGTGACGAATTTTTCTAAAGACTTCTGTTTACTAAAGGTTGCAGGTCTTCGTTAAATATCATTAAATTGCAAGTCCTCGCGGGTTCGTTTCTTTGCTCGGAACACCGCCTTCTGTACACCCAGGGTTGCTACGGCCTGAATATACTCGTGGTCAATCACTGTCATCATAGTATTGTTCTGAGAAACTAATCTTCCTTTATACCACTTTTCCTTCTGTTTTAAACACACCCATGGTACTGAACCTTCTTGACTCTCTCGTAACTTTTCATGCGAATATCCACTGTATACAATTTGAAAACAGAGAAACACAGACTAAATCAACGACGACTGCAGTAGAAGTTGATAAATTCTAACTACGGCTTGTAAGAAGAGAACAGCAATCCGTGGCTAGCGGTTGTATGTAGGGTTCCCTTATCAGAAATGACAGATATAAAAGCGTTTTCAGCGGTTTTCAGCTAAGAGTACAGTGAGTATACATTGTCGATGACTCATGTTAAATCGTAAAGTGACTTACAGATTGTGCCAGTTATCAGGTATATAGACTTTTCGACTGTTAAGTAGACAGTAGTCAAATTCCAAAAAAAACTAACACTTTTTTTACATATAAGAGAAAATGAGAAGAGTAACCACATCACGTGCTATGTCCTGACGGTGATCTAACAAAACAGGAATCTAGGATTAACAGTTACCTAATACCATTACATTTAGCATGAATGAAAATGACACTATAGCCACAAACTGAATACAACATTTTGTTTACCGTTTTGTACAACAAAACTATGCAGTTCTGGCTTAATGTTTCGGACTACTGTCATGCTTTCACGGTGATCGTAAGTGGCACATTAAACACTGTAAGATAACCCTACTGATAAAAGTGATCGCAAGTGGCACGAATTTAGGCCTCATTTATACTTCCAGGAGACAGGCGACGGGTGGCAGGTGGTAAAGAGGTAGGCGTCAGGTGGTGCAGCATTTATACTTCAGGCTACGGTCGAGCCACTACACAAGAGATGTCGTTTGGAACACGTAAAATGTTTCTCATGCTAGAAGATGATAATGGAGTGGAGGATAGGAGGAGGAAATATTGTGTTCATCCGATCAACGAGTTGCGTGAAGCACTTGGTGAATTTCACCATCTGTATTTCGACTTGAGACAACACCAATCAAGTTTTCCAACAGATGAGAATGTGTACTGATACTTTTGTACTTTTGACTTCATTTTAGCAAAGGTGGAAGGAAAACTGAAGCGGAAGATACCTTGTAAATTACCAATTACTCCTCTTGAAAAGCTATACGTAACTCTACGGTAAATTAAAATAATTGATGTAACAATTATGTAATAAATTAAATAAGAATCGTATATTTCTTAGTGCTTGTGTTCAGCAAGAAAACAACCAATATCTTTTCGCATAATATGTATTTTATTTTCTTAAACAAATGTAGTACTTCCTTAAACAAGTGATTTTTCATGTATTACAAACATTTAACAGACAGGGATACATCGAATAATTTGTAAATAATATTTGTATAGGGTAAGCTCAACTAACTCCCTGATATTACGGATATTAGCTTACAGCTTCAATATCTGTTTATTAAATATATTTTAATAAGTACAGTGTTCCTATAATTGTGTATTTAGAGTACATGAAATGTAATAATGAATCTAACTTTCTTAATTTCTGAAAAAAAATTTGATTCACCTTTATTCATCAACTGTGCTATTTCCTTCCAACTTTTCTCCACCACATACATGTTTTTGTAATTCAGGTTTGCATCACTTCAAATTGCAGACCTCTTCTGCACGTCATTATTTCGATACAAGAGAACACATGCAAATGCCAAAAAGCGCGGGAGACGTCGCCTGTATCTGTGACAAACTACAACGACAGGTAGTGAAAGGTAGCGTCACCGGAGTCACAGGTCACTTCGCAGAAGTACAGTATAAACAAACCCATTCTCAACAATGTACCAAAGCTGCGGATGACGTCACCCGTCGCCCACCACTTGCCACCCGTCGCCTGCCACCTGGAAGTATAAACGAGGTCTTACGCAAGTGGCCTCGCAAGTGGAGGTTTTGGAGTTCGCAAGTGGTACACATTATTAGATCAAAGGCTTCCAAATGTTTTCTTCTGGCTGTTTTTGTAATACCGGCGCATTATGAGTTGACTATCCCTTTCACCGTTATTGTGTACTCCACTTTATCCCTTACACTTTATGCGCGTACATCACGATTTCCTAACTTGGACACGCTGTAATTAGTTCAATAACAGTAGATACATACGACATAGATAGTACGACCTCCGCAAAGTCGCCCTGACCTTCAGGTCCATCCGGTCCTGCTTTGAGACTGCCGACGTAGCCGAGAGATGCATGCTTTTGGTGAAAGCTGCCAAGAGGTCTTCTGTGAGTCGGGCTTTTGAACAAGATCTCTCGATCTTTGTCTGGAACGCCAACGATGTGGCAGAAAAAAGTCCAGAAACTCCAAGAATTAGTCGCCCGACTCAAACCCGACAAACGTCTTCTAAATGAGACCCACTTGACCCCGGTGAGGCGGTTTCGATTGACCAATTATGGGTTCTGTCAGTATGATACGCCGGGCACTGCAGGAGGCGGTACAGCCATTGCAGTGAGGACCACAATTGGTCATCACCGTGTCGTCCTACCTCACAGGGCCTACCTCGAGGCCACCGCTATGGAGATAGCCTACACGGAGCTCTAAGCGGTGTCCTCTTGGTGGCGGAAATGCCGCCGTGCAAAGAGCAACTGCACCCTGACTTGGCGGGCGTCTTCGATGCTCACAGAAGGGTCATCATGGCGGCGACATAAATCGTAAGCATCGCGATTGGAACAGTCGCTTGACTTCCCCAAACGGGAAGCGCTTACGCAAGTTCGTTGATGCTCGTCGGACGACGGTGATTGGGCCCGCCATCATACGGTCTACCCCTCATGATTCAACGCGGGTCCCGATGTCTTGGATATCGCGGTGATACAGGGAGTTGACTGTCCGGTCCAGATGTCCGCGCTAATGGAACTCTCGTCCGATCACCTCCCGATGTTTGTACACGTCGCTACCCAGCACATCACACGTAGAGACGTCAGGAAGGTTGTAGAGTGGGATCGCTATGGCCCGGCGCTCAGTCGTCGATTGACAGAGGCGGGTCCACTCGAAACCGTCCGCCAAGGCGACGAGGCAGTTGCCGCTTTCAATGAGGCCGTCATCTCTGCGGTTGATGCGTCTTCCAGGATGAATCGTGGTCTCACGCCCCACTATCAGCGGATCACTAAGGACACGAGTGCTCTCGCTCGCGAAAGAAATCGTCTTCGGAGATACTGGCAGTGGACTCACGATCCGGCCGACAAGGCAGCGTACAATCGGGCGACGGGCACTTTACGTCGTGAAATGCAGGCCTACCGGAGATGCTGTTGGGAACTCGGCGTGGTTCAAACGGAGGACGTGTCGGTCGTGAGTCGCTCTAACCGGCTACCTTCGGCTTTGACGGGGAAGAGGCGCCGTCCTCGCATCCCCGCCATTGCTGGGCCGTTCAGCCAAGTTCTGGGTCGCCCGGAGGAGAAGGCCAAGTACTTGGCCTTGTGTTTTGAGCAACAGTTCGCTCCCAACCCGCCCATAGACTGGGACTTCAATGAAGAAGTCGAAAACGAGGTGGAGACTTTCTGTCTCTTCCGATCATTACGGAACCCAAACCCATTACTAGGGAAGAGGTCTCAGATGGGCTCGCTGAACTCCGACCGAGAAAAGCTACTGGCCCAGACAGTATTTCGAACACCGCTCTAATTCAACTGCCGGAATCCGGAATACTTTTCTTGGTCGCGCTGTTCAACGCATGTCTAAAAGTGGCCTACTTTCCAAAGAAATGGCAGAAGGCGACGATCATAGAGATCCCGAAGCAGGGAAAGGATTGCGTCTTGCGCGTAGATTTTTCGCTCGAGCGGCAAGGACCCAGACAAACCCCCTCATAGCTGGCCTTGGCAAGTACTGTCCTCGACCAGGTGATTCTTAGAAACGGCCTCGGTAAATACTGTACTAGAACGGTCTAGTACGAGCATGCCGCTGTAACGGCCCCTAAATCAAATAAAATATTCCGTTCTGGACCGGACCACAAGACAGGAGCTCCTACCGGTAGCTCGGTACTTGTAACCCAGGGACGTCTCGAACGCGCATCCCCACAGTTCTGACGGCGCAAAACACAGTTCTCTACCTCATCACTGGGGTGAATTGGCGGACACCGTGGCAGTTGCTTCCAACACTGAAGATGGCCTCCGATGTGGAGCCGAAACATCTGTAAACATAAACGATGGGCCACGGCCTAACAACCCGGCAAATAATGTTTCCAACTTTGTTGACGCCGAATCTCTATAGGCTACTAAGCTTACTACCACAGACACAGACACAATTTCAAAATTTGAATAAATGAATAAAGAATGACAAGACGGTAGTCTGCGTTAAACTTCAATTCAGACGCGCGGTGGAGGCAAATTCGTATTGGTTATTGTATTTGCAGTCGTAGCGCGTTGGTAGACCCAATAACGTCAGATTATGTAGGCCTACAAACTTGTAGGTAGTATTGCTATACGTTTAGTAGGCCTACTGTTACGCTGAGGTGATATTATGTTAATATGATATGTTAATATTCGTGGCTTACGTGACACTTGGACGCATTATTTAAGCAGCGCAATGACGCGGTACTCTCGTTTTACGTAGTAAGTTCTCGACCCTTCTACGCCTTCGAGTAGGTGACCGATTACTGGAATTGGAAACCCCTCACAAAATGTTATTAAATCTTAATTGTTCCTGCGGGCTAAATACGTTACGCCACACAGTCGTGTCGAGTCTAGTTGAGTTTTGGAGTCCGTGCGATATAAACTGTTGAGTTCGAGTTTGCGGAACAGTACGGCCTATTGGATAGTTGTTTTATTGTAAACTGTTAATTATTGAGTGTGAACGTTTTCGAATTGTTGACGTTTATTATTTATAGTGATAGCGTATATTGGACAATTAGATAACTAGAATTATCGTATACGAGTGTTTTTTGTTTATTAGAAGTGAAAGTTAAGGTCGGTCTGTTTTAGGAAAACGTACCTTGAAGGATCTGTATCATAGTAATCAACATGAATTTTTCACATTAATACAAACCAGCCATTCTATACAGAATCTATAGTATAAAAAAAAAAACTTGTTGACTATTACCATTCTGTTATTTGTTAAGTATTTATTAATGCAAAGTAACATTCTAATTTTAAACGAACAACTGAAGTGATAGTTCAGAGGCGCACCCAGGATTTTTTTCGGGGGCAGGAGGGTTGAAAACTTCGGGAGGAGGGAACAAGGTGCACAACTTTTGTTTTCCTCATACTTTTTTCTACAAGCAGGGCTTTTTCCTGGAGGAACGATAATACACAACTTATAGTTGTGTCGCAAGAACAGGTAAAAATGATCGTTGCTTCATAGAATTTCACTCATGTACGTTACACCTATAATGCCGAAAAGAGCCTTTCATACACATATTGCACGAGTAAGAATCATACACATAAAGTTTGTAAGAATCGTGAATAAAAATTATGTAAGCACAAGCTTACTTATTTTGCATATGCTGATTGAATAATTTAATTACTTAATCAGTAGACGCTGGCTTTATTGAGATAATAATACAGTAATATAGTTAAAATAATCAGACATGAAGCAGTCGCGCATGTTGTAGTAACACGTGAGTAGAAAAAGGTTAAGTTGAAAATATTAGCCTGCTCCTTGAATGACCAGTCTACTTACTTAAGTTTTGATATCGATTTCGATTTCAACACGACTAAACGATACATATGGACGTTTTGTAATACGATAAGCAATAGACAGAATAGAGGGGCCATACCGATTTATAAAATGTTTAAAGTCTCCTAGTCGAGCCAAGATGTTAACAAACATTGTATATTTTGGAGTATCGAATGTCATACTTTGTGTACATGTTACGACTCAGAGGAAAAATCGTAGTAATATTTAACACGCTACTTCTAGGATTAATTCCGGGTGATAGGGTGGAAGACGTAAAATGGAATGTCCGTGGTTTGCCAAAATAGTGTTTATGTAAAGAGTTTCGTATGTCGGTTTGTTTTGCTTAATTAATGAACAGAGCTCAAGTTTTAACATAAATGGATTAAAATAATCCCATGATTCACTAATCAGTTAATCATGTCTGCCTTTTTGTTGGTAATTATGTTGCAGGCGAATTTATTTATTTATTGGAATTTTCAACAACTTTTTTTCATTGTCTGTCCACTTTTTTGTAACTGACGTTGAACTGTAAAAACAAGTTTCGTCTGTGTATACTATGGGCCGCCGTTCTACTCTGAATTGCTGTTATTTTCTTGTATATCAATTTTTAAGTTTCTAATGTCGTGTTTTTCTATTAAACGTTTTGTATTGCTTTTGACACGTCTTCATCGAAATCAACTTTGACGAATAATGTGCCTCAGACTAGATGATCTACCACTATAATTAATTCGTTCTTTAAAATTGTTAAATTACTCTAAATGTTGGTCTTTCCTCTTCTATGGATTGACATTCGTGAATAATTAGTCGAATAGTACACTTGTCGAAAACGTTTAAATCAGTTATTATTTTTCTTTGTTGAACAATTTTTATTGGAAATGCTGAAAGATTTTTATGTCACTCATATACGCTGATGCTTCTTTAATAATTCTAACAATACACCGCACGCCTGAGCTGCCCATTCCTGTAACTTTCTTTTGATGTTTCCTTATCTTCCGATTTATTAACCTTGAACACGTTACAAATTATTTTCTACTTATGACTTCCCTTTACGCTGAAGTCGACACGCGACCCAGGTAAATCCATTTCACTCTCCAAACTGGAAAATGTAGTAACAAACTAAACGCTACGCTTTTGATGAAAACTGACGTTTCTTTTTGAAAGGTACGAACACAATTACGTATCATGCGCCGTTGGCACGAAAACAGTTTCTTCATATCTGGAAACTTACCTACGCTGAATTTAGTTTATCATTTAGTAATAGTAAAAATCGGTATGGAGAACCATACATGAGTTCCATGTCCTAAAATTTATATTTAAAATCATTTAAATATTAATTAAATAAGTGGATGCTTGAGTTCTGAAGAAATTACGTATATCAGCTAAAATGGTACCACTATGTCAGGTGGATTAAGACTATCCACAGCCTTCGTGAGGAAGGACTGTACTTTTGGATAAAATGTCTGTAGGTCGAACGAAGAGGGGTAGCTGCGATCTGAGTCCTGTAATGAAATTGGACTCTCGCTGCGAGGGGCCGAGGGATGTCTATAGTGTTATCAAAGTCTTTCCTGTCAATATCAAAGTCTTTCTTTTTTAAAATCGAGTCTTTCTTTCTTTCTTTCCATTTGTCTTCTGATTTCCTGAACGACTATTCTGTTCACCCGTATAATTACAAATTTCTCAGCAAAACATTTCTTCCTTAATACGTTTGTGTCTCCTGTTTAACACCCACCATTCTGATCCATGTCATAACGCTATATTACACACAGGCTAGTAAATAACTAGCCATCAGGGAGGTCAAAATATTTTCAAGGAGGGGCAAACAATTTTCCAAAGGAGAAAAATATTTATATATTTTTCATACATACACACATGCACATGTTAGTTTATAATTCTCATATCATAATAGAAATAAGTACACAGATTGTATTAATTGCTTTAATACAACAACAGTGCCCAGAGATCCACAGGAAGCAAATCGATGTCCACCTTTTCGGCTTGCACGCGTTGTGTTGGTGTGGGTTTCGGCACTTTCCATTTAAAAAGGGTGCAAACATAATAAAATAAACATGAGTGAGGCCAGAAATAACGAGAATTGTGTGTGTGTGTGTGTTTCCTGCCGGTCTTTTTATTGCGGTAATCACAATAATAAAACTTTGGAAAAGTAAACATTACATAATTGAGATATGCTTGCCAGCCAGGAACGATATATTTTCACTCATACGTGATTTAAATTAAAATGAAAAATATAGAATTTTGTTAAAATGAAATGAAATGTTTCCATAGAAACTACTTCTTTGTTGTCAATAACGTAGTACACATATAAAACTTAAAAAAATTACCCCCTCACCCCTTCAACTACCCTTTTCATTTATAGATATTTCATCTACCTTTCTACAGTGGATTATTATGACTTTCTTTTCAGGATACTTTATTTATCAAAATTAATCACTTTACTCTTGTTAAAACGTAAAACGTTGTAGGTAAACTACCCCTTTCCCTTAACCGATCTTCACCAAAAACAATAAGCCTCGAGTCCTCTACAATTCAGGGCTGTATGCAAAAAATTATTTGATTCTGTTTGAATTTGCGGCTGTTATCGTTTGCCATAGAAACAATTCCACACACACACACACACACACACACACACACACACACACACACACACACACACACACACACACACACACACACACACACACACACACACACACACACACACACACACACACACACACACACACACACACATCGAAAAATGACTTTTTTTCATGTTTTGATGGTAGTACAATCAGAATCTACCGTTATCTCGAACACGATTTTTTTCGCCATGACCATACTTCCATTTCCTAATGGAACATGGAAGTAAAAATGTTAATTTGTTTGTAAGAATATAATAATTAACGTATACTATTATTACTATATGTACAAAACTATTTTCCATATTTTCGGGAGGGGGGGTTCTAACACCCAAAACCCTCTCTGGGTACGCCACTGTAGATAGTTCGCTTTGCAGATATAAAAATTAATAGAATTTTATAATTTAAGCGTTTTTTAAACATTTACATCATCATCATCTTCAAGAATTGAGACATCTTTGGTGTCTTATTCTGTTTTATGTTTGACCATACCAACGTTTGTGGGCGACCTAGGCGTTTTCTTGCGAGACTCGGTTTCCATATAGAAACACAAGAACACACACATTATAGGCCCACACGCAAAACTATTTAACAATTTAATTTTGTCAAATGTATTACATAAATGTAAATAACGATTTAACATTAGGCCTAGAGTTTTATACTTTACGGCGTCGTAAACGTAATACAATAAAAAATCACGCAATATTTTAGAAGTGAGTAAACATTTTAAACAATGATTAATAAGAAATTTAACTGACAATTTTTTTGAAATACCTACTTGTAAATAAACAGATTATTATTGTAAGTTTTTAGTGTAGTATACGTAAGAAGTGTTTTAAAATTTCATCGTAACAGAATGAGTGTAATTTTGTAGTAGTTTTGTTCTCTCCAAAAGACCTTCTGGACAGAAACCGGCAAGTCTGTTTGCTTTTATCTTATTACTAGCATTAAAACTTATTATAAATTATATAAAAGATAGAAAACAGGTTTAAGTATGCTCTAATTTCGCTTTCTTTACTTTATTTATTTTCGTAGTATAGACTGACATCAGGTACAGAAAGAGAAACGGTCATTTTGCCAAATGTCTCAGTAACGTAATTTCTCTCTAACAAAAATGTACCTTGTGTTTCCTTATACAAAGCTCTGACTGTATTCATTGTCATTTTTTTATAAAACTTTGTTCCATCATACTGATATTAAATGTGTGTAATAAGCATTAAAAACAAAATGGATCCACTTGCATGTTTCAGTATACATCCAAAATTGCAAGTAATTACTATTATACAGTGTAGAAACGGTAAGGATCGGGGGATCAATCCCCTCCCCAGAAAAAATGTGCAAATTCATTTAATATAGTGTCTGTTAGACCTGGCTTAATATAGTGTTAGTGTCTGGCTTAATTCTAAAGTAGTCTAGCGTCTGTTAAAGTAAGGCTCATAAATAATTTCAAAAATAAAAGGAATTTAAATACTTGTAAAATAATAAAATAAAGTTTGTGTTTTCTTACTAATCACTCATTTCCCAGAAGACGAAGGCAGAGCCTCTTAATCTATCTTTTTTTTCTTTTTCGCCTAGACACTCTTCCCCTTACAGGATTGCTTATGTCATGACTCATCTAGTCATCATCTCTCTGGTTTGAACCATTATCTTAATCTTGGTAAATTAGCAGTTTCTTTATTTTGATTTGGAAAATGAGATTTATTGCTGGAATACACGGTCGTAGCCAGGGGGGAGGTCCAGGGGTCCAGATCCCCCGTAATATTGAAAAATGCCGAAAGGTATTGTAACACTTACGGTTAAACAGTCAATATCGTTCATAGAAATACGGGATTCAGGATAATCACACTTGCATTATGTACATTTTGTAATGTTATTTCACGATAGGCTACAGTGTGTTATTAAGCAAAACTTTTTAAGAAGTACAGTTCAGAAACATAAGATCGTTTTAAATCTTTTTATTTTAATTGACAAAAATTATGATTTAACATTGTGACATATTTTATGAAACTTTTGTAGTAGAAATTATGTGGTAAATTATAGGGACTGAGTAAGTCAAATACCTAATAATACCTACTCACGTTTGTTATTCGAATCTGCAAAAAATAGAAAACGACTCTAAATGTTTCTTTTATTCTGTTTCTTTACTCCCATGGATTCAGAATGTCCTACAACCCGACTTTAGGGTCATCATGTCTATCTTGCCCTGTCGGGAAATCTGGACCCCTATTTTTCTGAAAGGAAACATTCCGAAATGGATATTCTCATCTTTGATTCTCGCCTCCATTTCAATCCTCCAAAAAAAGAAACAAATTTTAGCTACGTTTCTGCTACAATACATTAAAATTTATGTACAAAATTAACACAAACTAAAAGCTGGTTAAAACATTCTTTGGACAACATCCTTAAAGTACCAAGAGATAAACAAACCTTAGTCTTTAAAATATTCAGAAATACTCATATTCTCAAGATTTATATATATTTAGAACTACACTGATTGTGAATAATATGAGAGGTATTGCGTTTAACGTGAATAATAATTAACCGAGATAAAATATTTCGAAATCCGCGTTTTTCCATATTTTTCAACGCTTTCTCTTTACTTTTATGAACTCAAAAACTTGGAGACACAACAAAATTCATACATTACAAAAATTACCTTGCTCCTCTTCTGTCTGAGATCTGACATTTTTGTACGATAAAAACTGGCTAAGTTAAGAGAAAATACTGAATCAGTTAATTGTACTGAACTTCATCACTGTCTTGAATACTTTACCTATGGTTCGTAATGAATACAATAAAAAAACTATAGGCCTAAGTTGTTGAAAATATTTTGTTTTATCCTTTATTAAAATATACGTAATTATAAAATGAAAAATAAGCTATAAGAAATACACAATCGATATTTTATTACTATCTGAAAAAGTTAATAGCCTAAATTTTTTTTTTTTTAATTTCTTAATAAGGAAAGTATAGGGAGAGTTGTACTGTAACTTTTACAATTCGTCTTAACTGTCAATATATAAGTTGTAGATATACACTGCCCGTTTAACACTAATGAATTTAAGCAGAATACGTCGTGTAATGGTCGCATTTGTGGCAGTGGTAATGGTTTTGCGGGAAAACCACGGTATTCAAATATCTTTATCTCCCTTAATTTTTACCCTACCTAGAAGTGACACTTTACAAATTATCAGAAATTACCTTAGTTATTAATTCTCACTTTTAACAAATTTGTATGAAAGCTTAGTTTCAAATATATGGGGTTTTAACCATACTTGGATGTTGTCCAAGGAAATTTTTGCTGGACGTTTAGTACGATAAAAATATAAATTACCTTCGGTATATTCCTACCATAAAATTTTCTTTCCTATTTTATCTCCATCATCTCTAATTCTAATTCACCTGGACTTCTTTCATTGGAAAATATAAATTCATATTTCATGTACTAACACAGAAAACGTGCCCGGGTGCGCATTTTTTTACTGTTTCGCTTTTAACATAACAAACAAAAATTAAGCAGAATCAACTAGCATTTGAGTAGTGTAGTTGATTACTTTTTCGTTTTTACAATATGTAGGCCTATGTTCCTCAAAAATAAGAAATTTTCAAGGCACAAAAATATTATTTCAAGTTCAATTATTTGAAATTATTGACGAAACAGAGCCACAATTGTCTTAGCTTCGTTCAGACTTAAAATTAACAAAAAAAATCGTACATTAGAATTAACAACAACAACAAAAAAGAAAAGAAATTTTATTAGTTTCAATTAAGATATTATAAAAAGCACTTTATTCGTGTTATTTGCAAAAAAATAAATAAATGTTTTACTATATCATCGAAATTTTGAGAAAATGGAAGACTATCAAATGTGTGTTTCTCAAAATACAAATGCTTTTAAAATGCCTCCTCCTGAGTCCTACAGGTACGACAGTCTCCTTTTAGGTAACTATTGCAATTTTTAAAAAGACGTATTAAGAACACGTTTTTTCAATAATTTTGACCATTAATCTTAGAAATTCTGATATCGTTCAAGTAGCTTTTTTCATGCCATGAGCAAGATAAATCCGATGCCATACGCAGGAATTGAGAGAATTTAATAACGAGTAAAAACCAATAATGCTTCTATTACTTTCATTTTTCGTTTAAACATGACTTTTTTATAACACAATATTTTAAGAAACACAAGTTTTTCACGATATGATTACTCGATACGAATCAATGTTGTAAATAAAATTCAGTATATCACACGATTACACATGAAAATTACTTATGAATCTTTTTGGTTTGACGAATTTTAACCTTCAAATTCGCAACAACAAAAATGTTTCTCTTTATGTTTCTGGTCGTAACTTGGTCGGTTTTTATTATACAGAGATGTAATAGGTCTCAGCTTAAAGAGAATAAAATGTGACGACAGATTCATATACAACATTTTTTAAGTAGGAACCTTACTTTCAGGGTAAGTAGCAAAATATTACGAAAAATTCATTTTAAAAATACTATTTTCAAATATTTCTATCTAGTTACTGTCTACCAATATTAAAACTAATTACTCTAAAATTTTATAAATTGCCTCAATTTCAAATTCGTTTTTTGCCAAATTTGTGAAAATGCAAAGTTTTGAAAGGATTTTGAAAAAGTTACTTTTTGTTTCTTACACTTTTAACTTAAGGGGTTGTACAACACCCCAACAATTTTACAAATATTTTATATTTCATTTTTTGAAGATATTAGTACATGATAACTGTCGAAAGAATGTAAACATACAAGTAAATAAAATATATTCTTGTAAAAAGTATTAATCATTACTACTATTCAATTTCAAGCATTATTAACATTCAGTAACAAGCGTAATTGTGAATAATTATGAATACAACAAATATATTAGTACATGCTAAATACACATGATTTCTGACGTGTTGCAGCAATAAAATCTTTTATTCTGTTTTGCTGAATTAATCCTACATTATGTGGTAATTGCAAGGGAATTGACTGGATATTTCGGGCGATAAGGTAAATTCTGTTTTTGTGCGGAGAGCACCTTAGGTCTAATGAAATTTCGGATGACTATGGAAAGAAGCCACGAAAAATTGACGTTCTTTAAAGAGAAATATAGAGCCTAACAGTTTATTTTCTAATAAATGTATCGAAATGAACCCTTCTTGTAGGTCTATAAGACGTTTAATTTTCTTTCCCAACGTAGTAAAATTTCTGAGGATGAATGTTTGGTAAGTAATAATGGACATTTGCCATAATTTGATAAAAAGAATAATATTTCTCCTTGGTAAGCAAAAATTTCTCCGTCTTTGTAACTATAAAGAAAATTCAATATTCCAAATAAATTAAAGACTGTAAGTGGTTGTCAGTGTATTTTGGTTTTTATTATGTTACGCCTAAAAGTTATTAAGAATTAAAATAATTGATAAACTAATCAATTTTATAGACTTTTTTACACGAAAATAATAAATTTTTATGTCAAAAAGTTAATTATAATCGAGTATTTATTGTATTGTATGGAAATAATAGTAAATTTCTTATTTGCCATGAGGAAAATGGGGAAGGGGGCCCAACCTTGAAGGTCATCGCCTCCCCTGGAGCGAATCCTATTTACACCCTGCTAGTACACATCATGGTAATGATGTTACACCTCATTCGTGGTTATAAAAATCTTCGAAAAACGTAACACAGTTAATCAAATATGGTAATTTAAGATATCTACATTTATGAGGTACTTAATCCTGCATATTTCAGATGCTATTTATGGGGAAAACTTATTTTAAAAATAAATCTGTTCAACTAACTGAAAAAAATAAAATGTTAAACTGATAAAAGTTATTTTTCTTTTACTAATCACTACTACTACTACTACTACTACTACTACTACTACTACTACTACTACTACTACTACTACTACTACTACTACTACTACTGTTGCTGCTGCTGTTGCTGCAGCTGCCCTCACTAATTTGGTGCATGCTTTAAAAATCTGAAGTCATAAATTTACTGTTAACGTTCACGGACGAAACTATATAATTATATTAACGTTAGTATAGCGCGCTGTCAAGGACGGAGACGGATTCAATAATATAATTATCAACGGTCGGTGTCTGTTGAATTTTAGAAAGCAGGTGGGAACTATGGTTAAACAGCCACAGCCAACAACGTGGTGACGTTTTAAGAGACACCGTAATACCAGCTGACTAAACCGAATCTGTACATAGTAGTGGCTAGAAACTGAAAACGATGTTAGTCAATGATCAACTGAATTTAATGTTTATTATATTTTCAAGCATCTAGTAAGGCGTTTGCAAATGTGTCGATTATATTAACACATCGTTCGGGTTGACGTTACTATGGCCGCTTACTTTGAACGGTATCTAAACAGTAGTCACCGATTTTACAACAGACATACATTTATGTAAACTAAAATAATTATCATTAGCATACCTTCGAGCACAATTTCAACTCATTCAGATAGGCTATAGTATTTTCTAGTATATTAAATACAGTTGTGTTAAACATACAGCTCATAATGAAGTAGTTGTCGTTTAGAAATGGTCAAATTGTTATGTTGTGTCAATGTAAAGAATTTCTTTGCACTATGAATGTATGCTTCTCACAAACAACATGCCAACTGCATGGCCATGGAGAAACATCTTGAGCTGTGTGCATCGCAAAGCTGTTGAGTCTTTGCACCCGTTGTTGTGTTGCAGCCCGATGACTGACTGAACATTACAAACGATGGATCAGCAGACAGGCGGCTAAATGTTTTGAAGGAAACTACCACGCGATCGGTAGAACATTGCTACTTGCAAGTGGTAACGTTTCATGTTGCCTGAGTCGGTCAACCTCAGCGAGATACGGGTCCTCCGTCTCGGTGATAAACGTACTTTGCCAGACAGTCATCTCAGACTTTCAGCAGGATATTCACAACAGGTTCCTTGAAGAGAGAAAAAAGGAAACGGGCTATGGGATTTCAAACTCCGGGGAGTTGTTTATCAGAAGAATCTGTGTGGTTGGTTTCATTCTGGATCGTATAGAATCACCCGAGGGCATTTGACTCGAACGCGTGACGGTGTGTCTAACGCACTCATGATCGAGGTCGAGGTCGAGGTCGACGTGAAAGGAGTCTCAGCCACGGCCGCGAAGTCGCGTAGGGAAGAAGCTCGTAATCCTCTTCAAATTACGTCACCTCTGAGAAATTAGGTATACTCCAAGGAATGTAGTATTCATGTGTGTTATGATGTGTGCATGTATAAACGCGTCGCTCGCAACTACATAGTCTGATACTTCTATAAGTTAGGCGCATATAATTTTATATCTGAGTTTACAGGCTACTGTAAGCTCTATAGTGTACTTAGCAACAGAAACACAGTAAAACCGTTTATAAACGATATTGAAACAATTAAGTTATAACGTAGAACCCCCCAAATAAAAAAGATAATAAGAAACATTCTGAAATAATAAATAAAATTATTCCGATCTTCATACCTCTAAGTATAACTATTGTATGAACTCTGAATTGCTTGATTCAGACAATTATAGAAAATTCATCACTTTCAAAACTTAAATTTTCCAAAATTTTAATTTAATCAGGTACTTATTTGATCTAAGTAATAAACACATGAGTAATGTTTACGTGTGACTTATGGACTAGTGAAAGTAGTAATATTAATTTATTAAACTTGCTAAACTGTATTATTGACTACAATCATGTAAGTTCGTTCCTAAAATGAATCTTTCGAAGCAACATACAGCCGCTTAAATGTCAAGTTTGAGTATGTTATGATAGTTAAAATGGTAGCACGTTGGTACTTAAAACAAAGTCACAGGGGCTTGGTAGACAAGTACGTAGGGTCTTGTCCTCTAATCTGGAAGTCTAGGGATTGATTTCCACCAGTACCGGGAAATCACACAACTTTGCATGCGAAATTTAAGACTGGCATAGAACATAAGAAAAAAGGAACAGTTAGAATTTTCGAATACGTCTTTTCCCGCCCTCTGCGATGAATTGTGGAGGAAAAGAAGTTGCGTACCGCGTACTACAATAACTTGGAACAGTGTCTACGGTTGTCCGAAGAAAATCATGTGTATGGATCCAATATGATTGGCCGTGGAGTCTGATAGAACGCAATACCCACAGGACCTGCAATGTATGCGACTCATTAATCCTATAATAACTACAGCGAGCGCTTGATCTAGTCAATCTGCAGTGTGCGACGTTTGTGGTGGTTCAAATTAACTGTTTACTGCATCGTTGGTTGGTGGTCATAACTCGTATCATACTTGCAGAAGTGTTCAACCATGATAGCTGAACTACTGAATAAATTACAAATTTTAAACGCACATAGTCTACTCTAAAGCTTCTTAGTTAAAATCACATTGCCACGGCTCAATTAGTTAATACAGCATATTTTAAACACTAGTTGATTTTATTGTGAACTAGAATATTTTATGAAATACAAATTGGATTAAGACTTGTGATTTTTTATATGTCTGGTTTTATTTACTTTCTATCCAAAAGTTTCCGAAACCTTCATATATTCTCCGACGTATCTTATTAGCTACTATCGAAATGATAACTACTTATTCTTATTCGTGCACGGATACTCAGTATAAAATGAATTTCAACTAACTGGTCACGTAAGTGTCCCTGATTCTAAGTTTGCGGGACAAGAGATTTTAAATGGACAGTATATAAAAATATAATGGTACGTAACGTAAAGATGTTTAATTATTTTCTTATGACCTTGGAAAGTTTTCGTATTTTGTCATTACACATTACGCCACAGATATGAAAACATGTTGGGAGTAGCAGTTTCAAAGCATAAAAGCTGATATGAGTTATTGTAATTAAAGAATACTTTTCATTTCGTAATTTTAGTTTCTGACCGCTTTCAATTTCAATTTTTAAACAATTCCATATAGACGACGAGAAGTAACTAAATTGTGTTTCAACATATTTTACTGACACTTATAAGACAACTTTTTTATCAGTGGCGATATTTCAGCTACACTATCTACTAACCTCATTACGGACATTATAAGTATGTACTCTGAGATACATCCCCTAATGCAGAATTTTCTTACGTTTTCTGAAGTCATCAGGTGCCTGGTTTGAAAAGTCATGCTGTTTAGGTTGCTGCATTTGTTGCTCTACCACACAAAACCGGAGCATCGGTTGCGGATTCGTCATTAAATACAAACTATCAGTTTAAACAGAGACTGGGTTATGCGGTGGTTAAAACACAACACATTCAGTACACACGAAGAAAAATTAAACGAAAATCCGACAGTATGAATGTTACGTTTTAATAACGAGAAATGTTTCAAACGTGAGAAACGCTTCAAACGTGAGAAATGTTGTGAAGTGATATCCCTGTCATGTGAATATTCCTTCCTGCCTAGGCCGGGATTAAAATTTTTTAACTGGAGGAGGTCCAAAAAAACTTTAAATTAGAGATGGAAGGCCGCAGATACAAATTATGCCAATAGTATACCACTAAACCACATCCTGTGTGTATATAAATTCAATTCTAAATTTGAAACCTAAAATTGGTAGCTAGAGATGTGTACGTTGAATTGTCAAAGATTACTTGTTCCTGTAATGTAGCTACCAATATTTTAATTATATTTAGTAGATATGATTACAGAAAAGGTTTTATTGACATTAATCTATGTATAAAGGGAAATAAAAACTATAATAAAAATAATAATAATAATCACCATCATCATCAAAATCTTGATCCCAAATATTTTTTTAGGATAACACATACACGCGCCCGCGTGAGCTGTTTGTTTTACAACAGCTGTTTGTCTGTGTCTAAATACACTATTTAGTTGCTATGTTTTGATTATGTCTAAATAATTCCTTTCATATATGTGAAAGGTTCTTTCAGTCAGGTCGGTTGAATGTAGAAACCAATAAATGTATTTTCATCAGAGACTAAGAATAACAAAAATGCTATCACGATAAAAAAAAAGACAAGTAATAGCAAGCATGCAAAGTACATAGTTGTTCCTGTATGTTCATGGAACAGAAAGTATCCATACATCCTTAACAAATAAGGCCCAGACGTGCGAACAAAAAAGAACTGTTAGTCATGCGTGATATCAGCACGGCCATTAGCAGGCACCATCACATTCCGTAAAGAACTCTGTTCATTGTTCGTGTGGTGGGAACCGAATAGACGCTCGAAATAGAACAAAGCTCAAGTATAGTCATTGTTAAAATATTTGTAAACAATATAGTTCCATCTGGAAACAGATAAATTACGACACAGTAGAATAAAAAATACAAATACAGTATTCATGCAATGTTCTGTTCAGCGTCATTTTTTTAACTACCGTATAGTTGACTATTTAATTCTGAGTAGTATTCCGATATCTTTCTGAAACAATAATTAATCAATTACTTAACAAATTATAGAGGGAAAGTAAACAGCATCGTAATAATTATTGGCATCACTAACAAGAATTTTTATTTGAGGAAAGGCAGGCGTTAAACTATTGTTACGACATCACAGAACAATCTACGTGTTTGTCGAATGTGCCAGAAGAATCTCGATGTAACGCGTGTGGCGTACGTGCTTGTCGACGCATTTTCGAGAGGTTTCTCGAAAGCGCCAGCCGCGCAGTTAATTACGTAGTTCACACGAGCGCTAAGACGCAATTAGGAACATTCTGGTCTGTGAGCGCAGGTATAAATACATGGCGGCAGCGGCCTCAAGTTTCAGTACCGGTATTAGTGCGATATATTGACAGCGCGGTTCGAGAGTTATTGTCGGGAGAAATTACTGTGCGCGTTCAAGTGGTTATTAGTTAAGTGTTGTGTTTTATAATCGGAAGGTAATTGTAATACAATTGTGTTTAATTTTAGTGGACATTTTGTAGCGTGTGAACAATTTTTACAATCAGAATGATTCCAGTTGCACACCACTATATAAAAATTATCCCGATTAGCGCTTTCAAGCCTCACAGCCCATCGTCAGATCGGAATAGGCAGAAATTATGTGAAAATAAACCCTTCACCCCTCTCCCCCACCCTTCTCACACACAACAAGCTATAATATAAATGACCCTTCCCCACCCCCTAAACCCTGTCCCACCATCTGTACAGTTACATATTTTTCTAGCAAATTCCTTGTGTTTCAGTGTTGTGTGTGTGTGTGTGCATCCTTTTAAACTAACCCTCTTCCTCTCCACACACGTGGGTCAGTCACACACCCTTATTTTAAAGCATCCAATTAGTACTATGCAATATAATTCTTAATCTTATCTATCTGTCCTCTATCATTTACTTCTTAATCATGTTATAAAATATTTCTTCATTATCAAATTTAATTTTAATATTAATTAAATTGTCTAACCCTTTTTCTCTTTCTTTCAATATTTCTAACTCCTCTCTAAAGCTTCCTTTCAACTGTGTTATTTACTACTTTTACAATTTCGTATTCTTCCAAAGGATTAACAAACTTATGGTTGTCTTCTATGAAATGTCTTGCATATAACGAATTGGTTGTTCTATTACCTTCTCCACGTTTGTGGTCAGACAACCTGCATACGAATTTTCGTCCTGTCTCACCTAGGTACACTTTGTTGCAGTCTTTACATTTTAATTTATAAATTCCGCTTTTCTGTAATACTGGAAATTTTTCTATATTCTTATTCCTTATCTTATCAAATACCGTTTCGAAAAGCGGAATTTATAAATTAAAATGTAAAGACTGCAACAAAGTGTACCTAGGTGAGACAGGACGAAAATTCGTATGCAGGTTGTCTGACCACAAACGTGGAGAAGGTAATAGAACAACCAATTCGTTATATGCAAGACATTTCATAGAAGACAACCATAAGTTTGTTAATCCTTTGGAAGACTACGAAATTGTAAAAATAGTAAATAACACAGTTGAAAGGAAGCTTAGGGAGGAGTTAGAAATATTGAAAGAAAGAGAAAAAGGGTTAGACAATTTAATTAATATTAAAATTAAATTTGATAATGAAGAAATATTTTATAACATGATTAAGAAGTAAATGATAGAGGACAGATAGATAAGATTAAGAATTATATTGCATAGTACTAATTGGATGTTTTAAAATAAGGGTGTGTGACTGACCCACGTGTGTGGAGAGGAAGAGGGTTAGTTTAAAAGGATGCACACACACACACACACACACAACACTGAAACACAAGGAATTTGCTAGAAAAATATGTAACTGTACAGATGGTGGGACAGGGTTTAGGGGGTGGGGAAGGGTCATTTATATTATAGCTTGTTGTGTGTGAGCAGGGTGGGGGAGAGGGGTGAAGGGTTTATTTTCACATAATTTCTGCCTATTCCGATCTGACGATGGGCTGTGAGGCTTGAAAGCGCTAATCGGGATAATTTTTATATAGTGGTGTGCAACTGTGATCATTCTGATTGTGATTTCAACCACTAACACAAATTTCTGCATTAAACGTCTGAACAATTTTTATTTGATATGTTGTAGAGACTGTGTTGTTAATTACGAACTGTTAACTGTGGAAATTAAAGCTGGTAATTAGTGACTTAATTGGTGTCTTGTATTTTGTTGTTTTCCACTGTACCTACGACGATCGAGTAGACCGTCGTAACACTATATTTTATATTGTCCTAACACACGTTGCACTGCCATCCTACACTGTGACGTATTTACGTAAAGATACGTATTTAATTACTTTTTAAATCAGATGCTCAAATCTGAATTAGGGAACGATACATTAATCACAACCATAAGTCGTTTTATTTAAAAACTGATAAATCACATTGATTTATCTTATTATTTATCTTAAAAAGATAAATTATGTTAATATAATCATCTGAATTATCATATTAGCATAGTATCACCATATTATTTACCATCCTCTACCTTCTACACTCTCTGGTCTGAGCTTGTAAATTTAACGTAACAACATATGCGCTGCACGACTGTTATGTACACTCATAAATAAAATGTTTACTAGAATTTATAGAATTTTGATGTATTCGAAACTATACTTTCTAAGACTTAATACTGCTTGCACAGCGACATTCTAAATTATTTTTATCCTACTGAAATCACCACAGAAAGGTTTAATATTGTAGACGTGTGTACAGTACGAAATATTGTTTAAAGATACTGTAAACATTTATAACTGGACTATGCTACTAAATGCTTTTTTGCTTCAGAAATTAATTTGAATTAATTAATTCAAATATTCTACGAATTAAATATTCAAAAATAAAAATTCGTGATAATATGAATCGAACTTTATATATATATATATATATATATATATATATATATATATATATATATATTGCAACGGTACAACCATTAACGATACTGTGCATTGCCAAAATAATTTAAATAAATAATAAAAATAAATAAATATGGATTAATAAACATGATTCAGATTGCATAAGCTGTATCGTAGTTACAAATAGGGAGCACAGAATTCATGCATGGATACGCATTCCTGACACACCTGTCGCTAGCGTTGTGTACACGCGTATTTTGTTTGTGTGTGTGAAGCCTGTCCGTTCCTGAAATGTAACCAACCCTTTTCAAGTAGAATAGTTTTTAGGTTTTATTTTAATTATAAGAAAAATATGTACGATATGGTAAAACAAAAGACACCAAAGTGTAGAGAAATTAAAAGTGAACAAAGGGTTAAAAGACCGTGCCAATGTGACGAAAAGTGCAATTACTATACGTAAAAAGTGAATAGCTCTTTTTGTAATTACTATAAAGAAATGTAATTTACGTATAGTAAAAATATAAAAGTTAGTGATCGATTGAGCATCGAGTGGTGTGAAACAGACTTCGTAATTCGCGAAGATAGGCGAAAATAGTGAATTGAGCCAGAGTGGGGGAAAAGACGCTTCGACAAAATCTGACAAGTTAAAAATTGTTCAGACCTGAGCTTTTGCACGACCTGACTATAAATACCAGGTCGCGCTAATAAAGCTTCTTCTTCTCGATTCAACCGATGCCACAGGAGGCTATGTCAGTCGAGGACGCTATTTTAAATCTATAGTAAGAGTCACAGGACAAACTGGAAGTCCAACCAGAGCAGCAGAGCACATACGAGGAGGTATATGGACACACCTGCAGCATATAATGTGAGGCGTGACGACTATTAAACAGCACATGCAGTGGAATCCGACCAGAGGACCAGGAGGACACGGAGGACACGACAAGAGGACCAGAGGAGGACGTACGAATGATTAACCACGTCAAACGAGGTGATGAAAAACCATTGTAATTACAGACATTTGAAAGACACTAATTAAAGTTAGAATGAAAGACATTCAACCAGTATTAAAATAACTAAATTGTACATAAATGTAAAAGCAGAGTAAAATTTAGAATAATATCTCTTGTATAAATTTTAGTAATTGAGAGTAACGTAAATGATAGAGAAATATTTGATTTTGAGTTAACGTAATTAATAAAGTCTTTGTTGATAAAGGAGAATGCATATGCAGTAGAAAGTTTTAAACCCAATTAATATTAAAGAAATTTGAATACAAGTAAATTCATTATTGAAGCAAAGCAATCAGCAATTGCAAAAGATGACCACACAATGAGTAAGCCGAGAGCAAAAAATATTTAATTAATTAAAATTAGATAGTAAGATTTATGTATAACCTGTTGTATGTAATTTGTTAGCTATAAGTTCTGTACGAAAAAGTCGTACAAATGAGTACTATTTCAATGTGCGAAATGAAAGATTTTGTTTAATAAAAAAATAAATAATGGAACAATTTTAAACTTAAATAACGTATCATCTTCTTATTACGATTACACCCATGAATTCAGTACATTATATAATTTGTAATTTATATAAATTGGCGCTCCAAAAACGTGGGGCTACACAAATTAAATAAATTGAATTTGTTATGTTATAAAATACACACACACATATATATATATATATGTGTGTGTGTGTATTTTATATATTGTAACATTACAAAAATCACAGTGCCACAAAAACACAAATTGAATATAAAGACTAAAGTAATGAAGGAGAACCGACGTATTAACTAGACAAAGTGTGACTAAAAAATACCTAAGAGATTAGGATAGTGAGTAGACTAAGTATGAAACTATACATAGGACAGAACCAAAACAATACAAAAATAACTTGTAAGGGAGATATGAGTTTCAGACCAAATTACTGATGGTTTTTAGTAACGATAAGTGGATTAATTATTTTAAAAGAAGATTGCGATAACAACCAATGATGAATAAAAAGTATTTAAACAACTTTAAAGCAGCATAAATTCATTTTATTTAGTTAACAAGTTTTAGTGGTTATGAGTGAAGGTTGTGTTTGCATCTGAATCAGTTGGTAACACCCATGGCCCGCCGAATTGAAGTATTTCGAATCTTCAATGATCATCCCTGACTATAACGTAATAAATAGGGTTTCACGAATGAAGAATTAACAAGCGAAGTTAGTAATTAGTGATATAACCACATAATTACTTATAATTACGCATCAAATAACGATTGCTACGGGCGGTGTAATGCAACACGATTACAATATTCAGCATAAATCTACTCATACCAGTGGCATATTCAATAAATAAAAATTAAAATAAAATTAATAACATAATATAATCTAATAATAATTTATAAAGACAATATAACCCAAAGTGATATATTACGAATTGGCACCAACTTGGGGCGTTTAAATACTGAACACCATATTATTTAAATAATCCAGAATTATCATTTTTTTTATTAAGAGAGAGGAACGGTGGTAATAATATAAACATAATATTACAAATTGGCGCACAACAACGTGAGGCGTTTAATACTTAACAACATAGTAATTATTTACCATAATTAACAAATATAACGGAACTTCGTTATATTACAATAGATATTCAAAACTGTTTGCTACAGTCTATTTCTTGATGCATATATAATTTATTTAATATTTATAATTTCTTTACCTCGAGATGTTTTTTCCCTTATTTGGAACATGTTTCGATGGCTGAGGATGGCAACAATAAGAGTGTCCCGAAACATGTTCCAAATGAGGGAAAAATCTTGAGGTAAAGAAATTATAAATATTAAATAAATTATATATGCATCAAGAAATAGACTGTAGCAAAAAATGTTTTAATATATATATATATATATATATATATATATATATATATGGATGCAACTAAATTTATTTTTACATAAGCCCACTAAAAAGCATTTTATACTATAATTGAAACTGGTACTTTTATTAGATTTACTAGTATTTTTAGAGCCAGTAAGTGTACTTTCAACTCACTAAAAGTAATTTACGTAAACAGTTCTCAAAGTATCGTAACTTCGTAATTAGAGAATTAAGTTAAATTCTTGACAAATTATCTTCCAGAAAGAATACATTTTTTTAATGCTGATTCGTAGTTTAGTCCTGATGAAATGGGAGTGTTCACAACTTATTTCATCAAGAACTGTTCAAAAAATGAGGTGACCGATCTCAAGCTGCTAGTGTAAGAAACATAATTTAATTGAAAACATAAAATTCACAATTCACAAAGGTCTGTAAATTAACCTTACCCAAATAGTTTTATTTAATTCTTCCCATTCAATAGTTAAAGCCTGCTTCATCTCATCGACTCGTTTTCTTTCAGTTTTAGTTTTATACATACGTCGAAACATTTTTAAATAGAAATCTTCACGTCACTACCAGAGTTACAATTTTCGTCATGCCACAACATGATTGAAACTTTTTTGTATTTACTGAAACAGCTGATGTTTAGTTTAAAACTTATCATATGACTGCATTCCGCAGAGGTACCAACGATCCACTTATTAAATAATTGACATATATGAGTACATTACCAACAATAATATTATTCATTGAGCATTTTCTTTTTACATAAATTCATTATTAGTTCTTTCAATACGTCTTGAAACTAGGGGAAAGAATAAAAATAGTAAGATATTTTTATATATTATTGTTATCATTATTATTAGACTAGCGCAGCAAATGCCGAGTTCTGTAACAACACAGGATGTGAATGCTGACACCAAGCAATAACCCCCTCCCTAATCAACGTACGAGACGTATGCGCTCACCTTTAGGGAAGGCGCAATTTTCACAGTGTAACATGTTCATAAGTTTTAGAATTAATTCATTTCCTTAATTGATCAGTGAAACCTACTTACTATGGCATGTGAAATACATAGTAGTCAAAAGAGGCTATTGGCTACTACTACAATTAAAGCTAATGTTAGGCCTACTGTTAGTCAATAATGTTTCAGAAAAATTAACTACTCATAATACCAGTTTGATTTTTAAAAGTACAATATTCCAAAACATCAAAACATAGTATTTTGTTAATAATTTATTAGTGTGCAGTAAACTCCTGAAAAGATAAAAGCATATAGGTATGTATAAAGCAAGACTAACTTGGGCAGTTATTTTTTTCCATATTACAGACAGCGTGCATATATGCCAAATTGGTTGGCTTCCTCATCGTGCAGCGGGTAGCTCTATGTAGACAGTTTCTGAACTACCTATATAAATGAAGATATTGTTTTATTTAGTTTATAACCACAATAATAAAAAATAAAAGCACGCTGTTTAAAGTCGTCACGTCACTTTTCCCGTCACAAAAACTAGTAAGCCTAAGACATGTATCGTAATTCTCTACCCAGCGCCGTTTAATAAGACCGAGTCAAGTAATCTGAACACGCCTGTATCCACATAACATACAAACATTTTATATGCATACAGCACACACATCCACTCTCTCTCGTTCACTCATTCACTCACATGTAAAAAAATTTAATATTTGTTTTGTTCACCATCGCGCTTTGAGGGAATTTCTTCAAAATCCGATGTCGGATTCTCGTTGGATAAATGTCGGACTCGTCAAGAACGAACAGAGCTCGAGTCTAGAGAAGTTGCCTAGCCGTCAATATTTTCTTCCGATCGAAGAGGGGTCGACACCAAGTACTGTTTGCAGAATTTCCACTGGCCGGATTGGAAAAAAAGACAGGCGAAGGGGTGTAAGACTCTTATAAGATGTGACCACGTAAGTTGTTCCACGGGCGTTGTCCGGAGTCCAACTTCGGATTTCTGTGGGCAAAACTCGAGTCTGTGACCACCACCTCCTGGCGTGTCGACGTTATCTACGGAGAAGTATGCGACCCTAGATTAGTACAAACGGCAGAATTCTGTTGACAGGTTTGCCGGAAAAGGTAGCGGAAGCTTCCTGCAAAGGAGCAATTATTACGGAGCTGTTCGATTGGCTCTCTGAGCTGTTGCATAGGATATGTGGTGGTTTATGGTCGGATCCTTTGAGCGGTTATGAATACGGGGATTCTCTCTCACCGGCTAAGACTCGTGTCCTACGCGTTACAATGACTTAAAAGACATCGGAAGAAAACAAAATAAAACGTTTAGCCAACTTGCGGTGTAAGATGGTGATTACATAATGAGACATCGTTTTGGAGATATTTGGGATGACGCTTGTATCGTGTATAAAGTTACAGTTTACAGTTTATAAAATTTAAAAAGACTGCAGCTATAATCAAATGGAAATACAAACTTTGCCCAAAAATCCCTATACGCTTTCTTGGAAATCAGAACAATTGGCAGTGTTAACAAACAAATGTTAACTCAATATACATCGACCTATTGAAACTACTAGTCGGTATTAGTTCTTTTATTCTGAATATCTACTTAGACATATTGTTACGACGCTGGAATAGCCGAGAAATACGTACCATGTTCTGTAATATCGTAACAATATGAATTTTGTGCCATCTAGTCCGTGTGCGGTACATTGTAGTGGCAACCCGACTTGGTATAAACTTTGTTTATCTTTATACCTTATCCATATTCCGTACAAAGACCTAGCTACAGAATTATTAGATGCCCGTTTGTGCGAAGGTACCTCATCGTGACATAACTGCTTTTCGGCTACAAACTACACTTGAAAGGTTAGACTTTCAGAATCTCATCATCAGCACCTCATATATGAAGGTTGGAGAAGGTTACGTACCCATCTTTCCCGTGATCTTCTGATTCTTCGTCTTCCCCTTAATTTATGCGGTGGAATCACGTATATACGGTAACTTCCCAAATGCTCGAAATTCTGTTAACGTGATGTCAGTAGTTCATTGCCAGGGAAGTTAATCTACTCTTTTTTCAAACAATAAAAAGTAATTGTTATAATTTTTATTTTCGTTATTCATTATTCATTACGTTATTCGTTATTCATTCATTATTCATTTCCGTTTACGTCATCATTCATTATATTAAAGTCGTTATCAATTAGATTCGATACATAAAAAATATGTAAATACTTTTTAAAGCATTTTCAAAGGCATTAAGAAGTTTAATGACACAAATGTACGTATTTCTCACAAACCTGCATCGACAATCTGTATTTAAATTTCTAGTGAGTGACTGTCACACAATCTTATTAAGCACTGTATCCTTGAAATGAGTAGGGAAGGGTTTAATCTATTTTAACTTAAAAATTAAGCACCGTTTATTACATTTGCAAATAAAATGCTTTCATAGAAATCCAGTAGATTTTTATGACTTTTACATGTAGTTAAAATGATTAGTAGTTTGACTTGAGACGTAGATTAAAAATGAAATCTGTTTAAAACAAAAAAATTTCTCCTATAATACATACTTCAGTGAACACTGTCTACCATTCTGACGTCACACAAAATAAGGGTTCACAAACTTTTGTTTTAGAATAAATCGAAAACTGAGTACTTCTTTAAAAACATAAAAAAATACAAATTTATGAGTAGGGAATTCCCGATAAAATGGGATAATTTTCGACATTATAATGTATGACCCGTTTATTCGTAAACCATGGGTGTAAGTAGAGAAAACGTCTGGGGTTCAAACCATCTTGAAATTCCTACTTAGCTGTTGTGTCATTTTATTGTCCTTTCGAGGTAGCTTTACATATATTTATGATATGTAATAATAATTGATTTCTTGTGTGTACAGAAATTCTATTAGAAGACGAGTAACCTTAATATAATAATTAACCCCTCTACATTTTGTTGAATCCGCCACAAAATGAAATTGTGCGTAGGACTTTGCTGCAAACTACCTGTTTTTTCAAACGCATTTGAATTAACGACTATGGAACACACACAAAACATGCTTCTCATAAAGTTAAAATTTTTCGTTTTCCTATAATTTGGTTTTCGTGTACTGCTCTAGAATGAAACTGTCTACTTTATAGTAAAAAGTTTGAAAGAATGCACGAGTTTAAACATTTTCATAGTTAAGTAAAGTAAAAAAACACTGCATCCAACAGAAAAATTGAGTAGGATATATTAACTCGCTTATGATTCAGCTGTAAATTTTTTTAACATTTAAAAAATGTTACATTTGTAAATTTTTTTAACATTTACAAACTTTTTAGCTCTTCACTTGATTCTAGAAAATGTGAATTTTTCTTAAACTTTGATACAAATAGGCTAATTTTATAATCTTGATAATCTTATTATAAATAAAACACAACATTGTTTATAATATACTGTATAATAATCTAAAGAATAATCTTTTAATCAGTCATGTTTACTTACCTTCTTTATAATAGTTTTTATAACCATTTATATACTTAGATATTTATAAAACATGTACATATGTAACATTTAATTTTGGCCAAATAATTTACATAAATGCATTCTGAAACACTGCAATACGTCACCTTTAATAAACACTTCAGTTTAATCAAACCAAAAAGAATATATTGTCCCCAATTCCATTCAAAGAAATAGAGGCCTACATTTACAAATTTTACATTTTTACATGTTCATTAATTTAAAAATATTCTCAATTTTTTGCACATAACTGTAAAATAAAACAGATTTTAAGTGAGGATTTTAAAGACCATACTTAAATATGGCAATATTTTCTTAACATTAAACTGTTTCATTTATTTTTGAAGTTTCTACAGAGAATAAAATTAACTGAAAATTAACAGTTTTCCCTTAAAAAATTGCCAAACTTTAAGCTACAAACGTTTCAAAATGGAAAATTATAAAAATTATTAGGCTCTGCTACAAAAACCATAATTTTAATTGACCTCATGTTTTTAAATAGGGTTTCGTTTTGACTAAATATCATTTTCAGTAGTTTGATAATTTTACAGGAATTTACTTTTTTTTCAAATTTACACAAATGTTGTTAAAGAAAGATTTTTTTGTTACCTTATATTATGCAATAATGGATTGTTCTAGAAGAACATTAATCGCCATGATATTGTACAAGAATGTATACTTAGTTGATGTTTGGGTCACTCCTAAATTGTAGTAAAAAATATACAAATTATGAGTTTTCAAAAAAGATATTAACTTTTCGGACAAAATCTATGACTGCATATAATAGTAATTTTCAAGAACAAGAAAGACCAATTTGTTTTTAGATGAAAGATTTTAAAAGTAGTGACTTAGGAGAAACCAAACATTTTAGAAATTGTTTAATTTTTAGTGGTAAAATATTTTAAGAGTAGCAGTGATTTATGATTTAGGTGTGACTAGGAGTTTTTTGTATCACTTTTGTTTTGATTAGATAATGAGAAGTAGCGTAATACAGTTGTGTTATTTATAATTTAGAGAATAATATCCAATACACATTTTTCATATATCCATTCTGTTCCATTAGAAGATTCTGTTTTAGTGTTATTAATTTTGATTACTTTACACACACCACATGTGTATCTGCTATATGAATCTAAAAATTAATCTTAACTTTCCATATAGTAATTTCCTTCAGTATTGTTATAAATTGTACGGTTTTATTGTTTTTTTCTTTACTCAATTTATTTATTTCTACATAGTTCTAGTCGCCATTAGATAAATTACATTTGATAATAAAAAGGTAAATATAAATTGGAAATGTGAAAAAATACAAATCATTATACATATATGTATACACTAAGTATTAACAAAATGAAATAAGATGTAAATACATGTAAAACTACAACAAGCTATGAAGTGACATTGTGAAACATACAGTTGGTTACAAAATATAAAAGATACATTAAATGAATTGATACGAGGCTGATTATATGTTTTAGTATACAATTAAATCTACTTTAAGGAACAATGAAAGCACTTAATACAAATTTATGTTAATAATATACTTGTTAAAAGTTTTGTTAAAAGCTTGTTAGTTTAAATGAGTAAACTTGTTATACTTTATCTTTTAAATGTGAGGGTTCCTAATCTTGCCTCTTGCTTGCTTCATTTCTTGTACTATGCCACTGTATCAATCAATGTTTATTAAAACCCTTATCACATTTAACTACATGTATTGTATATTTAAACTCTTCCCGTGTTGTGTTACTGACCTCCAGTGGCGGCGCTAACGAAACGGGGGCCCCCCCGCGAAAGTAATTAGGAGGCCCTATAAAAATGGTTAAATTTTGTATACGTAATAGGGGAAAACACTCAAATGAGTTTCTATTTACGTTTGTTTCACAACAATGGTTTGTGAATACTTTCTCGTCTATCACAAAGCGTTTGCAATTTGCAAAGGATGTTTTACACGTATACAAACTCTTAAAATTCATTGTTGCTAAATAGACAAAGTTCTATACAAACTATAAAAAAACCAAAATAAAAAGAATTATTTATTTTTACGTCAAAGATCTAAATTCAGACTATGAAACAGTACCGCACACAGAGTGTTAAAAATGTATTATTTAAAAACGAATACCAAAGTAACATTCTAGCTTTTTTCAAACATTTAAATTAGTTTGTAACTGAATTTGTGAAATTCTTGAATATACTCTATACACATTCTCCTTAAGTCTAATCCAATTCAATAACACTCGAACACAAGTAATGTACAATATTTACAGATGAGGATCAACCAAAGTTCACTGTTTTCCTAAGCCTAGTCTTCTTTTTTTAATAGCTAAGAACTTTTCAACCACTTCGTTGATATTAGTTTTCTGTGTCTCTTCATCCTCAATGCTTAACAGTGCCAAGTCACTCAACTGAGTTTGGGCCATGGCACTTCTTAAGTATGACTTAATTAATTTAAGTTTTGAAAAGCTTCTTTCCGCTGTAGCTGTTGTGACAGGTATGGTTAAATAAAGCTGCAAAGCTGTAGTTAAGTCTGGGAGGCAGCTGTTTTCTTCAACCAGTAAATTCATCATTTCTCGAATGCTTTTCTTGTGTACAATTTCTTTTGCCATCAGAGCTTTGAAGGATATTACTTGGTCAGGCAGTGATGTGGAAAGGTCACCAGGATACACATTTACCAGAGCCTTACTTTTCTCCACTATTGTCTCTTGTGAGAAGTTTACTAAATTCTGAGGCGCCAGGAATGAAAACCTATCATCAATGCAACGCAATCCTTCGAATCTCATTTGTAGCTGAGCTATTACAATATCTAGTGTTGCATTGAAAACTTTTACTTCAAATGATTTCACTGGGTCGTCAATTCTATGGTCAACTGATAATTCAACAAAGAAGCGTTTTACAACTCGCTTACGCTTATTTTTCATGTTACAAGTTATGTCCCATGACTGGGCCAACTGTTTAGCACCAGCAAGAAAGCCGGCAAAGTCCTTTCTTAAAACTTTTAACTCATCACAAGCGCGGAAACTGCCACGCTCTGCCTAGGTCAACAGTTGGCCTCTGTAGTGCTTTTGAAGTTATATTTACATTCTCTAAAATCTTAGTTTCAAGGCAGAGCACAAGAATAAATTCAAAGTTTTCCAGATGGTTTCTAATTGCTAATGCTTCTTCTGCCTCGGGTTTTTTGAGCTGTATAGAATAATTTCTGTCAAACACTTAATCACAATTTTGAAATCATTTCTTAAAGCTAACAGGCAGTCGTGTCTAGAAGACCACCTTGTTGGCCATAGCTTTTTTAAAATTAGATTTTTGGCAGAGCTGTCTTCTTTAACGGCAGTGTTAAGTTCTTGCCATCTATGTAAGCTTTCACTGAAAAACACATAAGTTTTCTGTACTATGTCATAAAATTGTCTTATTTCAGAAACATTTGATACTGAATCATTGATCACCAAGTTCAGGTTATGTGCAGCACAGTGTACGTAATCCGCGTTTGGGACTATATCCATAATTCTTTTCTGTAACCCAGAGTATTTCCCGCTCATTGTTGCTGCACCGTCATAACCTTGACCTCTACACTTACTAATGTCAATTTCATTTGTTTTCAAAAAGTCTAAAATCTTACTTTGAAACCCCTCACTGTTGGGATCCTTTATTTCTTGAAATCCCAAAACGGACTCACTAATCACAGTTTTATAATTGCCAGGAGATTCTTCTACTATGTTAATGTATCTGATTACAACACTCATTTGGTCAATCTTAGAAATGTCTTGTGTGCTATCAACAATTATAGAAAAAAAAGGAGACGAGTGAATCTGTTTTAGTAAGGCAGTCAATACTGATTTTCCTAGCAAGTTAATGATTTCATTTTGAATGTCATAGTAGAGGTATTGTGATCAGGTTTTTTCATTTTCTAAGTGTGCACTAAGGAGAGAATCGTAGCGAGAAATTAAAGATAGTATGTTCAAAAAATTTCCACTTTCAGGATTTATTTCATGTAATGATTCTCTATGGCCAAGAAACGGCAATGAACACAGTGCCATGGTTCGAATGACATCCACAATCTGTATGAAAATATCTTTCCATTTTTTCCGCTCATCGAAAATTTGATCAGCTACCGTTTTACTCTTTTTCCAAGTGGCATACGTGAGACAAGATTGTAAATGAGCATTGCTACTTTCATGAACTTTAATTTTTTTACTGAGACCTTTCCAATCTCTAATATCGCCTTCACGCCAGCTTTGGGCATCAGCACTTTGGCTGAAAAGCCAACATGGTAAACAATAGACTCCATCTAGATTACGAGAGTAACAAAGCCAAAACCTGTGAACAATTTGGCCTGCTGCAGTTTTGAAAGAATAATATGCTGTACTGAAAGACCGCTTAGAAACAGAATCCTTCGGGAAAGGACCCTTTGTTTGACAAAGTTCACTTAACGTTATTAACTTTTTCACCTCGTCTGTCATTGTAGCTTGATTTTTATAGAATGCAATATCTGTCTCAAAACTTTGGCAGTTTGGATCGGAAGGGCCTGCTAAACTAGTTTTATTTGCGTGATTACTTATAACTTCAGTTGGTTCAAACTAATTTTCTGGTCCAGGTATGTCTTCGGACTGGCGAACACATTCAATGCCTAGCAGTTGTTCTTCTTGTTCATGTTGCAGTTGCTTATTTGTTTCCGTAGTTGTATCACTTGTATCCGACGGACTAATGTTTAAATCAGGTTTATTGTCACTGTCACAATCAACTTCAAGTCCGGTTTTTGTTTCTTTTTCATTACTTGCACTTGACCCGGGTTTGGGTTGTTCAACTTCATATTTTGATGATTTTTTTAAAAACTGGTCGAGTTTTGAAAGTTTACTTTTAGATTCTTCTCGTTGTTTTTGCAGTTTCCTTTTCGTAGCACCACTTAAATATTCACGCTTACTTTCCATTTTATAAACTCTGTCTCTAACACTCTAACTCTACACAAAATACAAAAACTAAAATCAAATGTTAAGTCATTAAACTTAAACGGCACTAAATTACGAAATGAATGCAATACAGTACTATCGCGCAGGAGATGCGACGCACTACTGAGTACTGAACTACATTGTGTTGTGTTTGTTTACGTCTCCTCAGTGCTGAGTGACTCATCGCACCGGACGTACGGGCACCACAAGAGACTTCGATTACAAACTACAAACAGTAATGTCATTTCGGAAAACGTAGTTTTTTGCATGTCTATACACTTAAATAAAACGTATATTTCGTATTTTAAATACAAATTTGCCGGTAGTCGGACCCCATTAAAAGTTTTTTTCCTATTATAGCTCGTTTCATATTTTTTTCTAGGGGCCAGAGTGGCGGGGCCCCCCAGAGGGTCGGGGCCCCCCCGCGCCGCAGGGTCTGCGGGGGCCTTATCGCCGCCACTGCTGACCTCCACTGCTGCTTGAAATAATCTTAGTCACAATAGGAAAGAATATGGGAGAAGACCTTTGCCTGGTCTAGGCATATCAGTGATGAATGGTGTAAGCAAAATACTCAAACCAAGAGGCTCAGAAGGTAGTGGATAAAACTGTAATACTCATAATGTGTTGTGGGTATTTTGAAGTGCCCAATAAAAAATAATCATTTTTTTTAGCACTTAAGTAAACTGAAATACCCACAAGATGTTGTGTGTGGGGTGTTTTCCTAGGCCCAGTGGCAGAAATAAATACCCAGAATGTGTAATGGGTATTCAAGCTTACCTGTGGTTAAAAAATTTTGGCAATGGTTATTCGGTGATTGCAAGTAACAGATACACTGCTGGTTGAATAAAAATTCAAAGCCTACCTGTTTCTACTCGTTAATAGCACATAACCACAAAAACTACGATTAATATTTGAACCAACACTCAACACCAGACAACTAACAATGCTTATACAAAGCTATTTCGTATTTGCAAGTCTCTACAGCATGCCACAATTAAAAAATTTCATACTCACATAACTAATAATTAGCCTAATTATTTAATTTGATTTATATGACTATATATTTTTGTTGGCTTTTATTTTAATTTTTGATGTTTTTCTATTTTTTTATCTCTCTGTGGAAGGCAAGTTAATGTCCTGATAACACCACTGTAACAGAATATTCTGTTAGTGATGTAACCAGTTATCTAAAACAACATGGTTTTACACAATGACAAAACACTGATTTTAAGATTAAATTCAATGTAAATAATTTCTTAACTTATTGTTTCTCACCAGTGGCGTAGCTAGGCTTTTTGGCGCCCGGGGCAAGGAGATCGTCGGCCGCCTCACCTTCACAATTAAAGGGTGATAAAAGAGCAAAAATTTAGGCTCATCCAGTAAACAAAGTACTTAATAAATGCAAATGTATAGATTTTTTAATGAAAGCACGTCCAGCAAACGTCTTAACAATATTTGTTAAGTCAAAATTAAGAAATTACATATTATAATATTACTGCTATTCAGTTTGTATACATTTATTATTAACAAATATAGATTACAAAAAATGAAGTAATATAAAAAATGTATAACATAAAAATGTTATAATAAACAACGCATCAACAAAACAATATCCTAAAACAACATAAAGTTAAACAAAGAATTACATTACAAGTAATAAAATAAGTCACTTACCGGTACCATTACAGGTTAATGTTTCCGTATTGTATTAATAAACACTAATATTTATTTTTAATATTTAAATATTTAAAATGAGACATTTTAAAATGAAACTTTCCTGGTCTTAATTGCTGCAAAGTGGGTTATTAGATCACTATAATCTAAAGACGAAGCAATGTCATTTTCAATTGAAAGTATCGCTAGATTTAATACCCTGTCTTGAGATATTGTTGATTGTAGGTACGATTTAATCAATTTGAGCTTACTAAACGATCTTTAACAAGAAGACACAGACACTGGTAAAGTCAGAAAATTTTTTAAAGCTGTTGCTAGTGATTCTTAGGCTTCTAATCTCATTGAAGAAATGTATTGTAGCAGTCCCTGAGGTGTTAAGTCTTTTTGTTCTCCATTCACTTTTCCCTTTTAAATAAAAGTATGATGTCTTTCAAGTCATTGAGCAATTCTTCACTGTTTAGGTCATGTGAATACAGTTTTGGAAGCACTGTGCACTGAATATTGATTTGGGAAAGCTGTATATCCCCATCATTTACGTACGCCTCAAATTTACAGGGGAACCCAAAGGGGTTTTCTAATCCTTTTATGTTAGAGAAACGGCTTGAAATTTTAACCGACAGTTTGTCCAAATTTCTATTAGAGAACGTCGTATTTCTTGCCGAACGGTTAATGCAGAATCATCTGCATACTCCCTTGGCGTCGTGCGCTTTTTCTTATCCTTTTTGTTATACTGACACTCCTTCATTACATAACTACTCTGGCTCAGTAACGACATTGTCACAGAGTTCATTCCTCCAAACTTTTAATTTGTCCGTTTAACTTTCACCACGACGAAAACCCATTTTTAGTATTGAAATGGCTTCTTTGACATTATTTTTTTGTGGAAATAAAATGCAACAAAAGCAGAATAGAGATTTTTTTAGTTTGGAGAAAAACATATCCAAGTGCGATTTACCTTTTTGCCATTTTCCAAGGTTTTATCAAACCAATACTTGTTTAAGGATCGTCCGGCTTCATCTTCAGGAAAATAGCTGTCTTTGTTCTGCAACTGACTTGTTCCTCTATTCACCATTATATCTCGGAAGGATTGAGATTTCTCGCTTGTCCAAGCTCCCATATCTTGTAGAGCAGCACCGGGATCACGGTCTACATTGTTGCTAGTAATGTTCTGTCCTTCGTCGCCTGTTCTGTTTTCAAGACTGCACGATGCAACATCAATCATGGTACTAGAACCAACTGAATCTTGTAAGTGTACATTGACACTTTCACAGTTTGAAGTACTCACGTCGTTAACTTTACTGTATTTATCAACCGCCTCGTCACTAATACCATCCATTTTATGATCGCAAATTGATTCCTTGTTAATTGTAATATTTTGACACTCAGGGTTCGATTTTCCTTGAATAAAAGACTTCATAAACTCTTTGGGACTTGTTGTAGTTCTTAATTTTACATTAAGAAAATCTTATATTCCTATAGTTCTTAAGGAATAGTCATATCAAAGAAACAAGTTGTTTGTAGTTTTATAAACTGAAAACAATTTTTTCAAGTTCATGCTCACTTTGCCGCCCTCCTGGCTATGCCGCCCGGGGCGGCTGCCCCCTTTCCCCCCCCTAGATACGCCTCTGATTCTCACAAATATTGTAGATTCACCTATAGATGATCTAAATAAGGGAGAAATAAGGAAAAGAACAATTCTGGAGAATTCTGCATAGTCACATTTAGCATTGCCATCCATTTTTAAGATAAAGCATATCCTTCTTGTTTAAAAGATAAAGGCCTAAAAGCAAAGGTCTGCTTAATTGTAAGCTATAGATGTGAAACTAGTTTATGTTGTAGGAATCAGTGTTTGAGAGAACATTTTAAGGTAAATATTGGGATCAACAAAGGAAAATTGAAATTAGGAGATCAGGAGGAAGAATAAGATACACAAACAGTGTAGAGAATGGACAATGTTACAATACATAAAATCAAGAAAACTGCAACGTGCGAGATACATAATAGAAATCGATGATCGAGGACTCCTCCCCAAAAATTCTGAATAGAAAAATGAAGGAAAACGAACAGTTGGTAGATACCTGAAGAAGATGGGAGGATGAAGTGAGAAAGGATGCAAGGACAATAGGTGGCTGAGAGGAAGAAGAAGATTATCAATTTTGAAGACGCTTATCAATTTTGAAAAGTCAGGGACACCTAGGATGAGTCTAGGATGAGTGCGATATGAGGAGGAAGTGGAGGTGAGGTGAAATAATAACGAGGCATCATTCAATTATTTAAAATTCCTAAATATGGAAATATATAGGAAATATAGTTGTGTGTGTGTGTGTGTGTGTGTGTGTGTGTGTGTGTGTGTGTGTGTGTGTGTGTGTGTTTTTGACACAGATAAATAGTGACAAATGTTGTGTTACTAAAATTATTCACATTTACCTCATGCTAAACACAGTTTGTTAATTTAAAAAAGTACCAGGAACATGAATGTAAAACATGACCACCAAACATGAACTTAAAATATGTCAACAAACCATGAACATGAAACCCAAAGACAGAACATAGAATATACAAATTTTAAATTTTAGAACATGTAAAATCAATAACGTACAAGTGTCCCATAAATCATTGCTCAATACCTCCCTACTCCCAATTACTCTGGAAATGTATGGTTTAAACTTACTTGATCAGACAGTACAATGAAGTCAACTCTCTCGAATAAGTAATCTCCTCGTTTATGTACTTCAAGTGTCTCCAAACGAAAGCAATGGGTAATATTTTCTTCTGCCATTACAGTTTTTGGGGATCGATTTCATGGTTTGTCTAATACCAAACCACGTTCTTCAAATTTCTTAATAAAATATAAGCACTGCAATTTCAGAATTATTTTGCCATAGTTCGATAACATTTATACCAAGCATTTACACATATTTGTAATGTTTTCACAACAAATACCCATTCTTCTGCAGTCAACATTTTACGTTTCCTTGCAATTCACAGAAATGAAAACAGTTAATACCAAAATAAAATCTCAGCGCACTGCCAACTTAAAAAGCTCTATTTTATGAGTTGCAGACTCAAAACATCTGCACTAAATAATTCACTTTTTGTTGTATGATGAAATGACTTATGGGCCATCTGGTATGTGCTATCAAGTTTATTTGTACATCATATATTAGATATTAATGTTATATTTAAAACAAGAAATATATTTGTTTTGATAGTTCATCTTCTTCATTCACAGCACTTAATTAATATTGATTGTTAAACTTTAACTTGTGAACTTACTTTGTTTTTTCCCGTATGCGTTTCGGCGTGATGAGCGCCTTCGTCAGCGGTGTGAGACAGAATGTCCGGAACGTGTAACGGTTTTTTGGTTGGTAGGTTGAGTGGGAGGGGGTGGAAGGGAATAGGCGCGGGTATCCGAATTATTGTATGTTTTATGTATAATTGTGTCACAGAGTGCGTGTGATTTAAAGTGTAATTGGTCATTAAGTATGTTGTTTGGTTGTGTTGTGTAGTGTTTGTATATTTCATATTGTTCTGCTGTGTTAAGTTTCCGACTTTTAGGCAAGTAGTGTAATATCTCAAGATTATTATCTATGTTGGTGTAGCTGTGGTTTTTTGTGTGTATGTGTGTGGCAAACGCGGAATGTATGTTGTTGCTGGATAAGCGTTTAGGTGTTCAGAGTAACGTGAAGAAAAAGATCTTCCCGTCTGGCCTATATAGAAACTATTACAATCACTACAGTTTAATTTGTACACCCCCGTTTTGTTGTATTTGTCTATGTCCGTGTTTGTATCATTGATGTGTTTTTTGATGGTATTGTTTGTTCTGTAGGCTATTTTGTACTTGTGTTTCTTGAATGTGTTGGCGATTTTGTGTGTGTTGGAGTTATAGTATGTGAGTGTGATGTATTTATTTTGTTGTGTGTTGTTGGTATTTAGTGTTTTGTTGTTTTTGTTTATGATGTGTCTGTGTAGTTTGTTTATTAAATTAGGGTTTTAACCGGTTTACTCTGAACACCTAAAAGCTCTATCCAGCAACAACATACATTCCGCGTTTGCCACACACATACACACAAAAAACCACAGCTACACCGACATAGATAATAATCTTGAGATATTAGACTACTTGCCTAAAAGTCGGAAACTTAACACAGCAGAACAATATGAAATATACAAACACTACACAACACAACCAAACAACATACTTAACGACCAATTACACTTTAAATCACACGCACTCTTTGACACAATTATACATAAAACATACAATAATTCGGATCCCAGCGCCTATTCCCTTCAACCACAAACCCCCCCCCCCCACTTGACCTACCAACCAAAAAACCGTTACAAGTTCCGGACATTCTGTCTCACACCGCTGACGAAGGCGCACATCACGCTGAAACGCGTACGGGAAAAAACAAAGTAAGTTCACAAGTGAAAGTTTAACAATCAATATTAAAAAATATATAAACAACTTTGTCAAATTTTGTTGCTTCTCTGCTATGTACAATTTTCCCTCAAACGAGGCCTTTCGGTTTCGCAACCATTATCTTATAACATAATTAAGACGTAAATGATAGAGGACAGATAGATAAGATTAAGAATTAAATTGCTTAGGACTAATTAGGTGTTTTTAAAATAAGGGTGTGTGACTGGCACACATATGTGGATGAGAAAGACTAGGTTTAAAAGGAATGCGCACACACACACACACACACACACACACACACACACACACACACACACACACACACACACACACACACACACACACACACACACACACACACACAACACTGAAACACAAGGAATTTGCTAGAAAAATATGTAACTGTACAGATGGTGGGACGGGGCTGAGGGTGGGGAAGGGACATTCAATTATAGCTTGTTGTGTGTGAGTAGGGTGGGGTGAGATGTGAGTGAAGGGTTTTTTCAGGTTTTTGGTTTAATTCTGATCTGACGATGAGCTGTGAAGCTTGAAAGCGCTAATCGGGATAATTTTATATAGTGGTGTGCAACAGTGATCATTCTGCTTGTGATTTCAACCACTAACACAACTTTCTTGATTAAACTTCTGTTAAGATGTGCAATCGACGACAGGTAATGGACAACAACAATGAGGTAATAAACAACAGCAATAAGGTAAGTAAAGTTTTTAAATATCTTAAGTTAAAAGTTAAATTGAAGAGGTTTTTAAGTAAAATATGGTTTAATAAACAATGTCTGGATAATAATGTCATCCCAAAATACGCACAAGTTAAAATTAAAAATAAGAACAGTGTAGCTAAAAAGGTAAAAGAACAAAGCGAGAAGTTGTGGATAAAATTGGAAATAAGGTCACTTTACAGCTTAATCAATAGATATAATAGGGAATTATATGACATACATATGGAATTGTTAAGAATATACTCATATGTAGAGTTGGAAGAAATATTGTATAATTTTGGTTTGGGGTACATAGAAAATAAATTGGAAAATAAAAATAAAAAAATGGTAGATAAGTTAAATAAATTAATAAGGAAAAACGAAGTAAAAAAGGAACACCTCTCTAAGAATAACTACGAAAAAAGAGTAATAAACCTTACAGAGGTAATTTTCAATACAGAAGAAAAAGAAATGTTAGCAAAAGGCTTAAAATACGCGCCGCCATCAGAATTAAATCAAGAAAAAACGATTATTGAATGCGAAAGCATAATACAAAAACTAGGAAATGAAAATGATAAAAAAAGAATGAGGTGGGAAGTAGGGAATTTAGTAGATAAAATATTTAAGAAAAATTTGTATAATTCAAAAAATTAACAAAAAATCAAATCAACTGTAACTAAACTAAAGAATAAAATAAAAAAGAGTGATATTATAGTTACGAAGGCGGACAAAGGAAATACAATGGTACTACTGAGAAAAGATGAATACATAAAGAAAACGGAAGAATTTATAAGTGAAGGACCATATGAGGAAATAAAGTATGATTATACAAGTAAGTACTGTACCAGTCAAGGATAAAACAAATGATGAAACAGATAACATTTATAGAAGAAAATAAGAAAAAGTATTTATTAGAAAGTAATCCAACAGCACCAACTTTTAAAAGTCAGGTTAAGATACATAAAGAAGGAAAACCAATTAGACCCATTGTTTCTTTTATTAATGCACCTATTTATAAATTATTATCAAAGGAAGTAAGCAGAGTACTAAAAGAGAAATATGAATTTGGGACAAAATACAGCATAGATAATGATGTAAAATTGATAGAAATATTAGAAAATATTAGAATTAATGTAAATACAAAATTGATATCACTGGATGTTAAGGACATGTTTACCAATATCACAGTAAATAAAGTTATTAAGTTAATAAACGATAATAATATGGGAGAATACAGGTATAAAAAGCAGTTGATTAAAGTAATTAAATAATGTGTAAATCAGAACTATTTTAGGTTTAATAACAAGTTTTATATACAGAAAAAAGGTTTACCTATGGGATCTTCATTATCCCCTATTCTTGTAGAAATATACATGAATGATTTTGAAAAGCAATTAATAAGTTCCACTAAGTATAAAGACAATATAAAATTATGGACTAGATACGTTGACGATGTATTAGTAATTTGGGAAGGAAGCATAGAAGAAGTGCATGAGTTTATAAATGAGGTAAATAATAAGGATAAAAACTTAACAATTTAAAGAAGAGATAGGAGGTAAGAAAATAAATTACTTAGATTTAAACATAGAAATGAAAGATAATGAGAAACTACAGTTTGGGATATTTAGGAAAGAATCGTATTCTGATATAATTATACCAAGAGAGTCTTACCACCCTTATAGATATAAAATGGCGGTAATCAATTCATTTTGTTATAGAGCTCAGAAGTGTTTAAAAGAGACCGAATCAAAAGATAGGGAGTTAAAAACGATAAAGGGAATTGTAAGGAATAATAATTATAACACCAACATAGTGGATAAAGTTATGAAAAGGGTTAACATACAAAAAGCTAAAATAGAACCAGAACAAAAGAATTATGCAGGGTCATTGACATACATAGGTTCACATACCGGTACTAGAAAAATTATAAAATGTTTTAATAAATACGGAGTAGATATAGCTATTAAAAAATGTGAAACGGTATTTGATAAGATAAGGAATAAAAATATAGAAAAAATCCCAGTATTACAGAAAAGCGGAATTTATAAATTAAAATGTAGAGACTGCAACAAAGTGTACCTAGGTGAGACAGGACGAAAATTCGTATGCAGGTTGTCTGACCACAAACGTGGAGAAGGTAATAGAACAACGAATTTGTTATATGCAAAACATTTCATAGAAGACAACCATAAGTTTGTTAATCCTTTGGAAGACTATGAAATTGCAAAAATAGTAAATAACACAGTTGAAAGGAAGCTTAGGGAGGAGTTAGAAATATTGAAAGAAAGAGAAAAAGGGTTAGACAATTTAATTAATACTAAAATTAAATTTGATAATGAAGAAATATTTTATAACATAATTAAGAAGTAATGATAGAGGACAGATAGATAAGATTAAGAATTAAATTGCTTAGGACTAATTAGGTGTTTTTAAAATAAGGGTGTGTGACTGGCACACATGTGTGGATGAGAAAGACTAGGTTTAAAAGGAATGCACACACACACACACACACACACACACACACACACACACACACACACACACACACACACACACACACACACACACACACACACACACACACACACACACACACACACACACACACACACACACACACACACACACACACACACACACACACACACACACACACACAAGGAATTTGCTAGAAAAATATGTAACTGTCCAGATGGTGGGACAGAACTGAGGGTGGGGAAGGGACATTCAATTATAGCTTATTGTGTGTGAGTAGGGTGGGGTGAGATGTGAGTGAAGGGTTTTTTCAGGTTTTTGGTTTAATTCCGATCTGACGATGAGCTGTGAAGCTTGAAAGCGCTAATCGGGATAATTTTATATACTGATGTGCAACAGTGATCATTCTGCTTGAGAATATTTAATTAAGAAAGTTGAGTTAGTGGTTATAATCACAAACTGAAATAACACTGGTGCACACCACTATAGAAAAAAATATTCTGATTAGCACTTTCAGGCCTCACAGCTCATCATCAGATCAGAAATATCCGATATTTCCGATGTGATGATGAGCTGTGAGGCTTGAAAACGCTAATCGGAAAATTGTTTTCTATAATGGTGTGCAACAGTGTTATTTCTGTACATACTCGTAATTATCATATGCAAATTATTTCTGATTACTTAGAAATCAATTCATTAAGATAAAATATTTTTGTATCTTTTCTGACATAAAACGTGTACCATATTTAAACCATCAACAAGCATTAGTGAAATTGGTTTATGTTAATTAACATTAACATTAATAAAATCTTAACATTTGCATAAAAATACGATACCTTCAGACATTTTTCTTTTTCAATATTTCTGTAACTATCTTGTAAATGTATTCATGCTTCTTGTTCTAATGAGTTGTTAAAATGATTTAAATAAAAGTGAATAATGAAATACCTAAATCTGAAAAAAAGTTCTTTCCTGTTTCCTGAAGAATCAACAATTAAACTTTTAAAGAATAAAAATTATTTTTGTCATCTTACCACACAAAGGCACCATAACGAACATTTGGGAAAATTTACAAATATACAAACATAAAACACAAAACAAACTAATATCTGAACAAATACAAATCAATACAAAACATGACACAATTTTCAAAGCACTCAACATCAAAAATACACAAAATACTAATACATATACCACAATCACACACAATAATACCAATTTAAAGTACCAAAGCCCAACAGGAAACCACAATAACAACCAACCAACACACAAATACTTCACAAGACTCAAAATCAGGAAGGCTGAAGATGGGAACACAATGCTTCCCAAAACATGTTCCAAATAAGGAGAAAATATCTTGAGGTAAATTTATTATAAATATTAAATATATTATATACATCAAGAAACAGACTGTAGCAAAAAGTGTTTGTATTAATGTCATTATATATTTTAATTTGAAAATTTATAAATAAAAAAAATCTTATTAAATATAAATGTGAAAAGTAAAATGAAACTATTATGTTTTCTGATACTACTCAATGGTATGTTTTCTTGATTTTATGTATCGTAACATTGTCAATTCTCTACACTGTTTGTGTATCTTATTCTTCCTCCTGATCTCCTAATTTCAATGGTATGTAAATCTACAACATTATCAAAACAACAAACTTCCCTGTTTAATCTGTATTATGTTTTCACTTCTAATAATGTGAATAAACTCAGTTTCATTTGATATTCTAATCATTTCATACTATCACTTTTACCTATTTGTTATATCTCATCCCCCCCCCACACACACTAGCGCAGACAAAGAGCCACAGCTTTGGATTTATGGCAGATGATGGTACATTCCTGTTTCTCTTTGCCAAACATCACTACCCAAACCTTGGGTTTTAAATATTTTCAAGAGTCTGTATTCCATAATAGTTCTTCTTCTTCTTCAGCACTACAGCCCAATGTGAGCCCTGGCTTCCAACACCAATCCTCTCCAAAGTCTCCTATCTGTCGCAATCTCATGTAACCCCTCACATTCATTCTTCAAGGCAATCTACTTCATGTATTGTTGCTGCTAATTCCTCTCTTCTCTAGTAAGGTCAACACGTAGTAGTAAAGGGTGAAGTACCTAGTCCCTCAGATGGACCACTGTCTGCAGTTCACTGCTCATGTGATTGACATCCTGCGGCATCCAACCCAAATGGTTTCCCATGCTCTTGTCTCAAATCTGGGATGTTTTTAGGATAGAAAGTAAAATCCCAACTTCAATTTATATGAGCAGTTCACATACACATGCAGAACCCACCAACAATCAATTTGTTGAACAAATATGAAATGGAAAAATTCTACTCCAACGAGTAGAGTCATGTTTTATGTTCCCTTGTGCCATAAATTGGTAATATGATCAGTAAAGCTCCAAGTGGCCTTAAAGAACTTCTTCCAACCACTGGTTTTTTCATTTTCACCTTCTCATCCAACTTGTCCTTCGGTTAAATACAGTCTATGCATTCAGAATTGCTAGCTGCATCTCCTCCAGTCCATCTCCTAGACATTCTTGATTACTTGGCGTAGGCACCTATCTCATGGACACCTTATTTCTTCTACTACCTTCTACTTCTTGACTTCTCTTCAATGACTAACCTGTCTTTCCTAAGCTGTCAACTGAGCATTACTGCTACAATTTCCACTTGCAACATAGACCCTCTGCGTATTCTTCACAACCTGGGATTTCCCTTCATGTCTCTTCAGGACCTGGTGCTTGCCTCCTTTAGTGGAATGCGAGTTGTGGCAGGATTTAGTGGTACCTAGCTCACGTTAGTCCTCCTCCTATGATGCTACAGCCCAAGTCAGGCCCTGGCCTCCACCAATCTCCGCCTCCAATCTACTCTATCCATCGCAACCCTCCTCCAGTTTCTTATCACCATGTCCCTCGCGTCCTCTGCAACGCCATCTTCCCACCTCTTCCTTGGTCTGCCTCTAGGTCTCGTTTCCTCCCATGTACCCAGCAGAGCCCTTTTGGGGTTCCTGACATCCTCCATTCTCATAACATGTCCGGCCCAACACAATCTTTGCATTCGTATAAATTTTGAGACTGGTATCTCTTTATATATTTGATACAGTTCATTGTTGTATCTCAGTTTCCATGAGCCATTTTCTTGTATTGGGCCTAAATGCGTCTGAGGATTTTCCTTTCAAAGGTGTCTACTATGTTGGCTGTTTTCTGTGTGATTGTACATGCCTCACACCCGTCAAGCATAACACTGGTCTGATGACAGTCCTATATATTTTCATTTTTGTTTCCCTCTGCACATCCCCAGACCTAAATGATGGCAGCAATGCGAAGTATGCCTTGTTAGCCATGGTGGTCCGTCTTTGGATCTCCAACTCCTCTGATCCAGTCTTTGCAAGGTTCACCCCAAGATACGTGAAATTGTCCACCACTTCAATTGTGTCCTTCTCTATCTCAATGTTGTTATGAACCTGGTATCTTCTTGTTTGGATAAGCATTTTTGTTTTATCTATATTTATGGCTAGCCCAACTTCCTTGGCTTTGTTTTTAAGCGCCAGAAATATTTCTTTAGCTGCCGCGATCCGTCTTGACATGATGTTAATGTCATCTGCATATGCAGCTAGTTAACCACATATGTGCAGTTTTATTTATTAACAGAGCTCACGGTAGTGGTACCCTACAAACACTTGTGTTGACAGAGTCCTCAATCATCGAGTACATTTCTGGCAAATGTATATCTGTCTGGGTGCTAACACACTATAACTACAGGATTGAACTGAACTGGATGGCATACTTCAGTTGCAGTGGCTCATGGTTTAAAAACTAGGAAAGACTCTCAGATACTTTTGGAACATATCTACTCTTCCTAACATAGAAAATTCTATACTACTATTTATGTGCGTTTCATTGGACTTGTGTTTTTTTACTTTAGCATTGGAATTTTAAAGTCATTAAAACCTAACACAGTCTAAGCAGTACTACTTGTTTTTGAAATCAAATGTACCTAGTGAAAAAAGCATTTTTTAACTTCACAACCACATAACCAGTCAGAAACATCACACATCACCTTACTGAAATTTATAATAAAAGTACTTTGGTTTTATATTCTTTCTGCTTTTGAGTTGCTTTGAATTCTGATCCTAGCTCTTTCATTTTTAACTTGGCTAAAAAAACCAAGAGAAATTTTAAAATGTTTCAAATTGGATTCATTTTTCCTTCACATAATTAGCCTACAAAAATACAGTAGTAATAATCTACAATACAAAAAAAAAATTGAACACACTACTTTATAGTAGACTTATACACAGCACATTACCAATACAATACGGGGCATGAATTATTTTAAAATATGCTATTTTAAACATTGGGAGGAAGACTAAAAATGACGATTGTATCACCCTCAATATAAATGCATGGAAATCCCCACTCTTACTCAATTTGACTAACCCCTTTTCTCTTCATAGAAGTATGTATTTAGTTCTAGGCTCACCTAAAATCTTGTTTATTTTAAAAACATTATTACATTCTTTATATCAACAATTCCAGAGATATCGATTGCTTTCCATATTTTATAACAAAACCATTCCCGCATTAAAATGGTATTGCACAGAAGTTAATGAATGTATAGTTAAAGTCTTAATTCTTACAAAGACAGCTCCGCCTTAGAGCCTTCGTTCATGAGCCACGGTTATACTTAACTGTATTTCTGTTGGCCTACATTAGGATTGTTTGCGAAATCTACTTCATTCAGAAGTCACTTGACACAGTGGGGAAGATAGAGAAATGCATTGCGTATATGGGTTTTTCACTGGTAGGCGTATGTACTGAGAGACTTGAAAACTTAGACACCCAAAAATTAAAATTCCATTATTAGAACTTTTAAACATTTCATAATTTAAAAATTGTAATTCTCCATCATTTCACAAATTTCTAATTATTTTGGTCATAGAAATCTGTAAAAAAAAATAAAACCAATAAATTTTACATTCCAACAGTTTATTAAAATTTGAAACATATCTCGTCCTATTTCCTTTGTTAATTGATGTAAATCGGTCATTTTTGCTTCACATTGTAGCTTAATGTACCAGTAAGGCGACGAAATACTTAATTTTTATTTGTATTCTTCATACTTATAAAAAAATACACGTAATGTTTGATTACAATTTTTTCGAATTACGACATGAAAAAGATGGTCTGTGAGAAACTTTTTTGTTATGAAAGGTAGGTATGTAAAAAAAATGTATATACTATGGCCAGCACTTGGCGCTGTAAATGTACAAATATTACACAACGAGTAATGTTTGTACAGTTCACATAAGTTACAATTACTGTATTACTTTTTATATTTACTTGAGTACATTATAATTTCTACGTTATATTGAGTCATACGTTAAATACGTTACGCTGAGTCAAGTCGTTTATTTGAGCAGTAAGTAGGCCTGTAATGTGAGCGTTTGTGTAACTTGGTATAAATTTATATTACTTGTGTTTTATCGTATTAGGTTACAGGTTAATAATAATTGGTACATGTGTATATTAGTTATGTTTTATTTTATAATGTGTACTTTATAACCATGTAAATAATTTCATGTTCTGTTAAGTAACTGTATTTAATGACTCTTCTACGCCATTAGTGTGTTTAGGTATTGTGTTCTAACTAATGACGTAGGTATTAAATAAAGCCTTCAGTGTGGAGTGTGGAAAATGGTGTCACCAGGATTTTTTCATGGGGGTGATTATTGACTAAGATTGCAGACTGGGGATTACAGACTAGAATTTTTCTATGGCGCTGGGCTATTGAAGATAAGCAGGGGCGGATGTGTTCGTGGTAGTAGGAAATTCGCCAGTTATGTTACCATACCATACCATGTATGTTATATCACGGCCACTAGAAAGAGCACGATGACCTTTTATGTAGGTCCTTTGGCAACCTACCCAACGGACGGGAGTTGTAACACCCACAATCCCCTGTCAGCGTAGATCTGCATTGATTTTAACCATTGTTTCTTTCCAACAGGAAACTGAGACAAGAAATGATTAGAAGCTTTTGAATCATGGTGACGGACGAAAATTCTGAGGATTTCATGGAAAGATAGTATGAGAAATGTCACACTATGAGGAAAACTAAGGAGAAGCCTCATAAGAAGAAAATACGATAGGTCTACACAAAACGACACACGTGTTGACCAAGTTAACGAGCCAGAATCTGTGTCGTTGGTTCATTGGTTTTACTTGGCAGTTTGGTATTCGTATGAGCAGTCTGAGAATCTGGTCATACTGGGTACAAGTAACGCAATTGAAAAAGTAAAGTGAAAAGTAATATTGTTACGTTCTCATATATTAAGTTTGAGTAACGGAAGAAGGAAGAGCGATGAAGTACCAACTTATGAAATGACACAGGGTAATTGAAACGTTCACAATGTTCATCGCGGAGAGGTCTGTACTTGTTCCTGAGTTGGAGGAAACGTCCGTGTTGTATCTTCCGAACAGAAAGAAATGGCTGCAGCCAAACACAACATAAGAACAGAAAGGTAAGGTGTGCCAGAAGTACATGTAGTAAATAGAAGAGTTCGGAGTTAGGAAAACGCTAGTTTTTTTTTTAACGGACAGCAAAGATTGCTGAAGAGCATAATGGACGCAGGAAGTTTGGGTGTGAACTGGTAAAGAAACATTTTATCGAATTAGAGGTGTGTGTAATTGGCGAAGAAAGTGCAATGGAAATGGGAAAACGTGTTTCTAGTATAAAACTTTAGCCAAAACATACAGGATGGATTTTCGCGTTTGGGACGAACAGAAGTTCAGCGATGAAAGGTTTAGCGAGGATCAGGTAAGTACAGGTAAAGGTAATAAAGGTAAGTACAGACACAATTTTTACATCATTTGTATCATTTGTGTCGACGTTTTGACAATATTTATTGTCATCGTCAGGACTTGTGTACGGACAATAGAAAAATAATCAAACAGTTCAATGAACTGAGTAAATGTGTATGTGTGTGTGTGGGGGGGTTAGACAGTGTGTTTTACATCAGCAATAATTACTATTTTTACAAACTGTTTTACTTAAATACACTAGATAGACATAATAATAATAATACGAAAACATTATTTTACAATTTAATATAATGGTACTACAATAGTCGCTTAATTATAATTATAAATAATTAATAATAGATCCAGTAATCATCAAATGTATATTGGAATTGGTACAGCAATCCATATCTAAAAATATGTTATAGCTGAATTCAGAGTGTAGGGATGTTCGAATTAGTATATTATTAAAGTTATTATTATTATTCACCCACTAGCCGAATTAACAGATACACAAAACATTTTGACTTACTAGCTGTAGTTGTACGATGTTGATAATAATTGTTAGTTCTTGTATTTAACACATTTGAAACAATAATACATTTTACTAAAAATAAACTTTATCTTGTGAAAACTTACTTTTTTCGTCGGACATGTTTCGGCATACGTATCCGCCTTCTTCAGCTTTTAGTCAGACTGCCATCCTTTCGTAACGGTTTTTGTGTGGAAGGTGTAGTGGGGGTGGTGTGTGGAGGAAGGGGATTGGTGCAGGGATTCAACTTGATGTTTGTTTTTTGTAAAATTGTGTCAAAAAGTGTATGTGATTTATATTGTAATTGATCGTTGAGTATGTTGTTTGGTTGTGTTGTGTGGTGTTTATATATTTCGTATTGTTCAGTTGTGTTGAGTTTTCGACCTTTAGGTAAGTAATGTAAAATTTCGAGATTAGTGTCTATGTTGGTGTAACTGTGGTTTTCTGTGTGTATGTGTGTGGCAAAAGCGGAGTGTATATTGTTGTTGGTTAGAGCTTTTAAGTGTTCAGAATAACGGGATGAAAAAGATCTTCCTGTCTGGCCGATGTAGAAACTATTGCAGTCATTACAATTTAATTTGTATACACCTGTTTTGTTATATTTGTCTATGTCTGTGTTTGTATTATTGATGTGTTTTGTAATGGTATTGGTTGTTCTGTATGCTATTTTGTATTTGTGTTTTCTGAATATGTTGGCGATTTTGTGTGTGTAGGAGTTGTGGTATGTGAGTGTGATGTATTTATTGTGTTGTGCGTTGATGGTATTTTGTGTTTTGTTGTTTTTGTTTTTGATGCGTTTGTGTAGCGTGTTTATTAAATTAGGGTTGTAACCGTTTTTGATTGCTATGTATTTTATTGTGTTGAGTTCGTCGGTGTAATCTTGTTTATTTAAGGGTATTTTAGTTAGTCTATGGAGCATATGGTTGAAGGCCGCATGTTTATGTTGTGTTGGGTGGTTTGATGTGTTGTGTATAACCATGTCAGTTGTGGTTGGTTTCCTGTATATTTTGTACGTGTGTGTATTGTTAGTTTTGTTAATTGTTAGGTCTAGAAAATTTATACTATTGTTTTGTTCAATTTCCAGTGTAAATTTTAATTTGTGGTATATAGTGTTATGTATTTGTGGAAGTTTTCAACTTGTCTTGTGTTGCCTTTGAATAAAAGTAATATATCATCTACATACCTGTGCCAGTATATAATTTTGTTAGTGTATTTGTTGTTGTTTATTATGTGGTTCTGTTCTATGTTGTGTATATATATTTCTGCTAGTATTCCTGATATGGGGGAACCCATCGGGAGACCTTCTGTTTGTGTGTATATCTTGTTATTGTATGTAAAGTAATTTTGTTCAGTTATTAGTTTGGTAAGTGTGATGATTTCTTGTATGTGTGTTTCAGGTGTGTTGTTTTGTCTGAGTAGTTGTTCTAGTGTTTGGATGGTTTCTTTGATGGGGTCATTAGTGTATAGATTGGTTATATCAAAAGATGCCAGAGTTGAGTTATGTGGGATGTGGATGTGTTCAGTTTTCCTGACTAGGTCTATGTTGTTTTACTTTTTGATAGATGTGTTGTTACTGAGATTAATATTTTCTCTGATTATTTTGTCTAGTTGTTTTGCGATTTTGTGGGAGGGTGCCTGTGTGTTGTTTATTAATGGTCTGATGGGAATGTTAGGTTTATGTATTTTTGGTAATGCATTTAGTTTAGGGGGGTTAGGTTTTATTTGTTTAAGGTATTTGGCGCTTTCTGGCTTGATTATATGTTTTGTGTTGTTTATAAACTTGTTAATCTGTTTATGAAATAAACACCACAAACACCACCCCACTACACCTTCCACACAAAAACCGTTACGAAAGGATGGCAGTCTGACTAAAAGCTGAAGAAGGCGGATACGTACGCCGAAACGCGTCCTACGAAAAAAGTAAGTTTTCACAAGATAAAGTTTATTTTTAGTAAAGTGATAGTGCTGTGAAAGAAGAGATGAACAATCAAGACAACAATAATACATTAAATAATATATTATTGTAATTTAATATAGACCTATTGATAATATAATGATTCTGTAATTATAGAGTTTTTTATGACCGAATGTATACAAAAATTAATAAGGGTAAAAATACATGTCTAAAATATGTTAGGCAGAAAGTGGAGTGTAGGGACGTTTGAATGTGTACATTATTAACTGGATATAGGCTGAAAACACATTTCAACGTAATACATACACAATGTAGTTTGTGATATTGATCATTAATTATTACTACTAGTATTCAGTACCCTTGTCTATAAAGTTTAGAATTATATACAAAGTAACAGAATTACAAATATTACAAACACAAAATTACAGTAAACCAATCATGTGACAATAGTTATTAATTATTATTATTGTACAATGATATTTACACAGTACCTGCCCTATACAGAGTACTGTACTATAATCTTCTGTAGAATTATGCACACACACACACACACACACACACACACACACACACACACACACACACTCCAGTCTAATACCCCTGCTCCTGTTGCTGTTCCTTACATAAACTTGACACAGAACATACACACACGTAACTTTCTACTCTCCACATCACGGTCTCTCATACTCTCTCTTTCTCCCTTCCTCTCCCTCACGCTCTCTCTCTTTCTCCCTTCCTCTCCTTCACGCTCTCTCTCTTTCTCTGCAAAGTACAAATCTTATTCAGTACGTCAACGGTTAATGAAGAAGGAAGGATGTCTGAACCAACGCAACTGACTGTGGTTGCGATGGGATCGAGGTTTTAGCAACCGAAAATACTTTGTAGCTTAATAAAAATTACCAGGTTGTAAATGGACGCACCGTTGGCCGGAGTGACGACTGGGTAACAGCGACAGCTCAACAACTTGCGTATTGAAGGTTGCAGTGGTGCAGGCTTTATAATCAGTATTGCCCACATCAGTAATAATCAGTATTGCGATTATTTGTTTGTGACTGCGATTTAGTGATTTTACTGTTCAGTTGCTATTATTATGTACTGTGAATAACGCGTTTTGGTTCACGGTATTTATATTACAATTATGGAAAAGAATTTGTTACTAAATTAAGTGTACGTTGAATAGTGACTACTAAAATTTGTAGTTGGTTAATGTACCTATTTTAATTTTTTTCTGCCATAAATTTCCACAGACTTTGCAATACAGTACCAGTTACAATGCCGTTGTTAGAAACAGTATATTGTTACGTCATTACACAACATTCTACATATTTCTCGGCTATTCCAGCGGAGCCTGGCTATAATGTCGTGTGCGTATGTGTTTTAACTGCGTTAATGAGATTGTTCCAGACTTGCTGGTCCGCGCGCGCTATGTTCAAGGCCGCAAGGAATTACGTTCTAGTGTTGACGCGTATTATGGATTATTCTGGATTCTCAGCGGGGTATACATATGGGCTTAGTTCAGTTTTAAGTGGCGATTAATTCCAGTGCGGTTCGAAATATTGTGGCAAAGTGTAGGGTTGCCAGACGTCCGGGGTTTCCCGGACACGTCCGGGAAAACGAGATGTTCGGGAATGTCCGGGGGGGATTTTGAATGTGTCCGGTATTTTCTAAAATTTAAATTTACCGCGTAAATTTTGTCTGGTGCACACAAACGTTCACGCATTCAACATGGTTTATTAACGATATTAATTGATGACTCGTTGGGCACTTGGTGAAACATATTAATACAAAGGTTTTGTAAAATATATAAAAAACTTGGTTTTTATTGTTTTTATATATTTTACAAAACCTTTGTATGGTTTATTAAGTTTTGTATGTCAGTAGCGATAGATGCGTAGCATTTGACATTTCATTGCACACTTCCTGACTACCTTACATTGTGAGTTTTTGGTGACCGTGAAGTATACAGAATTAGCTGTTCTGTTGTTTTTATTTGTTAAAAAGGTAACTAATCGGTGTGAAGTGTTCGTCCTAACCTAAAACCTAAGAACTTCTTAAGATTTTGAAGTTATACTGCAGATCTACGTGTTATTTTACGTGTCTTCGTGTGATTACATTAATTAATTATTGATTTTATAATTTATAGTTAAGACTATGTGAGTCAGATTACTCATAAAATGCCAAAGAGGAAGTGCGTATTCAATGATGACTTAAACGGAAATATTCGTCTTTTAAAGAAGGACCAAGAGAATGGGAGGCAACTTGTGTAATTTGTAATTGCACTATTTCAGTTGCAAATAAAGGCAAAAGCGACATTGATGACCATATTGGTAGTAAAAAACATCAAACTAATCTCAGGAGTGTAGCTGGTACATCAAATTGCTTAAAGTCATTTGTTACCAAACCAGATATAATAAAATCAGTAGCAGCTGCTGAAGCAACACTTTCGTTCCATACAGTATGTCATCACCAGTCATACAATTCGTTAAACTGCACAGTTACAATGAATAAGAAAATATATTCAGATTCTGATATTTGTAAAAAATTACGTGTGCGCGAAGAAAAGCTACAGCAATAATAAAAAATGTACTTGGACCATTTTCTGTGAAGCAAATTTTATGTGAGCTAGAAAATATTTCATATATTTCTGTTTTCACAGACGCTAGTAATCATTTGACAACCAAAATGTTTCCAATAGTCATACAATATTTTGATTTTAAAAATTGAGGCACTAAATGTAAAATTTTGGACTTAATTTTCGAATCTAAAGAAGATTCTACAACTATTTCTGATCTTGTTGTTGACGCTTTGAATGGAAATGGACTTTTATGTAAGTGTATTGCATTTTGCGGCGACAATTGCAACACAAATTTTGGTGGCTGTAAAAGACGGAACAAATAATGTTTATTCAAAACTTGAAAAAAAATTTAATGAAAACTTGATAGGAATTGGCTGCCCAGCCCATGTTCTCAACAATGCTGTTCATCATGCTTGTGATTCTTCATTACCTATAGATGTAGATGTATTAATTTTCAAAATTTATAACTATTTTTCTATTTACTCTGTTCGAACAGAACAACTCAAAGATTTTTGTGATTTTATTGATACCGAATATAAACAACTACGGTATTATATCACTCGAAAACGAGGTGGTTGTCCTTGTTTCCAGCAATTGACCGGTATGTTTGAGCCATTAAAGTCTTATTTCCTGTCTATTGGTAATGCTCCAAAAATATTAATAAGTTTTTTTGAAAATGAATTTAGTAAAGCTTATTTACTTCTTATCCATTCTCTAATATCCCTTTTTCATATGAGTATTCAGCAAATAGAAAGGAATGATAATTCTATTATAGAAACAATATCCATTATAAAAAATGTATCTGATTCTTTACAAGACAGGGTCAACAATCATTTCATACCACTGAAAATAACACAAATTTTGAAGAAAGCTACCGAAAATGGTTTCCAAAAAGAAGTAGATATCTTCCAGTCTAATGTGAGCAAACTTTACAAAGATGCAGAAGAATATCTGAAAGTATGGCTTGTGCCTCTGCAAGAATTTGAGATATTCAAATGGATGGGGTTCCAAACTAACAGCAGTTGGTCAGACGTAGAAGTTTCCCTACAATATATCAGGAATAAAGGGGTAATTATAGACGACTCAAAATTTTTTGATCAGTGGTGCAATTTGAAAAAATATATGGAAAATCTGCCCGCTAATGACACCAAGAATTTGTTACATATGAAGTGGGTAAAATATTTCAATGCATGTGTTTCTGATGAATTGTATGGTGAACTTTTAAAACTTGCACAATATGTTTTTGCCATCCCTTGTCATAACGCAAATGCTGAGCGAATTTTTTCTTTAATTCAAGCTCAATGGACAAAGGAACATAATAATTTATTACCAAGTACAAAATTTAATTTTCAACATTTAAATTGTAGCCAATTTCATGACTTCATTCAATCACAAACAATCGATACAGATATTCTACTGAAAATTGGCCAAGATGACGAATACATTACATAATTTTAGTTTTAGCTGTTTAAATGCTATTTTTTTTAATTACAATGTTAAGTTAGCTCTAATGAAAATAAATAAGTAAAAAAATTATACCAGTATAGTATTTTTATTTTCCTGCATTTACATTTCAGAACTGGTAATGTCCTGGATTGTCCTGGATTTTGAACATTTTTGTCCTGGGTTAACGTTATAATGTCTGGCAACCCTAGCCGCAAAGTGTTATGTGTTTTATAATTGTGCGAGACTCTATTAGTTGGCATTATTATTGCGTGTGAACAATTTTCATTTAACTTGTTGTAAGAGACTATCTTGTTGATTACAAACTGTTTAATTGTGATAATTAAAGCTGGTGATTAGTGACTTAATTGGTGTCTTGTATTTTGTTTTCCACTGTACCATACGACGATCAGTAGACCGTCGTAACAATATTTAACATATTATTAGTTTTAGTAACTGTTTCAGTATTTCAGTCGCAACTTACGCATAGTACGCAAGGGTGTCTGGCAGTGACAATATAATTAGGCTATGTAGTAGACAACAATAATATAATGTAGCGACGACCGAGTATCGAATTCATAAATACCTGTAGTCACAGAGATTTTTATAGGTTACTTTAATAGTAAATGATTTTCATAAGTAATTTATCGACCCCAAATAATTCTTTCATTTGTAAAAGCTGTTAAACTTAGCAGTTATGGATCGATTTCTGATAAAAAAGGGCAAGCAACCGTAAATATTTCACGGCAAACGTTATGAAATATTTTTTAATTATCTACAATTTAATGAAACAAATAAGCCATACTGTTATTTTGAAAAAATTAACATTCTTCAAAGTCGGCCATAATTTTCTAAATTATTGTTTACAAGTACGTATGTTTTCCGAAGTATACAACAATTGAATTTTCTTTAAATTTTGATACGGTAATTTAATTAACATAACACACACAACGTAAGTTACATAAATATTAAAAAAATTTACAGGCATTGCACAGAGAAGGGCATTGAAAATGCTTCAATAAATCTAAAAAATATATATATTTATGTTCATTCACCAATCAATGAATTCATTCTTCATTCACCAATCAATTAATTCATTCTTCATTTACCAATGTACAGATTATAAGTTAAATGTAGTCGCACTCATAAGCGAAGTTTTATGTGTGTACTACGTTATTGACAACAAAGAAGTAGTTTCTACGGAAACTCACCGGTTCCCATTTTCGATCACGCACCAGCGATCGGCCGCAAATGTGCGACACGTCCTTATAAACATTTTCAATGTTAAAAGATTAATCATTCTATTATAGTTTATGGAATTACATTACAGAAGGTGTGTAAAGTCCAGATTTACGCCGACTTATTCTCAAATGCCTACGATATACTACTACACTTCGCCCTTCTAAAATAAATCTGAAGCATCTAAAAATAAACTATGGGAGGAAAGTATTTTAAGTAAAGTGTCTGAATACAGTTTAACTTGACTTCGGAAATTAATCATTTAATGCTGAAAATTTGAAATAAGTTTGTTTTACATACATACAATACTTCTCAAGCAAAATTTTTCTCCTTAAATTTTATAAACTATACAGGAAAATATAGGATATTCTTAAACGTCAGACAATCTTATCTCCGTGATATTTTAAATTATTTCAGTAGTAGGCAAAAAAGTACACAGTTTGCTCAGTTTTCAGCTTGCCTATCTGTAATTTGACTATAATTCTTATGCCAACCCTTACACTGAAGTACTTGCTACTCATCTCACGCATTCCTAATGAAATGATCACTCATCTTAAGGTCATGATCAGTTTTTATTGTTATCTTATTGATCGATCACTCAAGTATAGTAAATTACCACTACAATCTAAATCCTCCCAAATTCCCAGGTTGTCCCACACCGCGAGATCTACCCGCCCAAATCAGTTCGTCCACTCTAAAAGCTGACAGCAGTTATTACTGTCCCTCGCGAAGTTATTACCGCAGCCAACAGTGTGAGATTGCTTATTCCATAAAGGCAGACATTTTTTGTAAACACCTCCTGTTCCAAATTTGTATGTCGGTTCCCACTCTACACCTACACGCTGCCACCATGATTAATCTATTTTAAAGCGTTTTCTGTTTTTGTTTACTCGTTATGAAATATCATATGTTCATCGTGCAATATTTAGTTTTATTTCCAGTGATAGCTTCAACTTCAAACAAACGAGCACTGCATAGGTTTTCTCTTGAACATATGTAGTACTGAACAAATCATAGTTTATTAAGTAATTTGTGGTTTGAAAATATTAGTTATAATGGCCGTCCTGTGTTCTACAAACATTTTGTGTTTGTGCTGTGTAATTATCTAGGAGGCTCTGTAGTTGAACCAGCGAAGCGCGTTTGGCATTTACCTTCCTGTATATTATGTGTGAATACATCAATCGATTTTCGTAAAACTTATGATTTTCATGAATTCCATAACTTCAACAATATATAAAGTGTTTCTGCAAGCACAGCTTACAAACTTTCAGAAGGCGGTCCAAAATTTGCAAGGGAGTTGACAGATATTAACTTTGTCAAATTGTTAAAAACACCGAGTTCGTATTTTGAATAACTGTTTTCATAGTTCGATGCCTCACATACACTTTACAATTCTTTCAAAATTTTGACTTCAATTGTTGGCCCGTGGTGAAAATTAAAATTATCACCATTAAAATTATTTTGAATAATTTTCTGTAATGAATTAAAAAGTAAACAAAAAATTTGGATTTGTGTTGAATTCTCTGCTGATACCCGGCATAGGTTTTTAGAATTGTTTGAAAATTTTGGTCCCTTTTTGGGCCCTGGTATCCCTAGAAATTGTGAGATTTCCAAAACTGAACACTAGATTCAGATTTTAATTAAAATTCTTTTTAATTTGATACCCCACATGGATTTTGCAATTTTTCAAAATTTTGCCCTTCGTATTTTAGTCTTATGGGGATCAATCATAAAAACAACAGGTGGTCTGTGAGGGATAAGTGTAAGTATGAAAGGTTTAGGGCTAAGGGCTAAGGTTTACGAAAATCGGTTGGTGTGTTAAAAAATTATCGTGAGACATACGTTACCCCAAACAGATAGACAGCACACAAAAGCCAAACGGTCGAGTTAAAACTGAGAACTGCATTCGCTTGTTCAGTAAATAGAAAGTAATTATGGTTGTCAAGTTAATAATACTTACTTTACTAAGAAACAGTAGAGTAGTCGTAACATTTCTTTTCTTTGTTTCTTTTTTTTTGTTTAGTGTCTAACAAACCTCCATTAACCGTGATAATGACGCGGAGAGTCACGCCCGGAAAATAGAGAATCACGAATAATAGAGCTCACGTGTTTTTACGGGCTTCGAAAAGAGCTCTAAAGAATTCCGACGGAGAATGATGGAAGTTTCACTGTGAAGAGTACATATGAAGAACTTTACTTACAATTTTAAAAAATTAAAATTTGATTTTATCTAATTATAAAAATATTCAGTTCAAAATAGTGACCGAGTTCTGTCAGCTGAGAATGTGACTACTGTCAGTAAACATCACTTTACATTCCTTTGATGATTAAATACTGCGAGTATATTTTATATTGATTGAAATTTAAATTTTATTTTTTATTAAGATACGCCCATTCTTTTCTGTTATGTTGCTGCGCCGTCGTGGTGTGGCAATTTACCTTCACACGCTTTATGGTACTAAAGCGTACTACTACTTATGGTACTAGTAGTTGCTAGACTAGCAATCATCTAAGGATAACATAAACGTAGGCCTATGTCAAATAATGCATGTGATAAAACACGTTCGGCTACTATACGGTAACGTTCAAAACCAAGGTATTGTACCACAGCGCTAGTTACTACAGAACTGTGTGTGTGTGTGTGTGTGTGGCAAAGGACGTTCTGTAAGCGTGTTAACACAAAACCACGTATAATAACTACTTCGATGCTGTTCAAATGAAAAGTGCACCACGTACTCAAGTGCCTGGAATTTGTCATACCATTATCACATATTTTGAGGCTGAACATAGATTATAATCACCAAACGTTTAATGTCAGTGCATTACCTCGTTCGAGATAATCATATAGACTACAGTGAACATGTCGCGTAGTCGTCAGCTGATGTCTCAACGTATTGCATCCTTTAAATGTTGGGTTGTTGGATCTCACCTCTAAATGTCTCATATAGATACTAAGTTTCCCTTTGACAAAGATATTTTCGTTGGTTCAAAGAAAAGCGGTGTCTGGATTAATTCTGTCTAACTCTAGTTGTCCAACAAGTCGATGTAAGATTTGCTAAACCACACACGCGCGCGCGCGCTAATTGACAGTTCCGTTTGTTTACGGCTCGATACACATAATTTAATATTTAGAGTGTGCTTGTGCACGTCACCATCTGGACGATGACTTCAGTTTATTATGAACTTGGGAATACACATTCCTGTTATTCGCCAGACGCGACATTGTCAAATAAAACATACCGTTGTGTACTGTCGCTTGAAACTGCACCATTATATTGTAGCAACCGAGAACAACTAATCCGTTCGACTTTAAACTATTAATACGTCTGCTATCTACGAATAGTCTCCACGAAGTTTGCACATTATTAACTCGACGACAATGACAAGAAAAATGTAATCAGTTGCTTTGGCAATTCTTTTCAGTTTCATTGTAATTCACACGTGTGATACAACTAGAAGATCCAATAATTTCGAGATCCATTGTACATTAATTTTACAAATCTCAAAGTTTATCTACAGTATTTTACTGGCCACTGAACCGCAAGATATGTGAGCAATAGTTTATGCTTGAAGGTGCATATTATACATCACATATACAGTACAGTACCGTCAGTTAAAATCGCTCAAATGTTGTACAAATACGATAATTATCTTACGCTGACAACACTTGCTGGCTGCGCATGAGATGTGTTACGTGTGTGCACCGTGGTAATTTTTAAATTTCTGAGAAAGCTTGAGAAGTTTTTATTTACTTTAGTAATTTTTGTACCTGAGGAACAATTCGGCTGTGAAAGCGATCTACTGGGTCAGTTGTCTCACAAAGTAAATATTGCAGAGATCTGGATTGCGTAAGAAATTCAAGCACGAAAAGTCTGTGAACTTATTGTAGTCAAAAGGTTCCATACTATAGATCTTATAACATAAAAAATAATGAAAGAGATCAAATTAAACTTTTGTTATTGAAAAGGTTTTATGATACACGTTAAAACATTCTGAAGATTCTATAGTTAAGACTTCTATGAGTCGAGGAATCAAGGAAGGTCTATAAGATAACGTATCTGCAGGGCATATGTAATTGTGCACCGTACACAATTACACAAAAGACCATGCTTCTTTAAGCCAACAAAATTCAAAAGATGGTAAATATACGCGTCATACTATCCCAACGCGAAAAATAACTTATAAAGAACACCCGACGGCAGATTTGTATAAAGAAGAGCTATATGCAGCAGATGTGATTAACAAAATATAAGAGGCGCTCCTCGACTTCGAGGATTAACTTTTCCTCTGTATAATGCTATCGGCACATGAATAGACATAGTCATCTGTGCTGTGATCACAAAGAATTGACCTACTTAAGAAGAGAATGTTGGAGTTTTATAATAAGATATATTTGGTTATAATATTTTCCTTGCCAAACCACCCAAGTGACAGGTAACACAGTGGGTTGCATTTTTCTTACATACACATTTCTTTCGTGTACTGTATTTGACACCAGGGCCACGGTTTACGGGACAGTTGCCCAAGCCAGTGATCCATTTTTCAAACACTGTTTCGCGTCTTAGTAAAGTGTTACTCGAGCCAAATATTCACACACACACACACACACACACACACACACACACACACACACACACACACACACACACACACACACACACACACACACACACACACACACACACACACACACACACACACACACACACACACACACACACACACACACACACACACACCGCTCTGCAAAAATAAAACATAAGTGTTTTTGAAATAATGGTTTAATGTCAGTAAAATAATAATTCTTCAAGAACGGTGAAAGGAAGTGTAATGAAAATGTGTGAAACAAGATGTATATATAATGTGCTTGCACACACACACACACACACACACACACACACACACACACACACACACACACACACACACACACACACACACACACACACACACACACACACACACACACACACACACACAGTGTAACAACATGGATGCTAATGGTATTCTAAGTAGAAAACAATAAACATTTCTAAAATGCTTAAAGTTATTGCCTTGGGTTTCATATCAGAAACACGCGAACCAATGTTATTAAAATTAAGTGGATACAAAGTTTATCAAATAACTTGTCCTGATAATAAACTACAAGAAGGAATTATGTTTTTGAAGTCTTCTTCCGGTATGGACCGCGTCAAAAATGTCTTGTAAGGCAACGTTTCATTCATATTACAATGAGTATCCTCAGATCTAAGTGACGAGACCTTAGGATCTGACGAGACCTTAGTATCGTCACTTAGACCTGAGGATATTCATTGTAATATGACTGAAACGTTGTAATATAAGACATTTTTGTCGCGGTCCATACCGGAAGAAGACTTCAAAAACATAATGGACACCGGCCGCGGAAGCCTACGTGAAAATATACAAGAAGGATGTTATCATAGTACAAGATATCATTAACCGTTATAAAGAACACGCTTTTCAGAGAGTAGAAATTCAACTTAGTAGGTTCGAGTCAAGTCCTGAAACGTTACTGTGAACATGTGTATTAATTTAATATGTATATAAACACATAAAATAATAAATCAACTATTAATGGTAACTATAACAATATATAGTAATATAAAGCATTGAAATGTACATAGATGTAAGTAAAATATAAATGAAAATTTGAATCAAAAGAGACTCGACTATGCGACAGTCAGGCGCCGACAAAATAAGTTACAATAGACCCAAAACACCCTTACATGTCATAAAATCATAAAATGTTTTGTAGAGTAAATCCAGCAAAAACGCCCATGTACCGTTAGGTTAACGGTACTGTGTCCTTCAAGAGACAATAGATGACAAGCCAATTAAGTATGACTATTTTAGAAAGTAGCGTCACTTTTTAGGAGTCTAACGAACGTCCGCGTAAGTTTATCGCCCGCTCTCTGGCAACCAATCACGGATAGCGTCGGTAGTGAGCGCGAAAAAGATACAGCACCGGAATGGGTACGTTCGAAATTACCGGCAAATATTTCAAAGTCAAGCCAATGGTAGATGATCAACAAGAGCTGTAGTGAGGGAAGGACTCGGAAAACTATAAAAAACAAGTGAAGCAAACAAAAAGAGGAAGTCTAAGTTTAAATTTCACGCAAATACGGGAAACCTGCGTCACTCGATGTGAGCATTTTAATACTATAATTCTAAGTTCAAATCAATAGATTAACTCGGTTAAATAGTTGAGAAAGAATTACAGTCATCAAGAAGTTTATTTTATATGTGTGCGCGATAGTACGTACGGACCAGAAGATGTTTAACTTGTGCTCATAGATTGCAGCAAGAAGTATACTTATTTATATGTGCGCGACGTTTAGTACTAACGCGAGCGAGTGAAGTAAATAAAGAAGGTTTAATCAAGCGTGATTAGTGCAAAGTGTAGTGCGATGTTCAACGCAGGATTACAGTTCATCATCCTTTTACTTGGAATCCAGCAACAAGTAACAGTATATCATTTATGATTCACAACTCAATAAATTAACATAGAATTTGCATCTCAAAAATAACTCATCTCATTCTCAAAAGACCCACGAGTTCAGATACTAACTATTACAATTTATGCTATATGACATGTTTGGAGAGTTATTGTATAGTAAAGTAAGGAAACAAGTTATAATAATTATAGAAATGGTAACGAAGTTGAATAATTGAATCTATTGAAGATTATAGAATTTCATAGTAGATAAGAATTTATGATACATATATGTTTTGATTAATATTGAAGATTTAAATGTGTTAAGGGAGTAAATTTGAATCTACTGATTGCTCATTTGAATAATAGGTTATTAAATAATCATTAATAATTTTTTGTTGTTGTTATTAAATATAAAGAATAGTAATAAGTATTGATTTGAAAGATGATATTAATGATTAATTCTCAGATGTATTATGTAATAAGAAGATAACAATATAAATCTTAGTATCTGAACGAAGTGTTATTATTTCATAACAATCCTGAGATACTCTGCTCTGGCGCCCAAGTAATTTAATCAATAATACAAAAATGAGTAGAAGTATTTAGTAATAAATATATCTAAATATAATTTGTAACACAATAAATCAATGTAATTACCGATTACATGCAATACTGTCTTGAATAAATTATTTATTCAACAGTCGAAAATTACGCGCGCTTAACGAATAGTTATATTTGACGCAACCAACGCGTGGCATAATAACCATACTCAAAAAAAGTTATAGTCCACTAAACTAAATGTGCGTTCTTATACAATCTGAAGTATTAGGCCTACGGCATAATCTGGAGAAAGTGAATTATAAAACCATTCTACAACACAGGGGTGACAGGTTCATTATGGGAAGTGATAATCGTGTCAGTTGCCCAGCGAGGGTGTTTAGGAGGTACCTCCCCTTCAGAGTGGTAAAGTAAAAAGGAACTGTTAAAAAATAAAATGTGTGGGTAATATTTAGTCATACAAGTTGAATTAAATAATAGGCTAATTAGTTATGTGAGTACGAATACTGTGACTCGCTGCAGCCTTCTTGTGAGTACAAAATCACTTCGTGTAAACATTGTTAACTACCTGACGGTTCCTCAGCCATGAATAAAATTTTTATCCTTGTTTTCGATGTTACGTCCGGTTAGCAAGTAGGCCTTCGGATGCTTATTCAGCCCGCAGTGTATCCAATTCGGTTTACGATATTTACACTTTAGTAATTTATACCACGCCAATTCAAAAACGTCTACATTAAACAGTTTTTTACTTTCAGTTCGAATTATTTTGTGTGTGTGTGTGTGTGACCCTATTATTTTATGACTTATCGACCAGTAAATTATTTTTTCTTATTTTTTAACGAACGTTTCATTACCATCTCGAAAACAAATCAACAATTATAATCTTAAAACGTGCCCGTTATTCCGAACATACTTAAACCTAGGATCGACGCGGCGTTCGGAACGGCGCCGTTTACAAGCGTTCCTAGCAGGGCCGTATTTAGGATCTGTAGACCCCTAGGCTGAACATGTGGTTCAGGCTCTACCGGGGGTCTGGGGAGTATTCCATACCCCCCAGTAAAAAGGGGGTTCCGGAAATTTTTTGAAAATTAACCTGCAAAAATCGCATTTTAGAGCAATTTTCTAACTAAAAACCTAAACAGAAACATTTAAAGTTTATTACTAAATTGTAGAAAATGTTACTGTACAGTATTTTAGAAGTTAATGAATTGATGACATAAAAATGAAAAGAATTGAAAATCATTAAGATATTCAACACGATTTATTAAGATGCTATGATATTAAAAAAAGAACACAAAGTTTGGGTGTGAAATGAATTTATTATCAGTGTGTTAAAAGACGATACTATACTACAGTAAGTTACATTACTACAGTAGTGAGTAGAGTAATATTACAGTACTATACAATACTATGACACTAATATGTATGAAAATACTGTGTGTACAATTTACTACTAAATTGTAGTTACTACATATAACTTAACTTAGAAATGGCTTAGTAGCTAATTGGTTTGCGCCTACACTTCATACTAACGAATCTAATTATAATATCTTCATAAATTAGTTGTCTTAAAATCTCACTTTCAATACTGAGCAAAGCCAAAACGTTGAGCCTGTCTTCTAACATGGAGGTTCGAAGCCTGTTTTTGATCAACTTGAATTTTGAAATGACCTTTCTCCACTGCAGTTAGTGACCATAAGTGACAGGTGCATTCTTAGAGCGACCTCGATATTAGGAAAACAATCTTTGACGTTTCTTTCTAGGAGGAGTTTATACATCCACCTCAACTGACTAATGACTTTTTCATTTTCCTCATCATCTTTTTGAAACTCATGGTAAAAAACCTTGAACTGAATCAGTTCATTTCCCAATTGATCGTCTAAGTCATTGTTATATGTTTCTACTAAGTTTTGAGCTGCTGCAATTATCTCTTCATTAGTAAGTGTATCCAACTTGTTGAGAAACCCAAATCGGGTATCGACTAGTTTGTATGCTCAAGCCTCTGCCGCAATGAAGATTCAAATTGATCTATGACAGGAAGGAAACTCTGGGTTCGAAATTTTTCTGATGGGGTCAGCTTAACTTCTGGTGCTTGGACTGAGACACAGTCAAGAGGTGCCAAACGCACGTTTATTTTGCGGTTGCGCCGTGTTTCACTCTCATACTCAGTGCAATCAGTTAACTCAGCAGCTTTCACCTCATATTCTTCAAAGCTATCCCGTTTTGTTCCTATGAAGTTTGTTAGCGATGTCAGTGCTGAGGCGGCTGTGTTCACGTCCAATCTAGGGTTCTGCAGAGTTTCACTAGTTTTGTTTACTTGTCCCAAGATATCATCCCAAAATACTGTGTACAGATTTACAGTCAAATAGATCACCGTCACAATTTTGAAGTGCTGTGGCGCCCATTTTTATGCAGTAATCTATATTACCTTGTGTCATAAACTCCGGCCACAATCCAATGTCATTTTCCAAGCAAACATTTTCACTTAAAGCAGGTCCAAGAGAAACCCCCTCCAGTTCCCACGCGACGCCAAGCGATCGAGTTTCCTGAATGCTGATCACTGAAGAGTTCAGCCGAATTAGTCAACACGAAATAACTGCGTCGACGTCTTTTATGATTATAAGAGGGTCCGCACCACGGTATTAAAACAAAGACATTTTTTATTTTAGTCTATTCAAAATTAAAATTTTTAAACAGTTTTTTTGTGCCCTTTGTGGTGCGGGCCCATAGGCTGCAGCCTAGATAGCCTGCGCGTAAATGCGGCCCTGGTTCCTAGTCTCTACTGGTGATCTGATTTGTACCCTCACTGCCCAAGCACGTATTTACGCACCCTGTAGCGCCATTTTGAGATATTTATTTTTAAGGACCATTAGTACCCGTTTTATGAAAGTCTAATTAATTCCTATGGCAAAACGAGTAGGCAGATCTGCATCCACTTGCTGCAAATATTCACAGATGTGTGCACTAAGGCGAAGTTAACAAAAACTAACAGCGTCTGCAGAAGGTGGAAGAAAATTTATTTTATTTATATTTTAATGCAAATGTCATCTTTATTGTTTCATGACTTTCCTAATTTTACACGGCATTATATTGTCTATTAATGTAATCCTTATGTTTTTACACTTATATTCTTGATTACAACAAAATAGGAAGCAAATAACGAGTTTTTCTATTAACGTTTGTATCTTTATTAACAAAAATCTAACCCCCTCCTGGAACCTCGCTGACTGCTCCCCTGATGGTGCGAAACATATAGATCGGAAAGCCAGACTAACGACAGAGAAAGGTAAAGAATGAAGAAAGCTGTTAGAGAAATAGTCTGTAATTATCATTTTAGGTGTAAACAGACCTACCGATCTAAAGACTGAAGTAAACATCTCCCAGATTCGGCCTAATAACAAGTAAGGTACTGTACGAATTAGTAACCTTATGTTTTCGAGCGATATTCTACATCTTCAATAGAGTTCTAATGTTGAGTTACTACTCGAGCCAATGGAAAGTGACACAGATAGCCATGCTACAAAAGCTGTGAAATAACATGAACTAACATCAAACCAAACAAACGTGGTACTGTTGAACAGGCACACGAAATTGTCCAATAGGCAGTAAAACTATGGAAGAAAAAACTGCTACTTTGACACCTTTGAAGCTTCGACAAAGTATGGAAATCAAGAGTTATAAACTAATAAAAACATGGCACATCACTTCTTTCTATTCCTTAGATTCTATCTGGCAAATAGGCTTTTCCTGATAAAACGTCTAGATGAATACACACATCGGGATTACCGTAAGGGAGTGTACTAGAGCCTATTATAAACTGGGAGTCTTTTATAATCAGAAACACACAGGTAACAACTTTTCCTACAATACAGTAATACTAGTGGTCCTCACATGCTCAGCAATCTGCTGCGGATCTGTATGTAATAGACCTCTGGTCAAAAAACATAGGAAATTTAAGCCAATTCAGCCAAATCAACTCATGTGATTTTATCATGAAAAAAGAAACGGCTGCCCACTTATTTCTTTTGCCGGCTGCATACTGTCACAGGTAAACGAGATGAAGGAATTGGGCCTGCTTATGGACAGTCCTCGTCTTAAGTGCCAAAAAAATGTCTTCATGATAAGGAAATGGGTTGGTCTGCAGTTACAAAAAAAAAAGTATTTACTGATCGGTAGCAAATGCTAGGTGACACTGGAAAACAAGATGTTAATCTATAAAGCATAAACCTATCAGGACCTGTGGTATACAGTGTGGGGAACTGCCAAAACTTAGTGCTTCCAAAGTAAAGTACTGAGAGGCATAACAAACCCCCCATGTTACAGGTGCCCAGTTGAGTAATCAAAGATTTACAAATGAATGTCTTCAGTCATAGGAGAAATAAATCGACGCAGTGCCAATTAGGCTATAGTGATACACTACCCCCCTCACCAGGTTCTCGCCAAAAACTTCAATCTTGCAATGAAACACTCCCAAAGCTGATTTGAGAGGTACTGAAAAACACAAAATTTAAGAATTTCAACTTAAACAGCCTTTTGTCATATTATAAAAACGTTTCTCATTAGCAAGTATACTAAAATCTCTACTACATGTAAATCCAATTGCTTCTTCGTAAGACAACAAAAAAATAAGTGGGTGCATCTAAGTTTTTACCAAACTTCACGTTAATATATTCCATTGTTTTTGAGTTGTCCATGTTTATAGTATTAGATATGATATAGAAAACAAATATTCACATACACTAAACTGGTAAAGATTTATAGAAAATAGCCTACATTTTATATGACACTAGCTAAACCCGGCCACGCTTCGCTGTGGCTCAGTCTGATATGAAATGAATGGGAAAATAAATAAAAGTATTCTAGCGAACATAGATTCACCGAGAAAACACATCATTCAATTCAATACCCTGCCTTGCGTTGCTGTGGAATGAAAGGAAAGGAAGAAAAAAGATGTTTTTCACAGAAAATCATTTTTTATTGTAAAGCTAGTGGATTGACTACATTTTTTGTTTGTCCATTTTCTGCATAAACATAAAGATCAGACGGTTTACCGACTCTGGACGTATAATTGCCCATGAGAGAAGCAATCGTTTTCTAAATTCGCACACTTGCAAAGATTGCCCTTGCGCTTTATTGATAGTCATAGCGAACGCAAGGCGTATTGGAAATTGAAGTCGTTTGAACTCGAACGCCATGTCGGTCGGAATGAGTGGTATTCGTGGAAGTAGTACGTCTTCACCTTTATGAGGTCCAATCAGAATTGTTGCTTCAATTAGATTGTTCATCAATTTTTTAACTACTAATCGTGTGCCATTGCATAACTTTGGCTGATTGATGTTTCGGAGTAATATAATTGGCACTCCAATTTTCAAATTCAGAATGTGTGACGGTAATCCAGAAACATCGAGAGAATTAAGAAATTCCGTTGGAAAATTCACTACTTCACTTTGGTTCATCAAGGAGTCAATGGATTTGTATGTCACTGTTTCACCTGCGATTCTGTTTAGAATGATGTTGTTCATATCGTGTACGTCGACATTTTTAGCCGCTAGAATGGCTCTTCCACTCAACCATGCGTGATTTCGATAATTTGTTTCGATGCTTTGGAAAACCTTGTCTACTAATTCTTCTTTTGAATTCACGATGTTGCAGAAATTAGATGGGAAGGTGATTTTTCCTGTTTCTGGATTTGTAGGTACAGTGCCGTTACCGACCTCGAGTAATTGTCTTGAAAATATGTCAGCTGTTGGATCGGTTTGAAGCTGAACTCTCATATTTGTTGTTAAATGCATATTTTGACTGTGCTCCAAAAAGTTGAATATTTCAAGCAGGCATGCAATTCATCAGCTGGTGTTGAGCGAGGTATAACTGGAAGCGTTTGCCTGAAGTCACCGGATAGTAACACCAATGCTCCACCAAATGGAACCTGATTATTTCGCAAGTCTTTCAATGTATGGTCTAATGCTTCCAATGATTTCTTGTAAGCCATTGTACACTCATCCCATACAATGATTTTGCACGCCTGAAGAACCTTTCCCGTTCCAGTTGATGTTTTTGAAATGTCACATGTTGGGTTTTCTGTGAAGTGCATGTTTAGTGACAGTTTAAGAGCTGAATGCGCTGTTCTCCCTCCTTCCATCAACGCGGCAGCAATGCCTGAAGAAGCAAGAGCTAACGCAATATGGCCGTTTGAACGGATTTTAGCCAGGATCAAGGAAATTAAGAACGTTTTTCCAGTTCCACCTGGAGCGTCCAAAAAGTACAATCCACCGGATTGGTTGGCCACAGCTTGAATGATGGTATCAAATGCTATCTTTTGTTCTGGAAGGAGTTTCGGTGTATTTTCTTGGACGAACAGCTGTAAGGCATTTCTGTTGTATGATTGCTCTCTGAGCAGTTCTCTGTCGAATGTTGCATTGATGGACCGATTTGGTGCTGTCATTCCCAATTTGTGCCAACAACTTGCCGCACATTGCAAGACAAAGATCTTCAATGAAGATTAGCGCTTCATTGTATATTTCTTCTGTGAAATCCAAGCCATGATTTTGTGTTTCTTGACGCATTCTGTGCAGAATATCTTCGGCCATGTAGTCTTTGTATTTCTCCCACAATTGTACTGGTTGTGACGGGGAACATGTAGATAAAATAATTGCGAACAGCGTACGTATTTGAAATGGATTGGAAGTGGCGGATGAATCTTCAATTGACTTGTCCCAATGATCGTCGTTTTCCAGCAAATGAAGTGCCTCGCACGCACTCCGATACGTATTATGTACTATTCCATCCACTGCTCGTAAATGTATAAATGATGTTGGACCACGAACGGTAATCAGAAGCAACCGTAAATAAAAGCATTCAGCGTTGTTCGCATGTATAGTGTATATTCTTCCTAAAGCATTTGATGAAAATATTCCAGGTTGTCCAACTACTGCTTTGCCTCTCTTCCTTCTTTCAAAATTCTTTCATGTTGCGTTCCAAGTGTAATAAGTCGGAATGTCTGCATACATCAAAGTTCTTGCAAAATCATCTGCTTGACATAATAGAAAAAACGCTGTTAATGTTGTGTTCGGTGGATTTGTTGCTCTGTCCTGTATGTTTTGTTCCGTGAAATACACTCTTTGTCCATTTTCAAGATGGACAGCAAGATGAACGACAGTTGGATCCCTCTCGTGGATTGGAAATCCTAAAATACGCCACACAGCTTCATTGCTGCTGATATATCTGCCGATTTGATATTGAGAGATTTCATCTAAATTACTTCTTGTTGAAACTCCAAACACGGCCATATCGCTGCCTTTGTTGACGTATTTACAAATGTATTTTATGGATTTCACAGAATTGCAATACTCAACGTTGATACGTGCTTTGAAAGTTTTCGATAAAAGTTGTGAATATAGAACAACCCAACGATTATCGACTTCAATGTCATTTCCTCTCACTTTCAAAGTAATTGCTTTTCCATTGTCTTCTGTACTTCTTCGTCGATATAGTGGGTAACCATCATTGCCAGTAATTGTGTCTTTTAACAACTTTCGAGGATACCGTTTAGAGCATTTTCCATCGATCATACACGGTGAATTTGTATTGATTGCTCCACATGGTCCGTGTATCATGTTCTTAGTCACAACTTCAAACAACTCATTATCAATTGTGGGATCTGGTATTTCGGCAGATATTACTTTATCGATTTCATTTGGCATTATCTTCACAGTAAGCCATATTAGAATGTGCGCATGTGGCAATCCTCTTTTTTGCCACTCCACAGAGTACATCCAACATTGTGTTTCTCCGAAAACGTGTAGTGAAGTGATGAAATCAATTAATGTCTTTAGATTTTGTTTGAAAACGCGTGCTGTTATGTCGTGGCGATCAGTAGGAGTTTGCCTGGAAGTAGTAACTCTTTTATTTCATCCCATGCTGGATTACATGTAAATGTAATGAAAAGATCAGGACGACCATATTTCCGCACACACGTAATAGCGTCCTGCGCATATTCGTGCATATGTCGCGGACTACCAGTATATGTGGCAGGCAATATGGTGATCTTTCCTATGTTGCTTATATCACCATCATTACTTATCGCGTCTCTCAAATGTATATATTCTTCTGATCTCAGTTTCTTTTGATTGAGCCTAATGAATAGTAGTCGTTCCGACTCTATTTTCGCGTACATATCGACGATGTACTGATGGAAGAGCTGACGGCATTTCAGAATATGGTTATCTTCATTTTCACGTACCATAATCCGATAGAAATAATAATTCATTGAACTAACTTTTTTGCCTGTGCGTTCACCTGTGACTGTGTTTATCATTTTGATGTTGAAATGATAACCATCTTGACCGTCTGGAAACATAATTGGATATTGCAATGGATCGTAGCATCTATGAGTGTCAGCAATTCTTTGTAGTTGCTCATTTCTGCGCTGCAAAACGATATCGCGAGGATGAAATTCTTCTCCAACCATGACAATTGCTACCTCATCAATTGTTGGCGCGTTATATCGTCTGACATGCTCACTGGCTGGTGTTTGATCAGCACGAATAACAATTCTATGGCTGTCTGATGGCATGAGATCAATCGCATTTTTGAACATCCGAATTAAATTATTGTTGTCATGTAACATTTTTTGCAACGACTCAACAATATGCCTTCTGATTCCAGTAGAGATTTGGCAGCGTGCATTCAATTGGTCACTTTCATCTCCGATGAAGTAGATTTGGAGAAATTTATGGTTATTGCTGGGAAAAGGAACCAAAGAGCCAGCTCTGTGGTAAATTTGTCCCTGAATTTTAAATGTCAGCATAAAATGCTACGCTATAACGTTAGCGCCGAATGAAGTCATCTGAAAACAGGAATTGTAATTTCTGATGTTTTGAGGAAATGTTTTGAATCATCAGTAATTCCATTTAACAAACTTTTCAGTGGTTCTTTTGGCTGCTCAAGTTCAGGTAGCTTCACTTTTCCGCCCGCGCAGCACATTCCCGGGGTTTCTCCTTTAAATTTCATTGCTGTGCAGTGCGGACAAACTTTGTCCATTTTTCCGATTTGAACGAATTTACATGAGGTATTGTATTGAATATCCGGTTCGTATGAAAGAGCAATTCGGTGATATGAAGCTCATCATTCAGATATTGCAACTGCATACGTCTTCGCTGTTGATCTAATTGTTCTTGGCGTTGTTGAGACGATTGTGCTGCTCTTCTTCTTCTCGATTCAACTCGTAAGACTTTCTTCCCGCTGATCTGCCGATTCTTCTGCTCGCCTTTGAGAAGTTCTGACTCTAACACGTTCATTATCGTCTAAACGTCCTTGATCAGTGCGGTTTGATCTCCTTTGACGTTCTGTGATTGCGTGTCAAGAACGGCGGCCTATGTTCGAACGTGGGCGAGGCATTACAGATGATTAATGAATGTGTTACTATGACTTAAGACTAAAGGCTGCCGTACTATGACTAAGACTCTTTTATTATGACTTAAGGATATGAAGCTCGATCATTCAGATATTGCAACTGTATACGTCTTAGCTGTTGATCTAACTGTTTTCTTGGCGTTGTTGAGACGATTGTGCTGCTCTTCTTCTTCTCGATTCAACTCGTACTATGGCTGGCGAAAACACAGACGACGATCAACTGGAAAAAAAACGAAAGAAATGAATTGAATTGAATGCAACAATCAAAATCAAAGTAAGTCACATTTTGATTTTCGAAAACAGATAATTAAATCATTTCCAAAACAAAACAAATGAATTGAATTGAATACAACATTCGGTATCAAATTAACTCACATTTCGTTTTTCGAAAACAGATAATCAAATCACTTCCAACGATTGATTATGCACATCAATGTGAACGAAAACAACAACTTTTCTCTTCTTCTTCAACTCGTAAAACGCGTACTATGGCCCGCGAAAACACAGACGACGATCAACTGGAAAGAAACGAAAGAAATGAATTCGATTTTCGAAAACACGCGCGTATTCGAATGCAACGTTGTGTCAAAATTTCAAGTCAATCGACCGACTACTTTTCGAGTTTTGCGAGCACAAACATACGCAGGCTGAATTTTTATATATAAAGAAGATGTACACATCCGGAGGCATCATCATGTCGTTGAATCATGACCTCCCTTGATAAGAAAAGAGTCAAGTGCATGAATATAAAACCTGATGGATGACCACATGATGACTTGGTGGCCAGGGAAGTAAGGGTGGATAAAGAGTAAAGAGTCGGTTCGATATCATGTACATATTGGGTTTATGTATCACATTTAATAACACACACACGTATGTTGCAACTATCAAATAAAGGCTCTGTAACTGTCAAAAGTTATAAGACTGTATGTTAGTTCAGTGCAGGGAACTAGCAAGGTTATGAAAGGGGACAACATTGTTTCCTTTAAGAAAATAATCAAAATATACTGGAATAGACCAATTGAAGTGAATGTTTATCATTTAAGATGTTGTCCATATTACTACCATATATGTATGACGAAAATTAATGTTCGTAAAAAGTTTAAAATGTAAGATCGAGATATTCACCCAGTTCAAGTAATGTGGTTTAGGACTTGAAAATGGTGGAAACACTGAAAGGCCTCGTCCAGAACATGTCATTATTTCTTGTATCATGATTAAAAGTGACTTTTCTTCAGCTATTATTTTATTTATTTATGGGTTACATACTTATTTCTTAAATTCAAACACTTTTTGCTACACTCTGTTTCTTGATGTATTTTATAATGACTTTACCTCAAGATGTTTTCTCCTTATTTGGAACATGTTTCGGGAAGCCCTGTGTTCCCATCTTCAGCCTTCCTGATTTTGAACCTTGTGATTCTTCAAGGTTGAAGATGGGAACACAAGGCATCCCGAAACATGTTCCAAATAAGGAGAAAACATCTTGTGGTAAAGTCATTATAAAATATATACTATTTCTTAAATTATGATTTACAAAGAAAGTGTAAATTTAAAACAATTGGGAAGAGATTATTTGTTTAAATTTTGGGCAATTTATCGAGTTTTATGTTTACAGTTTTTTAATGAAGTGGCACCAATTAAAAACGTTGGTATAATGTATTGTTATAGGCCTACATCAACTTTGAATATGTATTCAAATAATCCTTTTCTTCTTTCAGTTGGTTTCGGCCAATGATCGAACTTAAACTTTCAGCAGTTATGGCTCCTTTTTAGCCATTTGTAAATTTTTCACTCCAAGCATCCATTTTTATATTATTCAGACATCATGTTTGGAATTTTCTTTACTACTGGTGTGTAGCCATTAGCCATCATCACGTTTTGCAGGAATTCTCAGTTAAGGTCATTTTTTCTACAGTTATGGCCTATTGGAACTTCTAAAATTTGTAATCATCACAATACCTGCATCCTTACACAACTGCTTCAATTCACATAGCCATTATCTTCATTGGATGTATGAGCCACATCCTCCTTGTACCCTCTTTTCAGATTTTGCCAGCATTTCTTCAGATTTTTCTGAAGGTCCATTCTTCCCATTTTTAGGTGATACCAATCTTATCAGAGTTTTATGTATAGCAGGTTTGATGTCCCTTCAACTAGGACTTGGGGGCTGAATGAAGAGTATAAAGTATTTTGATTCCTTTCATTATCTTTGCTGTATTTTTTTGTGGGATATCTTTTAGTTTGCTTCATTTTGCTCCTCAAGTAAATAAAGTCTGAGACCCCTTCTATTTTGCTGTTCCTAAATGCCCAGCTCTGTCCCAGCATATCATTTTCAGCACCACTGCTTTAGTCTTCTCTGTAGTTATTTCCATTCAAAGACTTTATCCTCTCTTCTTTAGGGTCTCATAACATATTACCGTGCTACTTTCAGGTCTCCCAATTATGATGATATTGTTTGACTGTGAAACTATTTGTACTTCTTTATTTATTACTAGCAAAATACCCGTACTTCACTACGGAGTTTCACATTGTACGTAATTGTACAATTATTGCTCGCTTAATAGTATAGGATTAGATAGATTGTACAAATTCTGAACTCTTAGTTTGTTTATTTACATTCGTAGCAACAGCTATTTATTATTTATTTCGAGAAAATCGTTAGAGCCGTTTCCGAGAAAAAAAGGACATACATTTATTAATTAATTGAACTTCGAAATTTTCTCTACTATAAGAACCTGCAAACAACGAAATTTTTTTTCAATTTAAAACAATGATTAAAAACTCAGGACTAAATGTATTCGGAGTTTCCAGTAAACTGAGATGTCAACCACTTCATTTACAAAGTATGCAATTCCCGCGATAAATTTCAGTATTTGGTTTTTTGCCCCTTAGGAGTAAAAGTTTTTAAAACCGTTTCTTAGTGAGCACCTAAGACCTATGATGAAGCTATGTTCAAAATTTCATTGATATCCATTTAGTGGTTTCAGAGATATCGTGATCAGTGAGTCAGTCAGTGGTATTTGGGTTATATAGATACCTATATATATCTAGCCGATTTACTCAGCGTTCCTCGGGTTCATAATTTATTCATAGGCTCATAGTGTAACGATACAGTTAAGCCAAATCCCGTACCAGTGATAAAAAAGATAATTCTTGATATAAAGTACTTCATATAAAATAAAATGTTTAAAAAAATGATTAAAATGTAAATACTTTGACAAGACGTACAACAATATTACCCAACCCAAGTGATTGAGCCAACAACACAAACATAAAGAAGGGAACCACGTAACATACTTAAGAAAAATAGGATAGACAAAACAATGATGAACACAGAACTAAGGAAGAGAACAGATCCCTACAATTAAACAGAATTTAAACCAGAAGAGAAGAAGAGGAGAACCGAACCGGGATGAAGACGACTGAAGATGAAGAAGATGAAGAAGAGGAAGAATGAAGAGGAGACAGGTTGAACCCAAGGGGAAACTAACACACATATAAAAGGGAAAGATTGTATACTTAAAGATAGAATACGGTCAATAAACCTTGAATAATTATGTATTAATGAAACCAATGTTATTATTATCATTAACTTAACCTATGTACCCATTTTAAAGACAATACAATTGTAAAATATAATAATATAGAAAAGTACACTAACCCAGTCAGAAAGGTTAGATTTAACAAAACACAACTAACCTAATGTTGTTAATAGTAAATGTCATACTAAAACAAAATAGTGAGAAATGGTAGGAGAAAGTATAGGGATTACCCATTAAATAATACTAAATATAAAACAGTGAACCAAAGTGAAGTGCTTTAGTGAAGTGTAAATACCCTAAAAAGTAGTGAAAGTGTATGTGAAACATTCAAAATAGAATGATAAGTAAGCAGACACTCTGTGAAACATTGATAAACAACCAATGATTGGAGTGATGTTATAAATAGTAATATATCTAGGTGTAACTAGAAATAGTATTCCAAATTAATATTAAGGAAGCTTGTAATATTATTCAGGGAGAAAGCCCAGACAAATAACTTGTGTTAACATGGCATGATAGAATAGAATTAAAGTTTTGTTATTAAAATTAAGATTGCAAAGAATACAACACCCCATGTTGAAAGGGGAATTAACCTTCATAATTTTATGAAAAGTGACAATGTTTATCACTTTAGTTTGTAACACAAGAAAGAAATCAATGTTAGTACTAATAATAACTCATGACTTGTAAAGAATAGTTGGTTCAATGTTAAAGGAGGAATATGGCTGAAAGGAACCTACAGTCCATAAACCTAATTATGATATTTTAAACGAAGAGTAATGAAAATATATGTTGAATAGTAGTTAAAACACAAACAAATAAGTGAAGCCCATCAGGCTGAATTCAGAATGTAATTTAAAAAGAAAATACACTAAAAAACAATCATGGCTGATTTTGACTATGAAGACATTTAACTGCCAAAGACATTCAAATGTAAATTGTATCAATTTCACAAAAAATCTTACTAATCTAAGACCAGTGAATAGACAGTAATTATATATCAGTTATTTTAACACAGAAATATTATTGTAATAGTTTAATTTAAGAAAAATATGTTATTTATTAAATGTAAAATAATTAGACTATAGTTAATGTATAACAGAATATGACCTTATGAGGTATCATTGTAAACTTTGAAAGGAAAGAAAAATAATAGTGATGTCATTTATTATCCCAAAGGAATTATAAAGGAATAAAATCATTAGGAAAATACTTAGTAAATTTGAATAAAAATTCAAATATTTTAACAATGTCCTAAAGGAGCAATTAACCAATCATCGAATTATGGTTACTATGACAACGAGACGTTGAGGGCTTACTTTCCGTTAAATTATATAGACTCTGAAAAAACGAAGCGTGGGTAAGCGACGCGCAAAATTGGAACGATTAAAATTTTGATTTAAACAGTTATAAAAAGTCGAATCCGTGAACCAAGATGACCCAAAATGAATAGACGTCGATCTATAAAGAATACATGATGTCCAGGAACCAGATTAACTAAATTAATAAAAGAAAAACCCCAGACCAGATTGAAGAAGATGTTGGAAGCTTAAAGCCAGCCCAAATTCGAAAAATATACGACTATCCTGATGACGACATTTCAACGTGAGATGAACTGATAAGTACCGAATAAATTCCTTATTCCCAAAACCCTAAATTACTTAAATTATTTTTCAAACGATAAAATTTCTCACTATTTAAAAAGTAGTATTTTCTTTCAAAGGTAAATGCATAATTTACTTATTTTAAAAAACATTGTATTAAACTAAATATAACCTTATTTGAGAGCACAAATTTTGTAACAGAAATACGACACTACCGAACAAATTGTATAAACACATTATAACTTCTAAGTACGTATAAGGTATGGTAGTGTACTTTTTTAATGTAACCAACGTTTATGTCTTATTTTCATGATCAAAAGAACTCCAAATTTTAGACATTGTAATTTATTAAAAGTGACGGATGTCATTTCGTCAAACGATAATGTTTTGAAATCATTTTTGCCAACTCTGAGATATTTTGTGTTTCAAGCTCTAAGCCGGAGCCGAATATTATAAAATTATTTGTAATTCATTTGTCATATTTATTGATGACCCAATTTGTATTAAAAAATACAGTACAGATCATTACCATCTTGTTATTTCATAGGATTTTGTAGAATATATGTGTGTTAGCGAAGTTTTAAGCAACAGCCAACTAGCGCTCATCACGAGTGGACGAGTTGACAACCTGACTAGCAGCGGGAACAATTCGAACGCCACAGCTGTCCATGCTAATATCACGTATTATCTTAGAAATTAAATATTTTAATTGTTTTAACAGAAACAATTTGGCGCCACCCGGGAATAACATTCCCTATGAATTAACAGGTAGGTTGTACTGGTAACATTGACAACGCTACGGACTCCAGTAGTGACGTCGATTTATGTAACGACCAGTGTGAGGCAAACACACTACATTCACACGAATACACAATACAAATAAGTGTGATACATTTTGACAGGTACGACCACATTTAATTGTTACATATTGACAAACCCAACGAGGGGCTTTAAGAATAAAGGACGTACACACCCAAAGTTATTGTTACATATTGGCGACCAGCAACGTGCGGCTAGGAAGAATAACTAGCGGCGATCATGAATAGACACGGTATGGTTACGAGGCGCAAAGGGAAGGAAACATCAAACCAAGAAGGAAACCCAGAAAAAATGGAGGAAGTTGGGGAAGTAGAAGTGGAGGAAACGACTGGAGAATTGCCAGAAGAAAACCCACAGGAGGACCAAATGGAAAATCCAAACCCAAATGAACCTGAACCAGAAATAGAAGCAGAAGTCATGGTAAACCAACAACCAGTCGAACCAACAGAAGAAACGAAACTAGATAGTTTGATGAAAATGATGATGGAACAGTTTGGACAAATGAATAGGAACCAGGAAGATTTGAATAAAAAACTGGACCAAAACAGTGAAGAATTGAAGAAGCAAATGAAGGAGAGTATAGAATTCCTGAATGACAAGATAGAGAGCAACCATGAAGATTTGAAGAGGAATCAGGAGGCATTGGAAAAGAAGAGCGAAGAGCTGAAGAAACAGATCAAGAAGGATCTGGAGATAGTAAATAAAAAGATGGAAAATAACCATGATAAACTCCAACAAAAAATCGAGGAAGAAAGTGAGAAGAACAGAGAAGAATTGAGGTTCATGTTTGCAGAGTTTCGTGAAGAAGACAAACGGACAAAAACAAGGATGAATAAGAGATGGGAAGAAACAAGTTACCCAGTAAATCAACTTCAAGAAACAGTAGTTAGTGATTTCAAACAATTGAATGAAACACTAGACAGCACTCCTGAAGGTACCAAAGAAACGTTGAATGAGAACATGGAACCGGGGAATCAGAAAATAACACAGAAGGAGATGGAAACTGTAGAAGAAACAAATATATTGTTTTCTGAACATACAGATAACCATGACACAAAGAAAATCAAGCACATAAAAACCAACAACAGAAGAGGAAGAAAAAAGAATCGAATCATTAAGAAGATTAAGAAAACAAAGGAATTAAGAAAGGTATATAAAAGGAAACTAATCAAAACACGAGAGGAAGTGGAGATGATGAAGAACGGTCTCATCGATGTATTTAATTTGCCTCTTAACTACCAAGGCAAAATAATAAAATATAAAGATTGTAGGAGGACTCTGAGGGAAGTTATAAAAGGAATTCACAACCAACCAGTGGATGGAAAATTCAGCAAATCTATGCTTAAATGGAAATTACCAGCAATAGAAATGACTGACGACAAAACAGATTATAACCAATCAAGAAGGTCAATAAAATACTGGAGCACACCAGAAAGGGAAATGCCAAATAAAAAAGCAAAAATAACATTAATAAGAGAGACACAATTAACGTCTCTGATTAATGGACAAAGTGATCAAATGTTTGAGGTAAACATAAATACCACAGAACATATGATATTAAAGGAATTATGGTACAAGACGGAGGAGACCTGTTTCACCAGTAAGAAAACAGTTCTACACGCCAGAGTTATCCGAACCATAAGGGCAGAGGAACTGATGGACCATGGGTAAACTAAGTGAAGATACCACACACCAAGAAAAGGGACGGATCTTCGAATTACTGACCCAGCAACCCAATGGAATAGAAGGAGATATTAAAATTAAATAAAACTACTAGACAATCACCAAACCAAGAGGGTACAAGAAACGACTAAGACGAATTAAATAAGAAAAATTAAACTATAATAAATAAATTTAATAATATTATCCAGAATAAGTGTGTCTACCAAGCACTTGAAGGAGTAGAGGTGCATAATAACAAAGAGTCGAACAAGAGAAGGAAATAATAAAGGAAAGAAAAGGAGAAGTCAACTTACCAAGAATATAAATAACAAGGTCCTGTGTATAGTAATATGAATAGAACAATTGTGTATATCATAATAGACCGTATATCATCACAAAAGACAATGGTAATAATACTTACCAGATCGGTAATATCAATACAAGGAAAATCAAGGGAGTTTATAACCAAACTTCAATAAAAAAGTTTTACGAAGAAGAATAAAACCATTGTGAAATGAAACATATTTCAAAATTCCAAAAGAGATTGTAAGAGCAGCTTACTAACTTATTTAGATGATATATGCGGAACAACAAAAAAGTTTTAAAATAATGAAAAAAAAAGAAAGGAAACAGTTACACAAATTCCTTTCAATTTAAATTAATTTGCAGTCTAACAAAAAATTGATATATGAAGTATGAAGTAAAAAGTGAGATAATAAGGAATAAGTTACACACATTCCTATATAATCAAAATGTAAGAAGCACCAACTTACAATTATAATTAAAACAAAAAGTGAGCTAAAAAGGAATACACTACAAACATTCCTTTAAGGTAAGACAATTAACTTACCAAAGAATTATCAAAAATGATGTTGAATACAGAATAAAATGAACCAAAAAATAAAATCAAGCTCAAATTACTGAGATAATTACTTGAAATTATACTGAATCAAAAGTATTATAAGAAAAAAAAAATAAAATTATACCTGGTACAAGGAGAGAGAGAGAAATTGTATATAAAACCAATATACAGATATGGCTAAAGCAGAATTCTGCTAAATGATTAAGAAAAAAAAAAAAAAAGTCTAAGACAATTAAAATGATCACAACGAGCATTGAAAACAAAATAATGAAAAGTGAGATATGATGAAATTAACATATGAATAAATATAAAAACAACCAAGTGTATGAGGAGATGATAGTGTATAGTTAAGGTATAGCGGAAGGAAGAATGAGTAGTAATGATAAAGTGATCTAAAAACAAACCACAAGGGGGACAATCCCAAAGTATATTATATTATATTATTATTATATTATTTTATTATTAAGTCACAAGTTGACAAAGATTTAAGATTGACTGTTGAAAAGTCCAGCAATCCAATGAACTGAGTAGAGAAGATGTGCCTCTAGTCTCAGAAAAATGAGTAGTAATGAGTAGAAACCAACTACTATACAAAAGTTAGGAAAAAATTTGTGTATGAGGGAAAATGCACCAATGGAAATAAATAAAAACAGATCCAAATAAAATGGGATGAATTAAGTAAGAAGAGAAATGAAGAATGGAGAAACAAACAAGGAAGAGGAGGAAAAAAGTTATCTATAACTGATAATTTCATAAAAAACTATGCTAGTGTTTTATTAAAATGATCAATTTTAGAGGAGAGGCATTATGTAACGATACAATTAAGCCAAATCCCGTACCAGTGATAAAAAAGATAATTCTTGATATAAAGTACTTCATATAAAATAAAATGTTTAAAAAAATGATTAAAATGTAAATACTTTGACAAGACGTACAACAATATTACCCAACCCAAGTGTTTGAGCCAACAACACAAACATAAAGAAGGGAACCACGTAACATACTTAAGAAAAATATGATAGACAAAACAATGATGAACACAGAACTAAGGAAGAGAACAGATCCCTACAATTAAACAGAATTTAAACCAGAAGAGAAGAAGAGGAGAACCGAACCGGGATGAAGACGACTGAAGATGAAGAAGAGGAAGAATGAAGAGGAGACAGGTTGAACCCAAGGGGAAACTAACACACATATAAAAGGGAAAGATTGTATACTTAAAGATAGAATACAGTCAATAAACCTTGAATAATTATGTATTAATGAAACCAATGTTATTATTATCATTAACTTAACCTATGTACCCATTTTAAAGACAATACAATTGTAAAATATAATAATATAGAAAAGTACACTAACCCAGTCAGAAAGGTTAGATTTAACAAAACACAACTAACCTAATGTTGTTAATAGTAAATGTCATACTAAAACAAAATAGTGAGAAATGGTAGGAGAAAGTATAGGGATTACCCATTAAATAATACTAAATATAAAACAGTGTACCAAAGTGAAGTGCTTTAGTGAAGTGTAAATACCCTAAAAAGTAGTGAAAGTGTATGCGAAACATTCAAAATAGAATGATAAGTAAGCAGACACTCTGTGAAACATTGATAAACAACCAATGATTGGAGTGATGTTATAAATAGTAATATATCTAGGTGTAACTAGAAATAGTATTCCAAATTAATATTAAGGAAGCTTGTAATATTATTCAGGGAGAAAGCCCAGACAAATAACTTGTGTTAACATGGCATGATAGAATAGAATTAAAGTTTTGTTATTAAAATTAAGATTGCAAAGAATACAACACCCCATGTTGAAAGGGGAATTAACCTTCATAATTTTATGAAAAGTGACAATGTTTATCACTTTAGTTTGTAACACAAGAAAGAAATCAATGTTAGTACTAATAATAACTCATGACTTGTAAAGAATAGTTGGTTCAATGTTAAAGGAGGAATATGGCTGAAAGGAACCTACAGTCCATAAACCTAATTATGATATTTTAAACGAAGAGCAATGAAAATATATGTTGAATAGTAGTTAAAACACAAACAAATAAGTGAAGCCCATCAGGCTGAATTCTGAATGTAATTTAAAAAGAAAATACACTAAAAAACAATCATGGCTGATTTTGACTATGAAGACATTTAACTGCCAAAGACATTCAAATGTAAATTGTATCAATTTCACAAAAAATCTTACTAATCTAAGACCAGTGAATAGACAGTAATTATATATCAGTTATTTTAACACAGAAATATTATTGTAATAATTTAATTTAAGAAAAATATGTTATTTATTAAATGTTAAATAATTAGACTATAGTTAATGTATAACAGAATATGACCTTATGAGGTATCATTGTAAACTTTGAAAGGAAAGAAAAATAATAGTGATGTCATTTATTATCCCAAAGGAATTATAAAGGAATAAAATCATTAGGAAAATACTTAGTAAATTTGAATAAAAATTCAAATATTTTAACAATGTCCTAAAGGAGCAATTAACCAATCATCGAATTATGGTTACTATGACAACGAGACGTTGAGGGCTTATTTTCCGTTAAATTATATAGACTCTGAAAAAACGAAGCGTGGGTAAGCGACGCGCAAAATTGGAACGATTAAAATTTTGATTTAAACAGTTATAAAAAGTCGAATCCGTGAACCAAGATGACCCAAAATGAATAGACGTCGATCTATAAAGAATACATGATGTCCAGGAACCAGATTAACTAAATTAATAAAAGAAAAACCCCAGACCAGATTGAAGAAGATGTTGGAAGCTTAAAGCCAGCCCAAATTCGAAAAATATACGACTATCCTGATGACGACATTTCAACGTGAGATGAACTGATAAGTACCGAATAAATTCCTTATTCCCAAAACCCTAAATTACTTAAATTATTTTTCAAACGATAAAATTTCTCACTATTTAAAAAGTAGTATTTTCTTTCAAAGGTAAATGCATAATTTACTTATTTTAAAAAACATTGTATTAAACTAAATATAACCTTATTTGAGAGCACAAATTTTGTAACAGAAATACGACACTACCGAACAAATTGTATAAACACATTATAACTTCTAAGTACGTATAAGGTATGGTAGTGTACTTTTTTAATGTAACCAACGTTTATGTCTTATTTTCATGATCAAAAGAACTCCAGATTTTAGACATTGTAATTTATTAAAAGTGACGGATGTCATTTAGTCAAACGATAATGTTTTGAAATCATTTTTTCCAACTCTGAGATATTTTGTGTTTCAAGCTCTAAGCCGGAGCCGAATATTATAAAATTATTTGTAATTCATTTGTCATATTTATTGATGACCCAATTTGTATTAAAAAATACAGTACAGATCATTACTATCTTGTTATTTCATAGGATTTTGTAGAATATATGTGTGTTAGTGAAGTTTTAAGCAACAGCCAACTAGCGCTCATCACGAGTGGACGAGTTGACAACCTGACTAGCAGCGGGAACAATTCGAACGCCACAGCTGTCCATGCTAATATCACGTATTATCTTAGAAATTAAATATTTTAATTGTTTTAACAGAAACAATTTGGCGCCACCCGGGAATAACATTCCCTATGAATTAACAGGTAGGTTGTACTGGTAACATTGACAACGCTACGGACTCCAGTAGTGACGTCGATTTATGTAACGACCAGTGTGAGGCAAACACACTACATTCACACGAATACACAATACAAATAAGTGTGATACATTTTGACAGGTACGACCACATTTAATTGTTACATATTGACAAACCCAACGAGGGGCTTTAAGAATAAAGGACGTACACACCCAAATTTACGTTACAATAGGCACCTATTCTTGTTCTAACGTTATATTACTTGTATATTGTATAATCTTCCTTATATTGTTACGTTCGCATTCTCACTGGAGGAATACTCTGTAGCGCACCTGTTTAAGAACATGTCATAAACTGTATTCTTATATCTGGAGAAGAATTCTGTTGTGCGTGATGCTCCTGCTTGATTTCTAACTCTGGGAGAGGGCGAACAGCTAAATTAGTTTTCAATAAAATGTCTACAGTACTTGCACGCGCTGCGTATTTAACTGTCGTTTTATAATTCATTGTGTTATTGTTGAAATAAGGCATTTGTTAAATTATTGTCGCCTAAACTTATTCTAACAATACAATTCCTCTATAGATTTCAGCTTATCAATTTTTAAATTCAAACTGAAGCATGTGCATTTATATTGTCTGAACACTATGATCTGAGTACATTCGCTATCAAAACTTTGTTTTTTATACTCACTTATAACTTACTTCGATCTTAACTTATCCACTTTTAAATTCAAACTGAAACAACTCTGAATTCACACACTATTAAGAAGTTTCTTAAGATGCATACACCACCTTTGATATCATAACCTATATCTTAATTTATAAAAACCGTGGACTCTGGCCCCGCCGTCTTTCACGGGATCCGACCTAAGACTACCCAGGTTCCGTGGATGAACTCCGGGGAAGGCCCGTCGGACGACTCCCGCGCTATTTCCTACGCGGGAGACTTCCACCGATGCTATGGTAACCAGAATCTATTCTATTGGGTTGCCATAGTAACCAGATCTAATGGTTTTTTAAGACCCAAAGGATCGTATCGAAAAAACACTTGTCCTATGTTGGTTCTCCCGTTACGTAAAATATTTGTGCAAGTTTGGTTGAAATCGGTCCAGTGGTTTAGGAGGAGATGTGGAAGACCCCAAAGGACCCCTGAAGGATCGTATTGAAAAAACACCTATCCTATGTTGGTTCTTCCGTCGCGTAAAATATTTGTGCAAGTTTGGTTGAAATCGGTCCAGTGGTTTAGGAGGAGATGTGGAAGACCCCAAAGGACCCCATCGAAGAAAACATCTATCCTATGTTGGTTCTCCCGTTGCGTAAAATATTTGTACCAAGTTTGGTTGAAATCGGTCCAGTGGTTTAGGAGGAGTTGTGGAAGACCCCAAAGAACCCCCCCCAAAGGACCCCATCGAAAAAATACCTATCCTATGTTGGTTCTCCCGTCGCGTAAAATATATGTGCCAAGTTTGGTTGAAATCGGTCCAGTGGTTTAGGAGGAGATGTGGAAGACCCCAAAGGACCCCATCGAAAAAACACCTATCCTATGTTGGTTCTCCCGTTGCGTAAAATATTTGTGCCAAGTTTGGTTGAAATCGGTCCAGTGGTTTAGGAGGAGATGTGGAAGACCCCAAAGAACCCCATCGAAAAAAACACCTATCCTATGTTGGTTCTCCTGTCGCATAAAATATTTGTGCCAAGTTTGATTGAAATCGGTCCAGTGGTTTAGGAGGAGATGTGGAACATACATACAATGGGGGGGGGGGGGTTGCCCCTTAGGAGTGAAAGTTTTTAAAACCGTTTCTTAGTGAGCATCTATGACCCCATAAGAATATACCTTCAAATTTTGAGATCATTATCTTCAGTAGTTTTTGCTCTATGTTGATTCTCTCTCTGTCAGAACAAAGCCGCTTATATATATATAGAGATAGTACCCTTTTAGTCTATACGTAAACCCACGACTATTTTGTGAAGCGGAATCGTGTGTGAAGTGACTATTTTGTATGACTATACTGAACAGTATGGAGGAAATATAATCATCCTATTGTAAAACAAATCTACATCATAAAATGATATACATTATGCACATCTACCTTGCATTCTAAGTAAGTGTGCCTTTGCAGTTCTCGAATAACATGCAAGGTTAATGTCACTAGTTGAAGAGACATCCTTATCTCTAGCCATGTGTTCGTAAGAGAGTACTTTTCCATTTGTTGTGTAGGCTTACTTTCACGTGAAGTTGATGAGCTTCTGTACACACTAGTGTCATACTCCCAAGCTTTTTCTATTTTAACATACTGCGAATATCGATCTCTAGTTAATCTGGCACTTCTAAATCCTGCTTGATAGTTGCCAATTCTTCTGAAAAATCAGAGAGGAAATCAATTCTTCTTCGAAATCTTTAGACCCTACCAAACTTTTTTTATCCTTCATATTCTCATTATCAACTGATGAACAGCTCACCTCTAAAATTTATCATTTCCTCCTCTGTTTTGTATACTTGTTATTTATGTCTTCTATTTAGCAATTTTTAATGAAGAAATTTATGTTAGTGGTTGAAATCACAATCAGAATGATCACTGTTGCACACCACTATATATATATAGTATATATATAGTGGTGTGCAACAGTGATCATTCTGATTATTTAGCAATTGTTAAAATTACCGCCTCCAACTATCCAGCACTTGCTTGGTGTTTACTGGGAGCTTAACTTATGAATTTCTATGTTTTCTCTTGGTTGATAGTCTTGTTAATCCTGCTATGTCGTAAAATTTATGCACCATTATCACGTGTGTTCAAATCTGATATCCACCTGTACAGGTGTTTTGTTTCCTTTCTTAGTCTTGGAGATATTTCCTTTTATATCTCATTGATTGTTGTACAATATTGAACTGAGCTTCATTCCTTTTGTTGATGGCCTCTTACACACTCATCTTACCACTATACTTATATTCATATTCTTCTCCTCGACCATTCAAGTTCCAATCACCTGTTTGGCAGCTCCTTCAGTGTTGCTTTAATTGCTCACTAGCAAGCATCTATTGAATTTATCAACTCCTCACCTGTTTTTATGTTTTGTAGTCTTTCTTTAATTCTTATATTATACTGAACCTGGCCTCTTCAGCTTCACTAAGTTTCTCAACATCACATATTTTACTTTAGTTGCTGGTCTCTCCTGAGCTCCAGCAATCCTTTTCTTTCAGCATTACTGTGATTGGGTCATGACCTCATGCTAAAGCAGCAAGCAGCCTCTCTAAAACTTCTCATTTCTACAATACTTGAATAGGACCTCCTACATATAATTATATAGTCGATTTAGTTGTCCGTTCTCCCATCTAGTGAAGTCTAGCAAGTACCTTTGTGGATGCCCATGTACTCACATGAGATATATATGTTATTTGTAAGTTGCTGCTCTTGGTAAATTGGATTGCCTCTATTGTTGTGTTCTGATTTAAACTGTCACCCAGCTAACAGGACGTACTCTCCTTCTCTTCATACTTGCACAGAGAAGTCACCTATTATAAATTTAACATCATTGGATGATACTTCATCTATTGTATGTTGATAAACTAGAAATATTGATAAGCTTTGGAACTTCAACTTCTTTCTATTATAATGTCTTGTAAGTACTGTTAATTGACCTTAAACCAATTATTATTGCTGCAAGCATAATAATTACAAGGTTGCAAGGCTTTTTACTAATGAGAAATCCTCACCAAAATTCATGCTAATTATTGCCTTCATCTCTACAGTATGTAATGAACTGACACCATTTATTGTGTGTACCATGTACGTCAATGTACCATACTTTCTAGATTTCATAAATACATACACTTTAAAAAGATCCACTAACCTAAAGCTTATGTTAGATTGAGAATCTTTGTTGGCTCGCTGACTCATGAACTCTTTACAGACAAAACCTTTATAAGGTTATTTAATAACCTTATTAAAGGTTATTGAAGGGAATGTGAACAAAACTTGGAAAGCCTTAAAATCTGCTGTTGACAATTTCTTGACTAATCAAAGAGTTGAAAACTATGGTGGCGCTGTTAGTGAACTTCTGAGAACATACCAAGAATTAGGTTGAAATTTGTAAAATACACTTTCTTGATTCACATCTTGACTTCTTCCCAACCAGCTGTGGTGCTGTAAGCAATGAGCATGGAAAGCACTTCCACCATGACATCTAAGTGATGGAAAGAAGGTATCGGGGTAAGTGGGAGGCATCTGTGTTTGGTGACTTTTGTTGGAAAGTGACTAGATGTGCTCCAGAAGTAGAAAACAAAAACCAGAAACCCTCCAACTATTAGGTAAGGGTTCCATACATGTATATGGAAGCTAACAGTAGGCTAATGGAAGATTGCTAAACACATAAGTTTCCATATCTTGATACCAACAGCTAATATAGTGCAACCTCCACTAATTTGTCTCCCTCTGTAATTCATCACCCACTCAAGTTTTTTTTCATTTTCTTTATTAACGCTCTAATTCTAACCGGAGTAAACCAGAAACATGCTGATTGTGGCTAGGGTTCTAATAACAGCCAGGAAAACGGATTGCAGAAGGTACTGGTTCCGACAACGGGTATTTTGTACTTATGTACATGGCACAATAAGTGTTGTGTTGTGACAGCGTAATACATTTCCGAAAATTCAGTCTCACCAAGGCCTTGTGCTGATTTGAAGAATTTGTTGTGTATGTTTCTGATCAGTTTAAAGTAGAGCTGCTTGCAGTCAGTCATGTCTACTAAACTTACTATAAAAGTCTCGATATATATAAAAAAATAAGAAGCTCTCCAGCAGCTTTGGAAAGATGAAACAGCGACTAGACTGTCGGAAATTTATGGTGTTCCACGTACCACAATAAATGACATCAAGAAGAATGGTGATCGAATTAAAAAGTTTATGTGCAAAACCAAAGCTGTAGAAGGGAATGTGCTGAAAACAAAAACATTAACGACACTCTAGAAAAATTGGATGAACCACGTTCATTCAGCAGTGCTCCCAAGAAATTCCATTAAGTGGGCCAATTATCACTGAAAAAGCTATGTCCAAATCAATCAAAAACTTAATGGTGACCCAAATTTTAAAGCAAGTTAGGGTTGGATCCATAGGTTTAAGGAGAGGCATGGTATTCGACAGCTACAAATCGAAGGACAGAAGCTCAGTGCAAACAGTGAAATAGTGTCGTTATATCAGGAAAAACTAAGTGTTCACATTAATAAGCTGGGTTTGTGAATAGATCAAGTGTATAATTGTGATGAGACGGGATTGCACTGGAAAGCTCTCCTACAAAAAAAGCTGGCATCTGGCTCAGAATATTCAGCCCTAGGATATAGGATATAAGGTGAGAAAAGACCACATTACAATTCTTGATGATTTAGAAGAATGTTCATCTGATTCAAATGGCATCCGATTTATTTTTCTTCCTGCTTACACAACAACCTTACTACAACCAATGGACCAAGGTGTCATTGAGTGTTTTAAGAGGCGGTACAGAAAGTGCTTACTACAAAATTTGGCACTTTGTGAAAACGATGTGGACATTGAACAATTTTCGAATACATCACTATAAAGGATAGTGTAAGTATCCTTTCCTGATGTAAGTATCCTGCAATATAATGCAGCTGATGTCTGGCAAAGTATTCCGGAAAACACTCTAAAATTCCAGAAGGTCTTGAACCCACATCGGAATTGTTAGACATCTGACAATTCCTACCAGCATAATATAACAGTCTCAATGAATATGAGGTCAAAAATTGGTGTGAAATATATTACCAGATGTAGGCTACCATTTGTGATGATGAAATTGTTACATATATACCAACAAGCCAATAATTAACAAGATGACCAGCCAATAAAACCTGCTATCTCTCATAAGGAGGCCATCCAATCACTGACTATAGCAATCAAGTGGTATGAAGGCCAAGATGAAGCAGAACTGCCTAAAATAATTTCACTGTGCCAAATACATAACTTGACTCTTGAAAAAAAGTACAGTCAACAGTATAACGCTAAAAAAAAAGGAACCATCTGTCCGCGCTTGTATGTATGTAGAGAAACTATGAGAGGAAGCTAGTACAATAGAGTATGACATCCTTTAACGTCGATGTGCAGGTGCAGGTGTATGGATGTATCATAAATCTAACAGTGCAGCTGGACGCCAGAGAGTAGTACGATTGGGGTTACCGAGAAAGGACACAACAGAGGCGAATGAACTAATTAACAGTGCAGCTGGATGCTTGGAGAAATTTAAGGTATTGTTCTGGCTGAAAGGCATAGAAAAACCCAGAGAGAAGTACAATTGTGAAATACTAAGAAAACTACAGCAGAGGTGATTGCACTAATCAACGGGACAGCTGGATGCTTAGAGAAGCTAAAGGGTGTTCTGGCTGAATGGCATAGAAAGACGCCAGAGAGGAGTACAACTAGAAAATACCAAGAATGCCACGCATGAGGCGATTGAACAGATTTAACAAGTGCAGCTGAATGCTTAAAGAAAAGAAGGGTTGTTCTGGTTAAAGGGAATAGAAAAATGCCAGAGAGAGATTTACCAAGAAAGCTACAGCAGAGGTGAGTGAACTAATTAACAGGGCAGCTGGACGTTAGATAACACAAGGGTTGTTCTATCTAAATGGCATAGAAAAACGCCAGAAAGATTTACGAGTATGATAATCGGACAGATCGCGGCAGAGGTGGTTGAACCAGAGCCAGAAATAAGGAGGGAACAAGCGTGTCCCATTAGAAAATAGCTTTAAAGGTAGGCGGGTTCCAAGAGTAAATTTTCCTAGAAGAAAGCAAGAAGGACTAATTAAAACAGAGCAAAGTGAAATGTAGGAAAACTAGTGGGGAAATATGTGTATTGAATATATACAAAGAACTGAGGTGCGATTAGAGAGTCTACGTTAAACTTTTGAAGTCTCTACTTAAAAATCGGAAAGAGTCGGTGGTAAATTTTTGTGGAGTCTGTTGTAAAGTTTCGGAGTCTATGATGAAAGCTCAGAGAGTTTACTTAAAGTTTTGTAAAGTCAACATGAGTAAATAGTTTGTGAAATTTAGAAATCTAGTCTAAATTTTCGTAGAGTCAAAGTGGACGAACAGTTTGTGTAACGGAGTTAAATATCGAGAAACTGAGAACTAGAGTTTTATTAGTTTGTAACTCGTAAAAACAAACAATCAAATCGTATCATGTGGTACTAACGATATAAGGTATTGAAATGGAATGTCATTTGTGAACTGTAAGTTATCGTAACAAGAGTAACCGTTGTGACCTAGTGAACAGTACTTACACTAATGTCAATATCGGAAGAAGCCGGATAGACTGTTAAAGTGAAGTGATAAAAAAAGTGTTAATCAATCAATCACTACGAGAGTCAACCATACTATGATTCATCCAAATAATCCTATATGTAAAGGAGCCGTGAGGCAGCTACATCTACTCAATGGATCTAAGGAGCTGGAGATGGACATCAAAACGCCGTAGACAGGAATATTCGTACCAACAGTAAAAATTTTATGTACTAATTTACAATACACCTGTCTGTCCTTCTAAAAGAACTTACGTATGAATAACATATTAAAACTTGAAGTAATCCAATACGAATATAAAAGCGAACTAAGCACTTTCAATTAAGAATATTTATTCATATATTAAAATGAATCCATTTGGAATAAACATATCTTGTAATATGATAAGAAATTAGATGTAAATGTTATACATGCTTATTTACAAAATCTAAGGAACCCTGAGAGATAGAGACTTTAGCATATTAATTGTTTTTGGTAAAATCATGTTTAAAATAATTAATGATAATAATATGTTAAAAGCCATTGAGAATTGATATTAATGACAGCTAATTTAAATGTAATAAATGTGTTGGTTAGACTGATAAATGTGTCATTGTTTTATTATTTAAGGATTAACCTTATGGATTATACAACACTATTACTTGAGGTTTTCCTTAACACCAACAAAATAATTAAGGAATTTAATTATCATTACATTTAAACCACATCTAGGCAATTATTGTTACATTTGACGTAACAACGCTGGACAAAACAATTTATAGTTATATTTGGCACCACAACTTGGGGCTAATAATTATATTTGGCACCACAGCTAGTGGGGCATAACTATTTTATAGTTACAACAGAAAAAACAAAAGAAAATTACAGATTATTTTGACAGTCATTAAGGAATTTGTTTGCAGTTACGTTGCTTAACTTGTTTGAATTTAAAAATTTCCAGCAATAAATATGTTTGAGAATAACATTAGTACTGTACATTGTTATTTTGTAATAAAACATTATATGGGTTTTTTTCTTACTCTCTCACTAATTCGTCACCCCTTCGGTCCTGTAGGTGATGACTTACTGAGGTCCTACTGTATCTCAGTTATAATTAACTACTGTGGTAAAGGAAAGAGACAACTTTTATCTTTTGTTGACCAGTGTATTTATCCCTGTCAACAAGAAGTCTGATTCACACTTTGGGTCAATAAATACCTCAATATGAAATGCAGCATAATTATTATTGACGTCCTACATTTGAATTACACAGATGGATTTTCTGGAGCACATAATTAAAACACTTAATGGTCGCTTCCTCTATACAAATTTATAAACACTGAACAGTTTACTTTCTCATATTAAGTAAAGCATATACTCTCAAATTTTTCCAGATATTTATGCGTTTTGCATGGTTCAGTACTATCATTTAAAAGTTAGGTAGGAACTCCCACAGTGTCAATAAGTATTGAAGATAAGTACCGATTTGTAACTTTAAAACATGATCAATTGTCATACAAATTAATACTGCAATGAAGCAGCATTAAGTTAATACACTATCAGCATCTCACCCATTCTATGCATAATCATGTTAAATATCTCCCATGTATTGATAACTTACATATAAACTTTGAATTACCTGATCGATCAGCTTTCTCTGCTACCATCATGGTTTTTCATAATACACTCTACTACTTACACTGGAGTAGGCTCCAATAAAAATGTTACAAAAAGTTTGAACATATTTTGCTAATATAGTGATCTGACAAGAGTTTCTGAAATACAGGGCAATTCAAAAAGGAATTTACAACTTTGAAAGCATATAGAAATTTATTCAGATGACTTGCACATTCGGCTGAGGTGTCATTTTAAAGCAAAACACATAAAGTTTGACTCGTGTAGTGCTGTATTCCAAATTCAGCCACCGGAAGCACCAGCAACATTGTTATTCAAAGTGGCCACTTCACTGACTGTGCCCATTGTGTGTTTTGGTTACATGAAACAAAGTCAGCTACTACAGACCAATGTTATTTTCGTACTGAGTTTGGTTAAGATCCTCCAAGTAGGCCTAAAATTTACTTTTGGCACCAAACCTTTGTTGAGACTGCTTGTTCTGTACGACATGCAAACTCAATGGGACGCCCGCAAGTATCTGACGCCACTGTGAAACAACTTGGAAAGAGCTTTGCCTGTAGCCTTAAGAAATCAACATAGCATGCTTCTCATCAGATTGGCATAGTATTACACAAACGTTTGCACCTGAAAGCAAACAAACTTCTCATCTTACAAAAAATTAATGAAGCAGAAAAGGTCGCTCGTCAACACTTCTGTGTAGAAATGCTGGATTGAATAGGAGCCAATGTGACATTCCTGGACAATGTAATCTTTCATGATTGAACATTTCACAACACCCACAACTGCAGGATCTGGGGTGGCAGAAATCCACATGAAACATTGCAGGATGAGTGTGACAGCCCAAAAGTGAGTGTTTTTGTGCCCTCAACAAATTTAAAGTGTATGGCCCACTCGTTTTTATCAGGAAAATATAAGTGGTATCATGTACCTGGATATGCTTGAAAATTTCTCATTCCATAGTTAGATGAAGATGACCACAATCGCTGGCCTCACTACCAGCATGACAAGACACTGCCTCACTTCAGCTTACACATCCAGGATTACCTTGACAATCAATTGCCAGGTCATTGGATTGGTCATGCAGGGCCACCTCACTCCCCAGATTTGACCCCCTTGACTTTTTCTTTTGGGGTTTCATTAAAGATCAATCCACTTCTACCTGTTGATCTCCCTGAGCTGAGACATTGCATGTATGCTGCAGTTGCAGAAGTGACACCTGACATACTAGCTTGAGTTTGGAATGAAATTGAGTTAAGGTCGGGTGTCTACCGTATCACAAATGGTGCTCACATTGAACCAAAATAACTGTTTGATGAAAAACTTAATGGCTTTTGCTTTAAAATGACACCTCAACCAACTCTGTAAGTCATCTGAATAAATTTCTATGTGCTTTTAAAATCCTTTTTGAATCACCCTGTATATGTGTATACTATATATACTTTTTTTTTCGTATTGTTTAAATTAGCAGCCATCCTTACTATTTCTTTTATGAATTTGCTAACTGCTATAATTTTGTTTAAGACCTGAAGATGTCAGTGATGACGAAAAGCTTAGTCGAACAATAAAAATTATAGCAGTTAGCAAATTCATAAAAGAAATATATATACTTTTGTATGTTGTTCTATTCATGGCATTTGTTGCACTATTGTGAAAGTCCATCAGTGTCTGGTCTGTACTTGAGCTTATAAATTAAAAGAGGCATCAATTTTTCTCATCCTATTTGTGTTGTTAACAAATTGCCACTAGCACATATTTGAGCATACACAAGATGAATGGCAATTACTGGTATACAACCATTTTGCATTAGTAAAGTATATAATGTTTTTATTCTCTTCTTTCTTCTGTTAAGTATGTTCTTTCCTTTACATGGTGACAAATAAAGTGAGACATCCCTCCATGTATTATACATTTATATTAATTTCATTTATTTTTGGTGTTTCAATTCCAGAATAGCTACTGAATTTATATATAAACAAAATCAGATACTTTGTAGTATTCAAGTATAGGTGGCCTAAAATTGTAATATATGAAACAGTATATAAAAAGTTATAAGAAGTCTACAAGTTTCTCTTCAATTGAAAACTTCACACACCTCATTACCAATAAAGTTAATGCAATACAGTAAAAATAAATGAATTAGGAATTATAGTTTGTCACTACTGTATTTTATACAGCAAAAGACATGCAGGGTTCAAATAATATTTACTTTTACGTCTTATTACAGTCCGGCCTTTTTTCTACGAAAAGGTGAGGTAATCCTAAAATACTAAGAATTATAAAATAGGACTATCACAATTAAGTTCAAAATCATGATTTACAGTTTTAGGAACAGGCATTCATTTCTTATGAGCTCTTTTACAAGGGTTATGTTTGGTAAGAACTATATATTATTAACACGAATTTGATTTGGAATACGTATTTTACAAATTTTTGCAATTTTCATTTTCCTCCACAACATGAAGTCCTGGAACACAACACCAGAAGTAAAGATTGGATATTGACATTGCTGCTTGTCAGTGATACTCCATTTGTCAAGAACCACTTTAGTGATGTGTGAATGCACATCATATTTCAGCTGTATGGAACTGATACGTTTGATGAAACGATGTATCCAGTGTTTCACACAAGATCCAGGTTTTTGATGAGAAAAGGCCAATGTGCCTTGAATGCCTATAAGCTACGTGGGTCTATCCATTTCAAGGAACCTATTACTGTGAGCTCACACTGATGCCTCACCATATTTGATTGTGGCTTATAACACTATCTATCCAAGGTTCTGTTGGGGAATGATATGAGGTTTCTATATGCCCATTATCTAGTACAGCAGCAAAATGCCTTTTACATGGAAGAAGATCCCCACCCTACTTACAGATGGCTGCCACTAGAGCGGGGTTATAGTTTTCATCTACAAATTTCAGATAGCGTATAATAACTAGAGAATGGAATTTAGATAAATAAATGTTTTTATATGTAATTAAATATTTTTCATATTTACATTAATAATTAAATATTTTTCATAAATAGATTATTAACATATGTTTTTAGCATTTCATTTTAAGTTTTTAGGAATAACCTCCATGTGCCGCACACGGTGTTGCATAATAATGGTGTGTAACTTCTACGTGCTTCACTTTTGCAAGAAAATGAGTCATTACATTTTAGTTTTCTCAGTCAAGTGCCTGTTGTATGTACATAAAACATGGATTTCATTGTATTTTATATCTTTGTCCATAAACTATGGTGTCAGACTAAACACTTATGTATACTCGCTATGGCTATTACAAGTTGACATAGTTTCATGTTTAGTAGCCCTAAGTATAAACATACAAAGAATTTGTTCCTGTTACCACAGAAAAGACTAAGTAACACAATAATACTGGAAATTTTTGTAAACAGTGATGTAGTCACAATAATCGGTGGGAGATGATTGTTCATTTTGCAAGCACTAAACCAGCTAATTACCTAATTTGTTGTTGTTGTACATCCATCCTTGTGTTACATGATGTGTTCTTATCACGTCGTATACTGTGCTTGCCAGAATGCCGAAAGTAAAATATAGTGATGGGCCCGGTTACAGTAGTATGTTAAAGAATTTAAAGGTATATTCAGTTCAGATGGAAATATACTATATTGCCTGCTTTGAGAAAAATCCATAAAACCAATGATCGTACGTTATGCAACATATATCCAGCAACAAACATATCATTGGCACTTCACTTTTTAATTTGAAACAAGTGCTTTTAGGTGAAACAGAACCATCCCCCTCTTCACATTGAGGCCTATGAAGTGTCGTGAATTTTATTCCCATTTGTGCAGAGCTTTCACTTCAGCAGGCATTCCTCTACACAAAGTAAAGAGTCCAGCACTAAAAAGTTTCTTGTGAAGTACATGAGTCTATTTTAAGAAAACACTGTCTTCCAAACTGTGATGAAGAAACATTACAAAATATTAGAGCTGTCTGTGAAAATGAGGAAATATGGGTAAACACTGATGAAACTATGGACTCGATAGGAAGAAAAGTGTAGTTATTTGTATGCTTAAAAATGACAAAATAGTTTCCGAACTTTAATTTTTGACTGCTTGTAAAGAAATGTCAGCAGCAAATCACATTACAGTCACAAGGTTGTTCAACGAAAGTATGCATTTGATATGGCCAAAGGGTATTAAGTATGATAATGTACTGCTTTTTATTACTAGTGCAACATCGTATATGAAGAAAGCAGCGAAAGCCCTTTGTGTCAGCTATCCAAAATTGATACATGTTACCGGTGTTGTACATGGTCTACACAGAGTGTATAAAACTATCCAATCCTTGTATCCTAATATTGACACATTAGTTTCAAATGGAGAGAAAGTGTTTGTTAAATCCCCTATGGGAACTGATTTTTTTCAGAAACAAAAATCCTAACCTTCCATTACCACCAGCATCCATTGTCACTTGCTGGAGGACTTACCTTTCTGTGGTGTTACACTCTACAGATAATTTGGATAGTGTTAAATCAGTTGTTGACAAAGGATGATGCTTTATCAATAGAGATCCTTCAGAAGCTGTTAAAAGACAGAATTGTAAGAATAAGTTGGCACATATTTCTGTTACTTTGAGTTTCCTATGCAATTTGATACAAAACTTGAAAAATTGCAAACCTCTTAACAGACATTGTTAATGAAATATGTTTTGTTGAAAACAAAATCAGTCTCTCACAGGATCAAAAATGGAACCTTAAAATATAAATTCAAAGCTGTGTTTGGAAAAAACGCTGGATTTGAAATTATAAGTAAAGTTGTCCAAGTTCTAGGTCAGCAAGTAGACATTGAAATCATAGGTGTAAGTGATGTTCCTGTTTTTAAGTATGCCAGACTGACTTCATGTGACATAGAAAAGTTCTTTTGCCTAATATCGAGCTTTGATCCATGATAATTGGCAGAGATTTGTAATGGACAGTTTAGAGATGACGTTTATTGTGCACTGCTACCCCAATTACATTTTCAATAAGGAACTGATGAGTTGATCTGCAAGTTTGGTGAGTACTTATAAACACTTTCCCTGTTACAACCTATTTGATTATGTTATAACTAAAAGAAAATATTTTAAACTTTTTAACAAATACTAAAATATAATTGCCTAAGAATGAGCAAAACATTTATAAAAACCTTTAATTGAAAACCCAAAACAAATACACAACACGTCCAAACAATCTAAGAATCGCTACACATACATATAGTAAATAATTATGCACATACACAGGTTCTGTGCATAATCTGTAGTTCAAACCCAAATGAAGAAAAGCATCATTAGAGAAGGGTATCAATTACTGACTTGTCATCCAGTGATTGGTTTGTCACCGACTTGATTGTCCAAGGGATTTTCAGAGAGTATCTCATTTTTTACCTTTTAGTAGCAACATCAAAATATTAGTAATATACTTTAAGTATTAACTTAATAAAATCAGTTATTTTTGTACAATTCTTGAGGTAAACAAAAACAATGCATGCAAAACAACACAAATATACAAATAATAAAGACGCTTCTCTCTCTCTCTCTCCATTCCTCCCTTGCTTATTACCGACTTTAATGGTCTACAAATTCTTATAATCTACAAAGATAAATCCCTCATTATTACAGTACTAACAGCAAAACAGTGAGAAATTGAACAATTTAAAATCCACCAATACACAACATATAATTATGGAACCTTTGGTATACTTTTATTATGATTTTGTATCAGCTGTAGGATATATCTAGAATTTTATTTTGTTTATGGTACATATTAATTTAACCTCTTACTTTTCTTCCGATAAGAGAGTGTACAAAGACTTATGGCCTCAGCATGAAATGAAAACTATTTTATAAAGTATACTAATAGCAACTAATTACATCAATGCACTATAGGACAAAATTTATAAAAGTAAAACACATATCCGAAACATGCCAGTGCTCTCTGTTCTGTATTACTGATATCTACAATATATCGGTGATACCTATGAACATACATCCATATTGTTCAGTCTGCTGCCAGCGTTTTTTTTTAATAGGGAAGTGAGCACATGATGCTGTTTTGTTCTTACACAAACAAAGCAAGTTTGTTCTTACACACAGAACTGGTTGTGTACACACGGAATCAATTTTTTTTTTAGCATTTTACACTGTCTGAAAATTGTTTGTTTTAATACGCTACTCAGTAAAAGTGAAGTTCATTTAAAAAAAGCAAGACATCTGCTGAAGAAGACCATAAACAACGAGGGCACAATTAGCAGTTTCCTTATCGAAAATAAAGTAATACAGGTATTCTGTACAAGAAGACTTCATATTGGCTATAATGTTGTTTTGTGTGTTCTCAAATAACAAACATGACAAAAATAGCGTACTAGTGGCTGATGATGAAATAAAATACTATTCTGAATGCTGAGTTACTGTGTACAGAAGACTGAAACCGATCTTCCTGTGTGTGCAGTTTTGTTCTGCCAGCATTGCCATTTACACTGAATTAAGTGTTTCAGTTTTTGCATATTAAAATAATAAGGGATGAGACCAAAACCACACTCAGCAGCCACAAAGGCCGGATGCAAACCTATCTGTAGGACCCCCCCCCCCAAACAACCGTCTCCTCAGCCCATACATCACGTTCTAGAGGAATGCGAACAAGTTCTAGAGGAAAGATTTCTCTATCAAATTGAATGTAAATTCAATAAATTTCTTTGTGATTGTAATTCTTGGAGTGTAATTTTTATTTATAAAAAGGTTTGTTGAACGAAGCCTCAAAAAACATCTTCCTACTTTTCCTAACACACACAATTTTCTTCAGGCTCAGGTACATACAAATAAAGAGTGACAAGGAAACTTACAGTAGTTTTTTATGCTTGTCCTATTAATTATAGTACAAGCATGATTACACAAATCCAGTACCCAAAGAGGTCGTATACAAACATTGTATTAAACTATTCTCAAAAAGGAACCCACTACATTCTACAAGGCAACTAACTTTGTCTGTATAACTGTTTTAACCATAGTGATTTTTCTTACTTTGACTCAGCTTAGTATATAATTCAGAATAGTACAAAAAATAATATGAAAATTAATAATATAACCATGAATGTTTCTGTAGTTACTATGTTTAGACATTTATGTTTCCATTAATGACTGTTAGGAGATAATCATTTCCATCTGTCTCCTACTCAGAAATGGAATATGAAACTGGATTCCTATTCAGTGTTTGCGATGCTGAAAAGTCCACATTGAATGATATGACTTCTATTATCATTGATGCTAGTGGAAACATAATTTACTGTTGATACTTTTAAACAGAAGTAGTTCAAGAAACCAAACACGAATAATTTACAATCAGAAATTTGCACCACCCTTTCTCTCATTTTCTATCTTTTACCCTTTTTTCTTACTAAAGGGAAAAAGGGATCACATGCTAAGCAAGTAAAGGGGCCTGTATGACCACACTTGTCACACACCTGTAAGGGTACTTCTGGGTGAGGCTCTTTAGTGTTGGAGCTATACAAGCTAAAAAACGGTCAATGGAGTGTGGTGACATTTTGCTTAATTATATATTCCATTAATTTTGATAATGCTATATGCTGGCATGACATTTTTTTGTCATTCATGTACTCACTGTTGATTGTTACCCTGAAAATACACAACCATGTTTCTGTTTTGGTGAAAGTAATTGTTGACTTCGTGGGTCCTCCGGGACTGATACAGCATGTTTTCTTCCATCCCAGTGGCCTTTTTTTCCTTCATGCTGGTGGCAAGAAGGTAAAACATAACATCTTCATCTTGTAACATGGTGTCTGTAAAGTATTGCATATTATCTCTCTCTTCTTCTCACACATGCCTATTAATGAGATAGGCATTAGTAGGCATCTCTTCTTCTCCTACATATGAGATTTAATGTTCCTTTTCAACTTCTTATCTTCAAACATTTTTTTGAAAACTTAATTGGACTGAGTGCTTAGTTTTTTTGCACCTTCATCAGTCTTAGTTACCCACCTTTGTATGAGATTTCTGTAGTTATCTCTGACACTACTCCATCTTGCTTTATGCAAAGACGTTGAAAAAATAATGTCAAATACAAACTCTGATGTAACACTTGTATGATATTTTTTTTATTCGCTTACATAACCAAATTCAGTCTAAAAGCAGTTTGATTTTAGTTATAATCAGTAATTTAAAAGAAAAGATAACTTTTTTAAAATGTTTAATTTAATCAAAACCTTAATTTTCCATTTCTTTAAAACACAATATTTTCTCTTACCTATTATATATATGCAGGGAAGAAGATAAAAATTAAAATGTCTAAAACATTATGTGGAATCCAGTGCTAAAGATTTTTTATACACTTTGGAATTCCTAAATATAGGGTAAATGTCCAATCTCCCCCAAATAGTAGGTTGCTGTTTTTTACCTATAAGAATACATTCCGACTTGTATTGTTGGCACATTAACATTATAACTTGTTCATGCACATTATAATTTCTTGCAGTCAATGTTAATGCATATACCAAGAACCATAATGATGGAATTTTTGTCAGTTTCAATCTAAGCAAAGCACTTCAATGGGGAACTTTGTCCCCCAAATAATGTTGTCTTGCCAGGCAAATGCAGTAAAGCTCCATATGTTATTGTTGCTGACAAAATATTCTATTTTAAAACTTATTTGATTGTCCTGATTAGGATTTGAATAGTTTATGTCGTGCCAGGAGGATTGTTGAAAACATATTGGGCATTCTGGTTCAAAAATTTGGAATATATAATAAATGAATCCCAGCCAAACCAATGTTGATCAAATAATACCTACTACCTGTATTCTACATACTTTAAAAAGTTTAATGCAACGACTTACATAACAAAAGAACAAATGGGAAAGTTAATAAGCCAACAACAGAGAAAAGACTTAAAAAATGTTCCTCTGCAGGGTGGAAATGCTCAAGAGATATCATTAGTGTAAAAGACTTGTTCAAAGAATACTTTATTTCTGACAGGTTTGCATCATTGCAAAACTTGAAAGTGGAATTTCTATGTTTTGTTAATATTAGTTATTTTAGTTAGCGTGGGAAAACATTTAAAAATAGTAAATGAAATTATATTTTGATAAATATCTTACTTGTAATACCATGTAATATTGTTAACTGTAATAAATGCTCAATTTCAGATGCACACATCAGTCAGTATAAAAACTGAATTCATAAAAAGTACTTACCATTCATTTCACCTCCTATCTTATGCCAAATATTCTGTTTCAAACTGCTGTCCATATATTTTGGATAGGATAAAATCATACAGGCAACAATACCTTCCCACAAATATAATACATTTTTTGTCATTCATTCTTGTCTACAATCTCTCAAATCATATCAATATGCCGCGTGTCCATGAAATTGTAAAAAACGTCTATGCCAACTTTATATGGCATCATGGTACAGATACTGAATAGACACGGTGGCAAAATATAGCACTGCACCAGACATGCACAAACAGCCTCATGAAACTGAGACAGATATAATTCATCTTTGACAATTATGACATTTAATAGCACTGACACATCACAGATATGCATAAATACACTTTATCAAAATACCCTTATACCATATTGGTGTCGGGTTACATCAATATATGATAAGTACATCAACTACACTCTATATACAAATTTTTTCCATCTTACTCTATCCATTGACAATGTCTTCGCTTCCCTCCAGCCCAAGCCTCTTTCTCTCAAAATGTTTCCCAGCATTCCATCCAAAGTCAGTCGCGGTCTTCCTCTCTTCTCCCCCCCCCTGATTTTGCCTCCCAAACCTGTTTTACCATTCTATCACTATCCATTCTCTGCATGTGTCCCCACCAGCATAGTTGTCTCTGTTCAATAAAATCCAGAATCGATATCACTTCCAGATCCTCTCTTATTTGTGTATTCTTAACTCTGTTCTTCCTTGTTACTCCTACTACTCTCCTAAGATATTTCATTTCTGCCGCCTGGATTTTACTTTTTTGGCTTTTGGATAGCACCCACATCTCACAGCCGTATGTTAAAACTGGTCTATATACTGTTTTATACTCATTTTCGTTTTTCTTGTTATCTCCTTCTTATTTATAAATCTATTGTTTAATGCATAAAAAATATACTTTTATTGGCTTTTCAATTCTTTCATTTAATGCGGCTTCTTGTTTCCCATTACTGTCTATTATAACCCCTAGATATTTCAATTGTTTGACTTGTTCTATACTCCTCCAATCTCTATATTTATTATTTTCTCCCCATTACCATTACCTTTGTTTTGGTCTTATTTATTTTCATCCCTTTTTCCTGGAGAACTTCATTCCATATATTCAAATTACCCTGTAACACCCTTTCACTTGTAGCCATTAGCACTACATCATCCGCAAAAGCCCCTTCTTATTTTCACTTACAAAAACATAATTCGACAAAATTTTGTAATTTCCAACTTAATCAATACAGTGGCCATGTACTTGAGGGTTTTGACAAATAAATTTAAAAACAGAATCTCTATATATATAAGCGGATAAGTCCTGACTGACTGACATAGAATCAACGTAGAGCAAAAACTACTGAAGATAATGATCTCAAAATTTGAAGGTATATTCTTATGGGGTCGTAGATGCTCACTAAGAAACGGTTTTAAAAACTTTCACTCCTAAGGGGCAAACCCCCCCCCATTGTATGTATGTATCTATGTTCCACATCTCCTCCTAAATCACTGGACCGATTTCAACCAAACTTGGCACAAATATTTTACGCAACGGGAGAACCAACATAGGATAGGTGTTTTCTTCGATGGGGTCCTTTGGGGTCTTCCACATCTCCTTAACCACTGGACCGATTTCAACCAAACTTGGCACAAATATTTTACGCAACGGGAGAACCAACATAGGATAGGTGTTTTTTTCGATGGGGTCCTTTGGGTCTTAAAAACTATTAGATCTGGTTACTATGGCAACCCAATAGAATAGATTCTGGTTACCATAGCATCGGTGGAAGTCTCCCGCATAGGAAATAGCGCGGGAGTCGTCCGACGACGAGTTCATCCATGGAACCCGGGGAGTCTTAGGTATAATAAATAAATAATAAATACCTGTTGCTATGAATGTAAATAAACAAACTAAGAGTTGAGAATTTGTACAATCTATCTAATCCTATACTATTAAGCGAGCAATAATTGTACAATTACGTACAACGTGAAACTCCGTAGCGAAGCACGGTGTAACGAGCAGAAAATTTTAAAATTTTAAATTTTCACCTCGGCAGAGTACGTTCACACGAGGCAAGTGTCAACGACTTATGGTGGAGCAATAAATAAGGAGTAATGAGAAGGTGTCAGTGAAGCGTTGCTGACTTGACAATAGAAACACATTAAGTTCAATCCAACTATAGAATTTGGTGGCGTAAGATGACAGGGAAAGTTTCGTCCAGAATTATTGCTCTCCGCAGCTGTAACAAAGTAAGTAAGGACATTCACACCCGTACCGAGAATTGTAGCAGATGTTGGCCATATTACGTCAGCAGATGATAAGCGACAAAAACGAGTGAGACTCCATACTACAATGAAACGGATGTGCTGCACCTTCAGAAACAATACTGGAAGATAGGCTGACAAAGACTACAGTCATGTTACACAGCTGGAGGTATCGTCTAATTGACAGACAAGAATTTACGAAGGGAAAGTTGGGGTGACTTCAACGACCAGCAGATGTTCGAAATTAGTAATAGCCAGAAAAAAGGGGTTAGAGCATAGAACAATACGCCAGGGAGACTGTAAGTACAGATAATGGGAATCTATAGAAACGCAGAGTTTACTCAGACAATAGACTGATAGACAAGTGGTTAATAGCCGTAGTTTCTTCGAAGCGGGTCAATGATCGTCAAGGCAGAAAGCAGGGAGACCTAAGGACCTATCAGAGGCCTTCAGCCAGCGAGAAATTTGATGGTGAGGGATGTTTCCATAGCAACTGAAACGAAGAACCTATCGGAAGAACTATGACGTAGAATTTTGACATAGTGGGACAGTATTTTCCGAGAAAATCGAAAACTGACCAATCTCGAAAAGAAGTAGGCGTGAAGCGCGCCAGAGACAAAATTTTGAGTAGGGACGAATTAATAAAACCAGCTGTCCAGGAAGACGGAGAGGCAGTGATACTCAATTTTTAGTCAGTGATACTCAAATTTTAGACAGGCAGTCAACACTCCAATTTTGAATAGTTATACTAAAGTTTTACAGTTAGAATTTTCAGACAGTTTACATTTAAAATATCAAGTAGTTTAACTTCAAGTGCGAGAGACGGTATATCATAAACTTTCCATTGTTTACTCAAATCATTCGGAAGTTAGATAAGTAACAAGGAACTTAAAAGACTTAATAATACATTCATATCGCGGTAGTGAAACTTTACCGGTGTGCGCGGAAACGGACTTAGTGAAAATTACACCAAGTGAACAATCAGACCGTTACACCAACAGACAGCACCACTTAACGATATACAAATTAATTGAACTTAATATTGTGTATCAACAACATAATGAACACGAAACATTAAACAAACTAACAAATTATAGGAACGTTTGTTGAAGCAGCGACTAATGAAACTAGACATGTATATTGACTTTAGAACGAACTCACAGCATACACAGTAAGATGAAACACTGATTGAACACTGAACTTCAATTACTCACACATATACAAACACCTACGCGAGTGATCGGAAGAATAAAGTGATAAGTGGTAGTGATAAAACAACTTACGACGGAATGTATCTACGAGCCATCTACATCGCCAGAACGAGACTTCGTCAACAACTAATGGATATTCAATAACCAAGTAACCATTATTATAATTATTTCTAATTAGTAACTTCTACTGACCTGGTTTCTTTCAAAGAATTCACACCTGAGAAAATTGTTAAGAAAAGTAATGAATAAATCTGAATAAAGTAGTTAATGAACGTATAAACAAAAGTTTATTTGGGATTTAATGAACGCATTAAATAAGTAGAATATTGAATTGTAACATCATTTGATTTATATATGTATGTATGTTTTTCTTTGTTTTTCAGCATATATTAAGATATGTCTTTGCTTATTATAAAATATGTATGTATTTCAGGTACAGCGACGTAACCTATGTACTATTATAATATGTCATCAATGATAATTAAACTAGTATCTTAGTTGATCAGAAACATGCGTTCATTATTACCAATGCAACCCAAATATTAACCTAAAGTTTGAAGGAATGCAAATAGATTTTAAGAGTTTCTTATGTTCAATTAAATAAATGATATAACGTATGTGTTGATGAGCATAGATAGTTAGAATCATCAATAAGATTAAATTATACACATACAAGTCAGAGATCGATAATTTTATATATTTAATAATTAATTTATTGTGCAATCAATACGCTTATAAAATTATATTTATAAATGGTATCCAACTTAAGGGCTAGATACATTTGAGAAATTATTAAATTTACACATTAATTAATTCAATCACGGTTAGCATAATAAATAATCCCCATTTGACAGTTATAAATGGCGCTTCCAACGCGTAGCATAATAGATTTATAAACATTTCATTTATAAATGGAGCCCATTCGCACGGCATGATATGTATTAACAAAGATTGTTAACACGTACAGCTTAGGTAAAGAACAGGCAGTAGAAGTAGTAGAAAAAGTAGTGTCATAAAAGTAGAAGTAAGATAAGTGTTATTAGTGTAAGTCAGTTTGAATGATTACGCGCAGTAGGGCAAAAATGGCGAGCAATTCAGACAGTGTAGAATTTGACATTAATAACCAATTAGGCGCAGTAAATACCGAGGACAATACTACACCTAGCGAACCAAGTAGTGTGGTAGAGAGTCCAGAAGATAGGGTGCGAGGACAGACATCGAAACCAGAAGATGGGACTCTACAAATGTTAATGGAGTTCATGCGTCAACAAGAAAAGAAACAAGAAGAACGAGACGAGAAACAAGAAGAACGAAGCAAGAAACTAGAAGAAAATATTAAATTAATTGGAGAAGAAAGTATTCAATTAATTAGTAAAAAATTTGAGAAACAAGAAAAACGATACGAGAAACAAGAAGAAAATATTAACAAATTAATAAGTCAAAAATTCGAGCAGCATAAAGAAGAGATGAAACGAGAGACAGCGGAACAGCTTACGCAAATAAGGTCAGAGATACGTGAAAGCCAGCAGTCTTGGGAAAGAAAGGTCGATGAATTACAGAAGAAGCAAGATGATGTCGTGAGAGACTTGAGAGAAGAAGCCGATAAGAAGTACGTAGAAATACAAGAAAAACAAGATAATGATCGTCAAGAATGGATGGCAGCGGTACACTCTACCCAGACGACCGTTAAAAAGAATATCACAAGTTCGATGTTCACGTTAAGGATTACAATAAGAAGCACGAAGAACTTAAGGCCGAGATACACAATACCATACTGCAGAAACAACAGGAGCAAGAAGGAACAAATAGTAATATTATACAAAAATTAGAAGAAGTAGACGGTAGACAACGTTCAACAGAACAGAAGTTGGACGAGACTACGAAAGAAAAGACAACTAGGATCGAAGAATTAAAAGGACATTTAAATAAGGTAAGAGAAAACCAAGAAAGGTTGCAGCGACAATTGATGGAAGGTGATTGCGGAATATTAAATCGAATTAACGGACCTAACCACAATGATCTCAAATATAATGGCACGGACAGATTCCCTATGGAATTCCTCAAAGAATTGTCCGAAGTTCAAGAGTTATACTATCCCGCTGACAATATCAAGTGGATTGGCAGACATCTGGAGTTAGACGCAGGAATTTGGTGGCGAGTAATACGTGACCAAATATCAAACTTCGAAGAATTCAAGGAAGCGTTCTCTCTAAAATATTGGGGCCAGGAACGGCAGGACAGTATCCGGGACCATTTGGAGTATGGCAGATTTGATTGGCGCGGACCAGTTACTGCTATTCAATATATTGAACGGATTTTGTTGGAAAGTAAGCAGTTAACACCTACTTTGTCTGATTATCAGTTGATACGTAAGATATCACGTCACTTTGGGCGTGATATCCAGCTCGCGGTGGTCACAAGAGGGATTGTGACGATACCAAACTTCGAATCTCTGATCATCGAGTATACACAGATTCAACCAAGGATTAATAGAGAATCGAACTATGCGGCGGCAAACGAGGGAAGAAATGCGTATAAGGAAAGTGAAAGCGGCCTGAACAAAGGAGGCGGTATACAGAAGAAAACGTGGGGTGACAGACCCGCCATAAATAATCAGCACCGTAACGCAGACCGGCGCGCTGTCAACACAATAGAGTTTACAAACACGACAGCTGGTGCATCGGGCACTCAACCCAAAAGGAACCGTCAACAAGAAGAGGAAAAAAAAAATCCCTCCACCCATTAACGGAGATAGCCGTAAAAACAAATGACTACCAGACGAATATTATCCTACCGGACTTACGAAGCGATTTATTGTGTAATGATGATGAAGAAATTTCTCAACGAATAATCAGGTGTCCAGAGATAAATATCAAGTTCAATAATAATGTTAGTGTACAAGCGTTAATCGATACTGGATCTGTTATAGCCGGATTATCTGAGTCGTGGTTTCACCAAAACAAACATAACATTACACCTTATGAAATATTACCGATGTCTAACACATTAATAGTTAGCGCAGTTGGTAATAAATCAAAGCTAATCAGAAAACAAATATTATGTGATATCTATATTGAAGAAATTAAATATGAATGTGTTTTCCTCATAATACCAGATTTGATAAAACCATGCATATTAGGAACCAATTTTCTTCAAGAAACAGGGTGTCTCATTGACATGGGAAGAAGAATCGTCGAGTTAAGAAGAGAGGATAACGAAGCGACGTACACGGTGCCTATGATGCATATAGAAGTGGTGGACGTAGAGGAAGAAGAAGAGATCATCAGAAACATTAACAAGAAGATAGAAAGTATAGAATGCGGAGATAAAGGAACGTTGGAAAGATTAAGGGAGATTCTAGTAAGGAATTGTAGTTTATTCAGAGAATGCCCCGGAAGAATCGAAGGGTATGTTCACGAGTTCCGAGTCACCGACCAGACACCGTACTTCCAGAGAGGATGGCCTGTCCCATTAGCATATAAAGGGAAGGTAGATGATGAAATTCGGAAAATGTTACGGTATGGGGTCATTGAGAGATGCAACAGCGCATATATCAACCCACTGGTTACGGTAATTAAGAAGGACGGTAGCGTACGATTGTGTTTGGATGCAAGGAAGGTGAACAGTGTGACTATCCCAGACTACGAGGGTGCCCCTCCAATAAACGACATTTTGGCGAGATGTGGAGAGATGAAATACTTATCTACCGTAGATCTAACTAGCAGTTTCTGGCAAGTACCACTGAAGCCGGAGTGCCGGAACTTCACCGCTTTTATGTACGACGGCAAGTGTTATCGTTTTACAGTTACACCATTCGGCCTGAGTACCAGTTCTGCTGCACTAACCAGGGGATTGGACACAGTACTGGACGAAGAAGTAAAAGAAAATACCATTATTTATGTCGACGATTGCCTGTGTTATTCAGAAGATTTAGAAACGCATTTGTTACATTTAGACTTATTATTATCTAATTTAAGAAGGGCAAATTTAACCATCAATTTGGAGAAGTCGCAATTCTTCAGACAAGAAATCGCGTACCTCGGTTATCGACTAACAACACAAGGAATACGAGCAACGGATGAGAAGATAGATGCCATTATGAAGTTCCCTGCACCTCGGAACCAAAAACAATTAAAAGGTTTCCTGGGGTTGACAAATTTCTATAATCGTTTGTAACGAGCAGAAAAATTTAAAATTTTTAAATTTTCACCTCGGCAGAGTACGTTCACACGAGGCAGTGTCAACGACTTATGGTGGAGCAATAAATAAGGAGTAATGAGAAGGTGTCAGTGAAGCGTTGCTGACTTGACAATAGAAACACATTAAGTTCAATCCAACTATAGAATTTGGTGGCGTAAGATGACAGGGAAAGTTTCGTCCAGAATTATTGCTCTCCGCAGCTGTAACAAAGTAAGTAAGGACATTCACACCCGTACCGAGAATTGTAGCAGATGTTGGCCATATTACGTCAGTAGACGATAAGCGACAAAAACGAGTGAGACTCCATACTACAATGAAACGGATGCGCTGCACCTTAAGTAACAATACTGGAAGATAGGCTGACAAAGACTACAGTCATGTTACACAGCTGGAGGTATCGTCTAATTGACAGACAAGAATTTACGAAGGGAAAGTTGGGGTGACTTCAACGACCAGCAGATGTTCGAAATTAGTAATAGCCAGAAAAAAGGGGTTAGAGCATAGAACAATACGCCAGGAAGACTGTAAGTACAGATAATGGGAATCTATAGAAACGCAGAGTTTACTCAGACAATAGGCTGATAGACAAGCGGTTAATAGCCGTAGTTTCTTCGAAGCGGGTCAATGATCGTCAGAGCAGAAAGCAGGGAGACCTAAGGACCTATCCGAGGCCTTCAGCCAGCGAGAAATTTGATGGTGAGGGATGTTTCCATAGCAACTGAAACGAGGAACCTATCGGAAGAACTATGACGTAGAATTTTCACATAGTGGGACAGTATTTTCCGAGAAAATCAAAAACTGACCAATCTCGAAAAGAAGTAGGCGTGAAGCGCACCAGAGACAAAATTTTGAGTAGGGACGAATTAATAAAACCAGCTGTCCAGGAAGACGGAGTGGCAGTGATACTCAATTTTTAGTCAGTGATACTCAATTTTTAAGCAGTGATACTCAATTTTTAGTCAGTGATATTCAATTTTAAACAGTCTACACTCAAATTTTGAATAGTTATACTAAAGTTTTACAGTTAGAATTTCCAGACAGTTTACATTTAAAATATCAAGTAGTTTAACTTCAAGTGCGAGAGACGGTATATCATAACTTTCCATTGTTTACTCAAATCATTCGGAAGTTAGATAAGTAACGAGGAACTTAAAAGACTTAATAATACATTCATATCGCGGTAGTGAAACTTTACCGGTGTGCGCAGTAACGGACTTAGTGAAAATTACACCCATTGAACAATCAGACCGTTACACCAACAGACAGCATCACTTAATGATATACAAATTAATTGAACTTAATATTGTGTATCAACAACATAATGAACACGAAACATTAAACAAACTAATAAATTATAGGAACGTTTGTTGAAGCAGCGACTAATGAAACTAGACATGTATATTGACTTTAAAACGAACTTACAGCATACACAGTAAGATGAAACACTGATTGAACACTGAACTTCAATTACTCACACATATACAAACGCCTACGCGAGTGATCGGAAGAATAAAGTGATAAGTGGTAGTGATAGAACAACTTACGACGGAATGTATCTACGAGCCATCTCCATCACCGGAACGAGACTTCGTCAACAACTAATGGATATTCAATACCCAAGTAACAATTACTATTAATTATTTCTAATTAATAACTTCTACTGACCTGGTTTCTTTCAAAGAATTCACACCTGAGAAAATTATTAAGAAAAGTAATGAGTAAATCTGAATAAAGTAGTTAATGAACGTATAAACAAAAGCTTATTTGGGATTTAATGAACGCATTAAATAAGTAGAATATTGAATTGTAACATCATTTGATTTATATATGTTTTCTTTGTTTTCAGCATATATTGAGACATGTATTTGTTTGTTATAAAATATGTATGTATTTCAGGTACAGCAACGTAACCTATGTACTATTATAATATGTTATGAATGATAATTAAACTAGTATTTTAGTTGATCAGAAACATGCGTTCATTATTACCAATGCAACCCAAATAGTAACCTAAAGTTTGAAGGAATGCAAATAGATTTTAAGAGTTTCTTATGTTCAATTAAATAAATGATATCACGTATGTGTTGATGAGCATAGATAGTTAGAATCATCAATAAGATTAAATTATACACATACATGTCAGAGATCGATAATTTTATATATTTAATAATTAATTTATTGTGCAATCAATACGCATATAAAATGAAAGTTATAAATGACGTCCAACTTAAGGGCTAGATACATTTTGAGAAATTATTAAATTTATACATTAATTAATTCAATCACGGTTAGCATAATAATTAATCCCCATTTCACAGTTATAAATGGCGCTTCCAACGCGTAGCATAATAGATTTATAAATTATGATAGTTATAAATGGCGCCCATCCGCACGGCATGATACGTATTAACAAAGATTGTTAACACGTACAGCTTAGGTAAAGAACAGGCAGTAGAAGTGGTAGAAAAAGTAGTGTCATAAAAGTAGAAGTAAGATAAGTGTTATTAGTGTAAGTCAGTTTGAATGATTACGCGCAGTAGGGCAAAAATGGCGAGCAATTCAGACAGTGTAGAATTTGACATTAATAACCAATTAGGCGCAGTAAATACCGAGGACAATACTACACCTAGCAAACCAAGTAGTGTGGTAGAGAGTCCAGAAGATAGGGCGCGAGGACAGACATCGAAACCAGAAGATGGGACTCTACAAATGTTAATGGAGTTCATGCGTCAACAAGAAAAGAAACAAGAAGAACGAGACGAGAAACAAGAAGAACGAAGCAAGAAACTAGAAGAAAATATTAAATTAATTAGAGAAGAAAGTATTCAATTAATTAGTAAAAAATTTGAGAAACAAGAAAAACGATACGAGAAACAAGAAGAAAATATTAACAAATTAATAAGTGAAAAATTCGAGCAGCATAAAGAAGAGATGAAACGAGAGACAGCGGAACAGCTTACGCAAATAAGGTCAGAGATACGTGAAAGCCAGCAGTCCTGGGAAAGAAAGGTCGATGAACTACAGAAGAAGCAAGATGATGTCGTGAGAGACTTAAGAGAAGAAGCCTACAAGAAGTACGTAGACATACAAGAAAAACAAGATAATGATCGTCAAGAATGGATGGCAGCAGTACACACTACCCAGACGACCGTTAAAAAGATTAATCACAAGTTCGATGTTCACGTTAAGGATTACAATAAGAAGCACGAAGAACTTAAGGCCGAGATACACAATACCATACTGCAGAAACAACAGGAGCAAGAAGGAACAAATAGTAATATTATACAAAAATTAGAAGAAGTAGACGGTAGACAACGTTCAACAGAACAAAAGTTGGACGAGACTACGAAAGAAAAGACAACTAGGATCGAAGAATTAAAAGGACATTTAAATAAGGTAAGAGAAAACCAAGAAAGGTTGCAGCGACAATTGATGGAAGGTGATTGCGGAATATTAAATCGAATTAACGGACCTAACCACAATGATCTCAAATATAATGGCACGGACAGATTCCCTATGGAATTCCTCAAAGAATTGTCCGAAGTTCAAGAGTTATACTATCCCGCTGACAATATCAAGTGGATTGGCAGACATCTGGAGTTAGACGCAGGAATTTGGTGGCGAGTAATACGTGACCAAATATCAAACTTCGAAGAATTCAAGGAAGCGTTCTCTCTGAAATATTGGGGCCAGGAACGGCAGGACAGTATCCGGGACCATTTGGAGTATGGCAGATTTGATTGGCGCGGACCAGTTACTGCTATTCCAATATATTGAACGGATTTTGTTGGAAAGTAGGCAGTTAACACCTACTTTGTCTGATTATCAGTTGATACGTAAGATATCACGTCACTTTGGGCGTGATATCCAGCTCGCGGTGGTCACAAGAGGGATTGTGACGATACCAAACTTCGAATCTCTGATCATCGAGTATACACAGATTCAACCAAGGATTAATAGAGAATCGAACTATGCGGCGGCAAACGAGGGAAGAAATGCGTATAAGGAAAGTGAAAGCGGCCTGAACAAAGGAGGCGGTATACAGAAGAAAACGTGGGGTGACAGACCCGCCATAAATAATCAGCACCGTAACGCAGACCGGCGCGCTGTCAACACAATAGAGTTTACAAACACGACAGCTGGTGCATCGGGCACTCAACCCAAAAGGAACCGTCAACAAGAAGAGGAAAAAAAAAATCCCTCCACCCATTAACGGAGATAGCCGTAAAAACAAATGACTACCAGACGAATATTATCCTACCGGACTTACGAAGCGATTTATTGTGTAATGATGATGAAGAAATTTCTCAACGAATAATCAGGTGTCCAGAGATAAATATCAAGTTCAATAATAATGTTAGTGTACAAGCGTTAATCGATACTGGATCTGTTATAGCCGGATTATCTGAGTCGTGGTTTCACCAAAACAAACATAACATTACACCTTATGAAATATTACCGATGTCTAACACATTAATAGTTAGCGCAGTTGGTAATAAATCAAAGCTAATCAGAAAACAAATATTATGTGATATCTATATTGAAGAAATTAAATATGAATGTGTTTTCCTCATAATACCAGATTTGATAAAACCATGCATATTAGGAACCAATTTTCTTCAAGAAACAGGGTGTCTCATTGACATGGGAAGAAGAATCGTCGAGTTAAGAAGAGAGGATAACGAAGCGACGTACACGGTGCCTATGATGCATATAGAAGTGGTGGACGTAGAGGAAGAAGAAGAGATCATCAGAAACATTAACAAGAAGATAGAAAGTATAGAATGCGGAGATAAAGGAACGTTGGAAAGATTAAGGGAGATTCTAGTAAGGAATTGTAGTTTATTCAGAGAATGCCCCGGAAGAATCGAAGGGTATGTTCACGAGTTCCGAGTCACCGACCAGACACCGTACTTCCAGAGAGGATGGCCTGTCCCATTAGCATATAAAGGGAAGGTAGATGATGAAATTCGGAAAATGTTACGGTATGGGGTCATTGAGAGATGCAACAGCGCATATATCAACCCACTGGTTACGGTAATTAAGAAGGACGGTAGCGTACGATTGTGTTTGGATGCAAGGAAGGTGAGCAGTGTGACTATCCCAGACTACGAGGGTGCCCCTCCAATAAACGACATTTTGGCGAGATGTGGAGAGATGAAATACTTATCTACCGTAGATCTAACTAGCAGTTTCTGGCAAGTACCACTGAAGCCGGAGTGCCGGAACTTCACCGCTTTTATGTACGACGGCAAGTGTTATCGTTTTACAGTTACACCATTCGGCCTGAGTACCAGTTCTGCTGCACTAACCAGGGGATTGGACACAGTACTGGACGAAGAAGTAAAAGAAAATACCATTATTTATGTCGACGATTGCCTGTGTTATTCAGAAGATTTAGAAACGCATTTGTTACATTTAGACTTATTATTATCTAATTTAAGAAGGGCAAATTTAACCATCAATTTGGAGAAGTCGCAATTCTTCAGACAAGAAATCGCGTACCTCGGTTATCGACTAACAACACAAGGAATACGAGCAACGGACGAGAAGATAGATGCCATTATGAAGTTCCCTGCACCTCGGAACCAAAAACAATTAAAAGGTTTCCTGGGGTTGACAAATTTCTATAATCGTTTGTAACGAGCAGAAAATTTTAAAATTTTCACCTTGGCAGAGTACGTTCACACGAGGCAGTGTCAACGACTTATGGTGGAGCAATAAATAAGGAGTAATGAGAAGGTGTCAGTGAAGCGTTGCTGACTTGACAATAGAAACACATTAAGTTCAATCCAACTATAGAATTTGGTGGCGTAAGATGACAGGGAAAGTTTCGTCCAGAATTATTGCTCTCCGCAGCTGTAACAAAGTAAGGACATTCACACCCGTACCGAGAATTGTAGCAGATGTTGGCCATATTACGTCAGTAGACGATAAGCGACAAAAACGAGTGAGACTCCATACTACAATGAAACGGATGCGCTGCACCTTAAGTAACAATACTGGAAGATAGGCTGACAAAGACTACAGTCATGTTACACAGCTGGAGGTATCGTCTAATTGACAGACAAGAATTTACGAAGGGAAAGTTGGGGTGACTTCAACGACCAGCAGATGTTCGAAATTAGTAATAGCCAGAAAAAAGGGGTTAGAGCATAGAACAATACGCCAGGAAGACTGTAAGTACAGATAATGGGAATCTATAGAAACGCAGAGTTTACTCAGACAATAGGCTGATAGACAAGCGGTTAATAGCCGTAGTTTCTTCGAAGCGGGTCAATGATCGTCAGAGCAGAAAGCAGGGAGACCTAAGGACCTATCAGAGGCCTTCAGCCAGCGAGAAATTTGATGGTGAGGGATGTTTCCATAGCAACTGAAACGAGGAACCTATCGGAAGAACTATGACGTAGAATTTTCACATAGTGGGACAGTATTTTCCGAGAAAATCAAAAACTGACCAATCTCGAAAAGAAGTAGGCGTGAAGCGCGCCAGAGACAAAATTTTGAGTAGGGACGAATTAATAAAACCAGCTGTCCAGGAAGATGGAGTGGCAGTGATACTCAATTTTTAGTCAGTGATACTCAATTTTTAAGCAGTGATACTCAATTTTTAGTCAGTGATATTCAATTTTAAACAGTCTACACTCAAATTTTGAATAGTTATACTAAAGTTTTACAGTTAGAATTTCCAGACAGTTTACATTTAAAATATCAAGTAGTTTAACTTCAAGTGCGAGAGACGGTATATCATAACTTTCCATTGTTTACTCAAATCATTCGGAAGTTAGATAAGTAACGAGGAACTTAAAAGACTTAATAATACATTCATATCGCGGTAGTGAAACTTTACCGGTGTGCGCAGTAACGGACTTAGTGAAAATTACACCCATTGAACAATCAGACCGTTACACCAACAGACAGCATCACTTAATGATATACAAATTAATTGAACTTAATATTGTGTATCAACAACATAATGAACACGAAACATTAAACAAACTAATAAATTATAGGAACGTTTGTTGAAGCAGCGACTAATGAAACTAGACATGTATATTGACTTTAAAACGAACTTACAGCATACACAGTAAGATGAAACACTGATTGAACACTGAACTTCAATTACTCACACATATACAAACGCCTACGCGAGTGATCGGAAGAATAAAGTGATAAGTGGTAGTGATAGAACAACTTACGACGGAATGTATCTACGAGCCATCTCCATCACCGGAACGAGACTTCGTCAACAACTAATGGATATTCAATAACCAAGTAACCATTACTATTAATTATTTCTAATTAATAACTTCTACTGACCTGGTTTCTTTCAAAGAATTCACACCTGAGAAAATTATTAAGAAAAGTAATGAGTAAATCTGAATAAAGTAGTTAATGAACGTATAAACAAAAGCTTATTTGGGATTTAATGAACGCATTAAATAAGTAGAATATTGAATTGTAACATCATTTGATTTATATATGTATGTATGTTTTCTTTGTTTTCAGCATATATTGAGACATGTATTTGTTTGTTATAAAATATGTATGTATTTCAGGTACAGCGACGTAACCTATGTACTATTATATGTTATGAATGATAATTAAACTAGTATTTTAGTTGATCAGAAACGTGCGTTCATTATTACCAATGCAACCCAAATAGTAACCTAAAGTTTGAAGGAATGCAAATAGATTTTAAGAGTTTCTTATGTTCAATTAAATAAATGATATCACGTATGTGTTGATGAGCATAGATAGTTAGAATCATCAATAAGATTAAATTATACACATACATGTCAGAGATCGATAATTTTATATATTTAATAATTAATTTATTGTGCAATCAATACGCATATAAAATGAAAGTTATAAATGACGTCCAACTTAAGGGCTAGATACATTTTGAGAAATTATTAAATTTATACATTAATTAATTCAATCACGGTTAGCATAATAATTAATCCCCATTTCACAGTTATAAATGGCGCTTCCAACGCGTAGCATAATAGATTTATAAATTATGATAGTTATAAATGGCGCCCATCCGCACGGCATGATACGTATTAAGAAAGATTGTTAACACGTACAGCTTAGGTAAAGAACAGGCAGTAGAAGTAGTAGAAAAAGTAGTGTCATAAAAGTAGAAGTAAGATAAGTGTTATTAGTGTAAGTCAGTTTGAATGATTACGCGCAGTAGGGCAAAAATGGCGAGCAATTCAGACAGTGTAGAATTTGACATTAATAACCAATTAGGCGCAGTAAATACCGAGGACAATACTACACCTAGCGAACCAAGTAGTGTGGTAGAGAGTCCAGAAGATAGGGCGCGAGGACAGACATCGAAACCAGAAGATGGGACTCTACAAATGTTAATGGAGTTCATGCGTCAACAAGAAAAGAAACAAGAAGAAAGAGACGAGAAACAAGAAGAACGAAGCAAGAAACTAGAAGAAAATATTAAATTAATTAGAGAAGAAAGTATTCAATTAATTAGTAAAAAATTTGAGAAACAAGAAAAACGATACGAGAAACAAGAAGAAAACATTAACAAATTAATAAGTGAAAAATTCGAGCAGCATAAAGAAGAGATGAAACGAGAGACAGCGGAACAGCTTACGCAAATAAGGTCAGAGATACGTGAAAGCCAGCAGTCCTGGGAAAGAAAGGTCGATGAACTACAGAAGAAGCAAGATGATGTCGTGAGAGACTTAAGAGAAGAAGCCAACAAGAAGTACGTAGACATACAAGAAAAACAAGATAATGATCGTCAAGAATGGATGGCAGCAGTACACACTACCCAGACGACCGTTAAAAAGATTAATCACAAGTTCGATGTTCACGTTAAGGATTACAATAAGAAGCACGAAGAACTTAAGGCCGAGATACACAATACCATACTGCAGAAACAACAGGAGCAAGAAGGAACAAATAGTAATATTATACAAAAATTAGAAGAAGTAGACGGTAGACAACGTTCAACAGAACAAAAGTTGGACGAGACTACGAAAGAAAAGACAACTAGGATCGAAGAATTAAAAGGACATTTAAATAAGGTAAGAGAAAACCAAGAAAGGTTGCAGCGACAATTGATGGAAGGTGATTGCGGAATATTAAATCGAATTAACGGACCTAACCACAATGATCTCAAATATAATGGCACGGACAGATTCCCTATGGAATTCCTCAAAGAATTGTCCGAAGTTCAAGAGTTATACTATCCCGCTGACAATATCAAGTGGATTGGCAGACATCTGGAGTTAGACGCAGGAATTTGGTGGTGAGTGATACGTGACCAAATATCAAACTTCGAAGAATTCAAGGAAGCGTTCTCTCTGAAATATTGGGGCCAGGAACGGCAGGACAGTATCCGGGACCATTTGGAGTATGGCAGATTTGATTGGCGCGGACCAGTTACTGCTATTCAATATATTGAACGGATTTTGTTGGAAAGTAGGCAGTTAACACCTACTTTGTCTGATTATCAGTTGATACGTAAGATATCACGTCACTTTGGGCGTGATATCCAGCTCGCGGTGGTCACAAGAGGGATTGTGACGATACCAAACTTCGAATCTCTGATCATCGAGTATACACAGATTCAACCAAGGATTAATAGAGAATCGAACTATGCGGCGGCAAACGAGGGAAGAAATGCGTATAAGGAAAGTGAAAGCGGCCTGAACAAAGGAGGCGGTATACAGAAGAAAACGTGGGGTGACAGACCCGCCATAAATAATCAGCACCGTAACGCAGACCGGCGCGCTGTCAACACAATAGAGTTTACAAACACGACAGCTGGTGCATCGGGCACTCAACCCAAAAGGAACCGTCAACAAGAAGAGGAAAAAAAATCCCTCCACCCATTAACGGAGATAGCCGTAAAAACAAATGACTACCAGACGAATATTATCCTACCGGACTTACGAAGTGATTTATTGTGTAATGATGATGAAGAAATTTCTCAACGAATAATCAGGTGTCCAGAGATAAATATCAAGTTCAATAATAATGTTAGTGTACAAGCGTTAATCGATACTGGATCTGTTATAGCCGGATTATCTGAGTCGTGGTTTCACCAAAACAAACATAACATTACACCTTATGAAATATTACCGATGTCTAACACATTAATAGTTAGCGCAGTTGGTAATAAATCAAAGCTAATCAGAAAACAAATATTATGTGATATCTATATTGAAGAAATTAAATATGAATGTGTTTTCCTCATAATACCAGATTTGATAAAACCATGCATATTAGGAACCAATTTTCTTCAAGAAACAGGGTGTCTCATTGACATGGGAAGAAGAATCGTCGAGTTAAGAAGAGAGGATAACGAAGCGACGTACACGGTGCCTATGATGCATATAGAAGTGGTGGACGTAGAAGAAGAAGAAGAGATCATCAGAAACATTAACAAGAAGATAGAAAGTATAGAATGCGGAGATAAAGGAACGTTGGAAAGATTAAGGGAGATTCTAGTAAGGAATTGTAGTTTATTCAGAGAATGCCCCGGAAGAATCGAAGGGTATGTTCACGAGTTCCGAGTCACCGACCAGACACCGTACTTCCAGAGAGGATGGCCTGTCCCATTAGCATATAAAGGGAAGGTAGATGATGAAATTCGGAAAATGTTACGGTATGGGGTCATTGAGAGATGCAACAGCGCATATATCAACCCACTGGTTACGGTAATTAAGAAGGACGGTAGCGTACGATTGTGTTTGGATGCAAGGAAGGTGAACAGTGTGACTATCCCAGACTACGAGGGTGCCCCTCCAATAAACGACATTTTGGCGAGATGTGGAGAGATGAAATACTTATCTACCGTAGATCTAACTAGCAGTTTCTGGCAAGTACCACTGAAGCCGGAGTGCCGGAACTTCACCGCTTTTATGTACGACGGCAAGTGTTATCGTTTTACAGTTACACCATTCGGCCTGAGTACCAGTTCTGCTGCACTGACCAGGGGATTGGACACAGTACTGGATGAAGAAGTAAAAGAAAATACCATTATTTATGTCGACGATTGCCTGTGTTATTCAGAAGATTTAGAAACGCATTTGTTACATTTAGACTTATTATTATCTAATTTAAGAAGGGCAAATTTAACCATCAATTTGGAGAAGTCGCAATTCTTCAGACAAGAAATCGCGTACCTCGGTTATCGACTAACAACACAAGGAATACGAGCAACGGATGAGAAGATAGATGCCATTATGAAGTTCCCTGCACCTCGGAACCAAAAACAATTAAAAGGTTTCCTGGGGTTGACAAATTTCTATAATCGTTTGTAACGAGCAGAAAATTTTAAAATTTTTAAATTTTCACCTCGGCAGAGTACGTTCACACGAGGCAGTGTCAACGACTTATGGTGGAGCAATAAATAAGGAGTAATGAGAAGGTGTCAGTGAAGCGTTGCTGACTTGACAATAGAAACACATTAAGTTCAATCCAACTATAGAATTTGGTGGCGTAAGATGACAGGGAAAGTTTCGTCCAGAATTATTGCTCTCCGCAGCTGTAACAAAGTAAGTAAGGACATTCACACCCGTACCGAGAATTGTAGCAGATGTTGGCCATATTACGTCAGTAGACGATAAGCGACAAAAACGAGTGAGACTCCATACTACAATGAAACGGATGCGCTGCACCTTAAGTAACAATACTGGAAGATAGGCTGACAAAGACTACAGTCATGTTACACAGCTGGAGGTATCGTCTAATTGACAGACAAGAATTTACGAAGGGAAAGTTGGGGTGACTTCAACGACCAGCAGATGTTCGAAATTAGTAATAGCCAGAAAAAAGGGGTTAGAGCATAGAACAATACGCCAGGAAGACTGTAAGTACAGATAATGGGAATCTATAGAAACGCAGAGTTTACTCAGACAATAGGCTGATAGACAAGCGGTTAATAGCCGTAGTTTCTTCGAAGCGGGTCAATGATCGTCAGAGCAGAAAGCAGGGAGACCTAAGGACCTATCAGAGGCCTTCAGCCAGCGAGAAATTTGATGGTGAGGGATGTTTCCATAGCAACTGAAACGAGGAACCTATCGGAAGAACTATGACGTAGAATTTTCACATAGTGGGACAGTATTTTCCGAGAAAATCAAAAACTGACCAATCTCGAAAAGAAGTAGGCGTGAAGCGCACCAGAGACAAAATTTTGAGTAGGGACGAATTAATAAAACCAGCTGTCCAGGAAGACGGAGTGGCAGTGATACTCAATTTTTAGTCAGTGATACTCAATTTTTAAGCAGTGATACTCAATTTTTAGTCAGTGATATTCAATTTTAAACAGTCTACACTCAAATTTTGAATAGTTATACTAAAGTTTTACAGTTAGAATTTCCAGACAGTTTACATTTAAAATATCAAGTAGTTTAACTTCAAGTGCGAGAGACGGTATATCATAACTTTCCATTGTTTACTCAAATCATTCGGAAGTTAGATAAGTAACGAGGAACTTAAAAGACTTAATAATACATTCATATCGCGGTAGTGAAACTTTACCGGTGTGCGCAGTAACGGACTTAGTGAAAATTACACCCATTGAACAATCAGACCGTTACACCAACAGACAGCATCACTTAATGATATACAAATTAATTGAACTTAATATTGTGTATCAACAACATAATGAACACGAAACATTAAACAAACTAATAAATTATAGGAACGTTTGTTGAAGCAGCGACTAATGAAACTAGACATGTATATTGACTTTAAAACGAACTTACAGCATACACAGTAAGATGAAACACTGATTGAACACTGAACTTCAATTACTCACACATATACAAACGCCTACGCGAGTGATCGGAAGAATAAAGTGATAAGTGGTAGTGATAGAACAACTTACGACGGAATGTATCTACGAGCCATCTCCATCACCGGAACGAGACTTCGTCAACAACTAATGGATATTCAATACCCAAGTAACCATTACTATTAATTATTTCTAATTAATAACTTCTACTGACCTGGTTTCTTTCAAAGAATTCACACCTGAGAAAATTATTAAGAAAAGTAATGAGTAAATCTGAATAAAGTAGTTAATGAACGTATAAACAAAAGCTTATTTGGGATTTAATGAACGCATTAAATAAGTAGAATATTGAATTGTAACATCATTTGATTTATATATGTTTTCTTTGTTTTCAGCATATATTGAGACATGTATTTGTTTGTTATAAAATATGTATGTATTTCAGGTACAGCGACGTAACCTATGTACTATTATAATATGTTATGAATGATAATTAAACTAGTATTTTAGTTGATCAGAAACATGCGTTCATTATTACCAATGCAACCCAAATAGTAACCTAAAGTTTGAAGGAATGCAAATAGATTTTAAGAGTTTCTTATGTTCAATTAAATAAATGATATCACGTATGTGTTGATGAGCATAGATAGTTAGAATCATCAATAAGATTAAATTATACACATACATGTCAGAGATCGATAATTTTATATATTTAATAATTAATTTATTGTGCAATCAATACGCATATAAAATGAAAGTTATAAATGACGTCCAACTTAAGGGCTAGATACATTTTGAGAAATTATTAAATTTATACATTAATTAATTCAATCACGGTTAGCATAATAATTAATCCCCATTTCACAGTTATAAATGGCGCTTCCAACGCGTAGCATAATAGATTTATAAATTATGATAGTTATAAATGGCGCCCATCCGCACGGCATGATACGTATTAACAAAGATTGTTAACACGTACAGCTTAGGTAAAGAACAGGCAGTAGAAGTGGTAGAAAAAGTAGTGTCATAAAAGTAGAAGTAAGATAAGTGTTATTAGTGTAAGTCAGTTTGAATGATTACGCGCAGTAGGGCAAAAATGGCGAGCAATTCAGACAGTGTAGAATTTGACATTAATAACCAATTAGGCGCAGTAAATACCGAGGACAATACTACACCTAGCAAACCAAGTAGTGTGGTAGAGAGTCCAGAAGATAGGGCGCGAGGACAGACATCGAAACCAGAAGATGGGACTCTACAAATGTTAATGGAGTTCATGCGTCAACAAGAAAAGAAACAAGAAGAACGAGACGAGAAACAAGAAGAACGAAGCAAGAAACTAGAAGAAAATATTAAATTAATTAGAGAAGAAAGTATTCAATTAATTAGTAAAAAATTTGAGAAACAAGAAAAACGATACGAGAAACAAGAAGAAAATATTAACAAATTAATAAGTGAAAAATTCGAGCAGCATAAAGAAGAGATGAAACGAGAGACAGCGGAACAGCTTACGCAAATAAGGTCAGAGATACGTGAAAGCCAGCAGTCCTGGGAAAGAAAGGTCGATGAACTACAGAAGAAGCAAGATGATGTCGTGAGAGACTTAAGAGAAGAAGCCAACAAGAAGTACGTAGACATACAAGAAAAACAAGATAATGATCGTCAAGAATGGATGGCAGCAGTACACACTACCCAGACGACCGTTAAAAAGATTAATCACAAGTTCGATGTTCACGTTAAGGATTACAATAAGAAGCACGAAGAACTTAAGGCCGAGATACACAATACCATACTGCAGAAACAACAGGAGCAAGAAGGAACAAATAGTAATATTATACAAAAATTAGAAGAAGTAGACGGTAGACAACGTTCAACAGAACAAAAGTTGGACGAGACTACGAAAGAAAAGACAACTAGGATCGAAGAATTAAAAGGACATTTAAATAAGGTAAGAGAAAACCAAGAAAGGTTGCAGCGACAATTGATGGAAGGTGATTGCGGAATATTAAATCGAATTAACGGACCTAACCACAATGATCTCAAATATAATGGCACGGACAGATTCCCTATGGAATTCCTCAAAGAATTGTCCGAAGTTCAAGAGTTATACTATCCCGCTGACAATATCAAGTGGATTGGCAGACATCTGGAGTTAGACGCAGGAATTTGGTGGCGAGTAATACGTGACCAAATATCAAACTTCGAAGAATTCAAGGAAGCGTTCTCTCTGAAATATTGGGGCCAGGAACGGCAGGACAGTATCCGGGACCATTTGGAGTATGGCAGATTTGATTGGCGCGGACCAGTTACTGCTATTCAATATATTGAACGGATTTTGTTGGAAAGTAGGCAGTTAACACCTACTTTGTCTGATTATCAGTTGATACGTAAGATATCACGTCACTTTGGGCGTGATATCCAGCTCGCGGTGGTCACAAGAGGGATTGTGACGATACCAAACTTCGAATCTCTGATCATCGAGTATACACAGATTCAACCAAGGATTAATAGAGAATCGAACTATGCGGCGGCAAACGAGGGAAGAAATGCGTATAAGGAAAGTGAAAGCGGCCTGAACAAAGGAGGCGGTATACAGAAGAAAACGTGGGGTGACAGACCCGCCATAAATAATCAGCACCGTAACGCAGACCGGCGCGCTGTCAACACAATAGAGTTTACAAACACGACAGCTGGTGCATCGGGCACTCAACCCAAAAGGAACCGTCAACAAGAAGAGGAAAAAAAAAATCCCTCCACCCATTAACGGAGATAGCCGTAAAAACAAATGACTACCAGACGAATATTATCCTACCGGACTTACGAAGCGATTTATTGTGTAATGATGATGAAGAAATTTCTCAACGAATAATCAGGTGTCCAGAGATAAATATCAAGTTCAATAATAATGTTAGTGTACAAGCGTTAATCGATACTGGATCTGTTATAGCCAGATTATCTGAGTCGTGGTTTCACCAAAACAAACATAACATTACACCTTATGAAATATTACCGATGTCTAACACATTAATAGTTAGCGCAGTTGGTAATAAATCAAAGCTAATCAGAAAACAAATATTATGTGATATCTATATTGAAGAAATTAAATATGAATGTGTTTTCCTCATAATACCAGATTTGATAAAACCATGCATATTAGGAACCAATTTTCTTCAAGAAACAGGGTGTCTCATTGACATGGGAAGAAGAATCGTCGAGTTAAGAAGAGAGGATAACGAAGCGACGTACACGGTGCCTATGATGCATATAGAAGTGGTGGACGTAGAGGAAGAAGAAGAGATCATCAGAAACATTAACAAGAAGATAGAAAGTATAGAATGCGGAGATAAAGGAACGTTGGAAAGATTAAGGGAGATTCTAGTAAGGAATTGTAGTTTATTCAGAGAATGCCCCGGAAGAATCGAAGGGTATGTTCACGAGTTCCGAGTCACCGACCAGACACCGTACTTCCAGAGAGGATGGCCTGTCCCATTAGCATATAAAGGGAAGGTAGATGATGAAATTCGGAAAATGTTACGGTATGGGGTCATTGAGAGATGCAACAGCGCATATATCAACCCACTGGTTACGGTAATTAAGAAGGACGGTAGCGTACGATTGTGTTTGGATGCAAGGAAGGTGAACAGTGTGACTATCCCAGACTACGAGGGTGCCCCTCCAATAAACGACATTTTGGCGAGATGTGGAGAGATGAAATACTTATCTACCGTAGATCTAACTAGCAGTTTCTGGCAAGTACCACTGAAGCCGGAGTGCCGGAACTTCACCGCTTTTATGTACGACGGCAAGTGTTATCGTTTTACAGTTACACCATTCGGCCTGAGTACCAGTTCTGCTGCACTAACCAGGGGATTGGACACAGTACTGGACGAAGAAGTAAAAGAAAATACCATTATTTATGTCGACGATTGCCTGTGTTATTCAGAAGATTTAGAAACGCATTTGTTACATTTAGACTTATTATTATCTAATTTAAGAAGGGCAAATTTAACCATCAATTTGGAGAAGTCGCAATTCTTCAGACAAGAAATCGCGTACCTCGGTTATCGACTAACAACACAAGGAATACGAGCAACGGACGAGAAGATAGATGCCATTATGAAGTTCCCTGCACCTCGGAACCAAAAACAATTAAAAGGTTTCCTGGGGTTGACAAATTTCTATAATCGTTTGTAACGAGCAGAAAATTTTAAAATTTTCACCTTGGCAGAGTACGTTCACACGAGGCAGTGTCAACGACTTATGGTGGAGCAATAAATAAGGAGTAATGAGAAGGTGTCAGTGAAGCGTTGCTGACTTGACAATAGAAACACATTAAGTTCAATCCAACTATAGAATTTGGTGGCGTAAGATGACAGGGAAAGTTTCGTCCAGAATTATTGCTCTCCGCAGCTGTAACAAAGTAAGGACATTCACACCCGTACCGAGAATTGTAGCAGATGTTGGCCATATTACGTCAGTAGACGATAAGCGACAAAAACGAGTGAGACTCCATACTACAATGAAACGGATGCGCTGCACCTTAAGTAACAATACTGGAAGATAGGCTGACAAAGACTACAGTCATGTTACACAGCTGGAGGTATCGTCTAATTGACAGACAAGAATTTACGAAGGGAAAGTTGGGGTGACTTCAACGACCAGCAGATGTTCGAAATTAGTAATAGCCAGAAAAAAGGGGTTAGAGCATAGAACAATACGCCAGGAAGACTGTAAGTACAGATAATGGGAATCTATAGAAACGCAGAGTTTACTCAGACAATAGGCTGATAGACAAGCGGTTAATAGCCGTAGTTTCTTAGTTTCTTCGAAGCGGGTCAATGATCGTCAGAGCAGAAAGCAGGGAGACCTAAGGACCTATCAGAGGCCTTCAGCCAGCGAGAAATTTGATGGTGAGGGATGTTTCCATAGCAACTGAAACGAGGAACCTATCGGAAGAACTATGACGTAGAATTTTCACATAGTGGGACAGTATTTTCCGAGAAAATCAAAAACTGACCAATCTCGAAAAGAAGTAGGCGTGAAGCGCGCCAGAGACAAAATTTTGAGTAGGGACGAATTAATAAAACCAGCTGTCCAGGAAGACGGAGTGGCAGTGATACTCAATTTTTAGTCAGTGATACTCAATTTTTAAGCAGTGATACTCAATTTTTAGTCAGTGATATTCAATTTTAAACAGTCTACACTCAAATTTTGAATAGTTATACTAAAGTTTTACAGTTAGAATTTCCAGACAGTTTACATTTAAAATATCAAGTAGTTTAACTTCAAGTGCGAGAGACGGTATATCATAACTTTCCATTGTTTACTCAAATCATTCGGAAGTTAGATAAGTAACGAGGAACTTAAAAGACTTAATAATACATTCATATCGCGGTAGTGAAACTTTACCGGTGTGCGCAGTAACGGACTTAGTGAAAATTACACCCATTGAACAATCAGACCGTTACACCAACAGACAGCATCACTTAATGATATACAAATTAATTGAACTTAATATTGTGTATCAACAACATAATGAACACGAAACATTAAACAAACTAATAAATTATAGGAACGTTTGTTGAAGCAGCGACTAATGAAACTAGACATGTATATTGACTTTAAAACGAACTTACAGCATACACAGTAAGATGAAACACTGATTGAACACTGAACTTCAATTACTCACACATATACAAACGCCTACGCGAGTGATCGGAAGAATAAAGTGATAAGTGGTAGTGATAGAACAACTTACGACGGAATGTATCTACGAGCCATCTCCATCACCGGAACGAGACTTCGTCAACAACTAATGGATATTCAATACCCAAGTAACCATTACTATTAATTATTTCTAATTAATAACTTCTACTGACCTGGTTTCTTTCAAAGAATTCACACCTGAGAAAATTATTAAGAAAAGTAATGAGTAAATCTGAATAAAGTAGTTAATGAACGTATAAACAAAAGCTTATTTGGGATTTAATGAACGCATTAAATAAGTAGAATATTGAATTGTAACATCATTTGATTTATATATGTTTTCTTTGTTTTCAGCATATATTGAGACATGTATTTGTTTGTTATAAAATATGTATGTATTTCAGGTACAGCGACGTAACCTATGTACTATTATAATATGTTATGAATGATAATTAAACTAGTATTTTAGTTGATCAGAAACATGCGTTCATTATTACCAATGCAACCCAAATAGTAACCTAAAGTTTGAAGGAATGCAAATAGATTTTAAGAGTTTCTTATGTTCAATTAAATAAATGATATCACGTATGTGTTGATGAGCATAGATAGTTAGAATCATCAATAAGATTAAATTATACACATACATGTCAGAGATCGATAATTTTATATATTTAATAATTAATTTATTGTGCAATCAATACGCATATAAAATGAAAGTTATAAATGACGTCCAACTTAAGGGCTAGATACATTTTGAGAAATTATTAAATTTATACATTAATTAATTCAATCACGGTTAGCATAATAATTAATCCCCATTTCACAGTTATAAATGGCGCTTCCAACGCGTAGCATAATAGATTTATAAATTATGATAGTTATAAATGGCGCCCATCCGCACGGCATGATACGTATTAACAAAGATTGTTAACACGTACAGCTTAGGTAAAGAACAGGCAGTAGAAGTGGTAGAAAAAGTAGTGTCATAAAAGTAGAAGTAAGATAAGTGTTATTAGTGTAAGTCAGTTTGAATGATTACGCGCAGTAGGGCAAAAATGGCGAGCAATTCAGACAGTGTAGAATTTGACATTAATAACCAATTAGGCGCAGTAAATACCGAGGACAATACTACACCTAGCAAACCAAGTAGTGTGGTAGAGAGTCCAGAAGATAGGGCGCGAGGACAGACATCGAAACCAGAAGATGGGACTCTACAAATGTTAATGGAGTTCATGCGTCAACAAGAAAAGAAACAAGAAGAACGAGACGAGAAACAAGAAGAACGAAGCAAGAAACTAGAAGAAAATATTAAATTAATTAGAGAAGAAAGTATTCAATTAATTAGTAAAAAATTTGAGAAACAAGAAAAACGATACGAGAAACAAGAAGAAAATATTAACAAATTAATAAGTGAAAAATTCGAGCAGCATAAAGAAGAGATGAAACGAGAGACAGCGGAACAGCTTACGCAAATAAGGTCAGAGATACGTGAAAGCCAGCAGTCCTGGGAAAGAAAGGTCGATGAACTACAGAAGAAGCAAGATGATGTCGTGAGAGACTTAAGAGAAGAAGCCAACAAGAAGTACGTAGACATACAAGAAAAACAAGATAATGATCGTCAAGAATGGATGGCAGCAGTACACACTACCCAGATGACCGTTAAAAAGATTAATCACAAGTTCGATGTTCACGTTAAGGATTACAATAAGAAGCACGAAGAACTTAAGGCCGAGATACACAATACCATACTGCAGAAACAACAGGAGCAAGAAGGAACAAATAGTAATATTATACAAAAATTAGAAGAAGTAGACGGTAGACAACGTTCAACAGAACAAAAGTTGGACGAGACTACGAAAGAAAAGACAACTAGGATCGAAGAATTAAAAGGACATTTAAATAAGGTAAGAGAAAACCAAGAAAGGTTGCAGCGACAATTGATGGAAGGTGATTGCGGAATATTAAATCGAATTAACGGACCTAACCACAATGATCTCAAATATAATGGCACGGACAGATTCCCTATGGAATTCCTCAAAGAATTGTCCGAAGTTCAAGAGTTATACTATCCCGCTGACAATATCAAGTGGATTGGCAGACATCTGGAGTTAGACGCAGGAATTTGGTGGCGAGTAATACGTGACCAAATATCAAACTTCGAAGAATTCAAGGAAGCGTTCTCTCTGAAATATTGGGGCCAGGAACGGCAGGACAGTATCCGGGACCATTTGGAGTATGGCAGATTTGATTGGCGCGGACCAGTTACTGCTATTCAATATATTGAACGGATTTTGTTGGAAAGTAGGCAGTTAACACCTACTTTGTCTGATTATCAGTTGATACGTAAGATATCACGTCACTTTGGGCGTGATATCCAGCTCGCGGTGGTCACAAGAGGGATTGTGACGATACCAAACTTCGAATCTCTGATCATCGAGTATACACAGATTCAACCAAGGATTAATAGAGAATCGAACTATGCGGCGGCAAACGAGGGAAGAAATGCGTATAAGGAAAGTGAAAGCGGCCTGAACAAAGGAGGCGGTATACAGAAGAAAACGTGGGGTGACAGACCCGCCATAAATAATCAGCACCGTAACGCAGACCGGCGCGCTGTCAACACAATAGAGTTTACAAACACGACAGCTGGTGCATCGGGCACTCAACCCAAAAGGAACCGTCAACAAGAAGAGGAAAAAAAAAATCCCTCCACCCATTAACGGAGATAGCCGTAAAAACAAATGACTACCAGACGAATATTATCCTACCGGACTTACGAAGCGATTTATTGTGTAATGATGATGAAGAAATTTCTCAACGAATAATCAGGTGTCCAGAGATAAATATCAAGTTCAATAATAATGTTAGTGTACAAGCGTTAATCGATACTGGATCTGTTATAGCCGGATTATCTGAGTCGTGGTTTCACCAAAACAAACATAACATTACACCTTATGAAATATTACCGATGTCTAACACATTAATAGTTAGCGCAGTTGGTAATAAATCAAAGCTAATCAGAAAACAAATATTATGTGATATCTATATTGAAGAAATTAAATATGAATGTGTTTTCCTCATAATACCAGATTTGATAAAACCATGCATATTAGGAACCAATTTTCTTCAAGAAACAGGGTGTCTCATTGACATGGGAAGAAGAATCGTCGAGTTAAGAAGAGAGGATAACGAAGCGACGTACACGGTGCCTATGATGCATATAGAAGTGGTGGACGTAGAGGAAGAAGAAGAGATCATCAGAAACATTAACAAGAAGATAGAAAGTATAGAATGCGGAGATAAAGGAACGTTGGAAAGATTAAGGGAGATTCTAGTAAGGAATTGTAGTTTATTCAGAGAATGCCCCGGAAGAATCGAAGGGTATGTTCACGAGTTCCGAGTCACCGACCAGACACCGTACTTCCAGAGAGGATGGCCTGTCCCATTAGCATATAAAGGGAAGGTAGATGATGAAATTCGGAAAATGTTACGGTATGGGGTCATTGAGAGATGCAACAGCGCATATATCAACCCACTGGTTACGGTAATTAAGAAGGACGGTAGCGTACGATTGTGTTTGGATGCAAGGAAGGTGAACAGTGTGACTATCCCAGACTACGAGGGTGCCCCTCCAATAAACGACATTTTGGCGAGATGTGGAGAGATGAAATACTTATCTACCGTAGATCTAACTAGCAGTTTCTGGCAAGTACCACTGAAGCCGGAGTGCCGGAACTTCACCGCTTTTATGTATGACGGCAAGTGTTATCGTTTTACAGTTACACCATTCGGCCTGAGTACCAGTTCTGCTGCACTAACCAGGGGATTGGACACAGTACTGGACGAAGAAGTAAAAGAAAATACCATTATTTATGTCGACGATTGCCTGTGTTATTCAGAAGATTTAGAAACGCATTTGTTACATTTAGACTTATTATTATCTAATTTAAGAAGGGCAAATTTAACCATCAATTTGGAGAAGTCGCAATTCTTCAGACAAGAAATCGCGTACCTCGGTTATCGACTAACAACACAAGGAATACGAGCAACGGACGAGAAGATAGATGCCATTATGAAGTTCCCTGCACCTCGGAACCAAAAACAATTAAAAGGTTTCCTGGGGTTGACAAATTTCTATAATCGTTTGTAACGAGCAGAAAATTTTAAAATTTTCACCTTGGCAGAGTACGTTCACACGAGGCAGTGTCAACGACTTATGGTGGAGCAATAAATAAGGAGTAATGAGAAGGTGTCAGTGAAGCGTTGCTGACTTGACAATAGAAACACATTAAGTTCAATCCAACTATAGAATTTGGTGGCGTAAGATGACAGGGAAAGTTTCGTCCAGAATTATTGCTCTCCGCAGCTGTAACAAAGTAAGGACATTCACACCCGTACCGAGAATTGTAGCAGATGTTGGCCATATTACGTCAGTAGACGATAAGCGACAAAAACGAGTGAGACTCCATACTACAATGAAACGGATGCGCTGCACCTTAAGTAACAATACTGGAAGATAGGCTGACAAAGACTACAGTCATGTTACACAGCTGGAGGTATCGTCTAATTGACAGACAAGAATTTACGAAGGGAAAGTTGGGGTGACTTCAACGACCAGCAGATGTTCGAAATTAGTAATAGCCAGAAAAAAGGGGTTAGAGCATAGAACAATACGCCAGGAAGACTGTAAGTACAGATAATGGGAATCTATAGAAACGCAGAGTTTACTCAGACAATAGGCTGATAGACAAGCGGTTAATAGCCGTAGTTTCTTAGTTTCTTCGAAGCGGGTCAATGATCGTCAGAGCAGAAAGCAGGGAGACCTAAGGACCTATCAGAGGCCTTCAGCCAGCGAGAAATTTGATGGTGAGGGATGTTTCCATAGCAACTGAAACGAGGAACCTATCGGAAGAACTATGACGTAGAATTTTCACATAGTGGGACAGTATTTTCCGAGAAAATCAAAAACTGACCAATCTCGAAAAGAAGTAGGCGTGAAGCGCGCCAGAGACAAAATTTTGAGTAGGGACGAATTAATAAAACCAGCTGTCCAGGAAGACGGAGTGGCAGTGATACTCAATTTTTAGTCAGTGATACTCAATTTTTAAGCAGTGATACTCAATTTTTAGTCAGTGATATTCAATTTTAAACAGTCTACACTCAAATTTTGAATAGTTATACTAAAGTTTTACAGTTAGAATTTCCAGACAGTTTACATTTAAAATATCAAGTAGTTTAACTTCAAGTGCGAGAGACGGTATATCATAACTTTCCATTGTTTACTCAAATCATTCGGAAGTTAGATAAGTAACGAGGAACTTAAAAGACTTAATAATACATTCATATCGCGGTAGTGAAACTTTACCGGTGTGCGCAGTAACGGACTTAGTGAAAATTACACCCATTGAACAATCAGACCGTTACACCAACAGACAGCATCACTTAATGATATACAAATTAATTGAACTTAATATTGTGTATCAACAACATAATGAACACGAAACATTAAACAAACTAATAAATTATAGGAACGTTTGTTGAAGCAGCGACTAATGAAACTAGACATGTATATTGACTTTAAAACGAACTTACAGCATACACAGTAAGATGAAACACTGATTGAACACTGAACTTCAATTACTCACACATATACAAACGCCTACGCGAGTGATCGGAAGAATAAAGTGATAAGTGGTAGTGATAGAACAACTTACGACGGAATGTATCTACGAGCCATCTCCATCACCGGAACGAGACTTCGTCAACAACTAATGGATATTCAATACCCAAGTAACAATTACTATTAATTATTTCTAATTAATAACTTCTACTGACCTGGTTTCTTTCAAAGAATTCACACCTGAGAAAATTATTAAGAAAAGTAATGAGTAAATCTGAATAAAGTAGTTAATGAACGTATAAACAAAAGCTTATTTGGGATTTAATGAACGCATTAAATAAGTAGAATATTGAATTGTAACATCATTTGATTTATATATGTTTTCTTTGTTTTCAGCATATATTGAGACATGTATTTGTTTGTTATAAAATATGTATGTATTTCAGGTACAGCAACGTAACCTATGTACTATTATAATATGTTATGAATGATAATTAAACTAGTATTTTAGTTGATCAGAAACATGCGTTCATTATTACCAATGCAACCCAAATAGTAACCTAAAGTTTGAAGGAATGCAAATAGATTTTAAGAGTTTCTTATGTTCAATTAAATAAATGATATCACGTATGTGTTGATGAGCATAGATAGTTAGAATCATCAATAAGATTAAATTATACACATACATGTCAGAGATCGATAATTTTATATATTTAATAATTAATTTATTGTGCAATCAATACGCATATAAAATGAAAGTTATAAATGACGTCCAACTTAAGGGCTAGATACATTTTGAGAAATTATTAAATTTATACATTAATTAATTCAATCACGGTTAGCATAATAATTAATCCCCATTTCACAGTTATAAATGGCGCTTCCAACGCGTAGCATAATAGATTTATAAATTATGATAGTTATAAATGGCGCCCATCCGCACGGCATGATACGTATTAACAAAGATTGTTAACACGTACAGCTTAGGTAAAGAACAGGCAGTAGAAGTGGTAGAAAAAGTAGTGTCATAAAAGTAGAAGTAAGATAAGTGTTATTAGTGTAAGTCAGTTTGAATGATTACGCGCAGTAGGGCAAAAATGGCGAGCAATTCAGACAGTGTAGAATTTGACATTAATAACCAATTAGGCGCAGTAAATACCGAGGACAATACTACACCTAGCAAACCAAGTAGTGTGGTAGAGAGTCCAGAAGATAGGGCGCGAGGACAGACATCGAAACCAGAAGATGGGACTCTACAAATGTTAATGGAGTTCATGCGTCAACAAGAAAAGAAACAAGAAGAACGAGACGAGAAACAAGAAGAACGAAGCAAGAAACTAGAAGAAAATATTAAATTAATTAGAGAAGAAAGTATTCAATTAATTAGTAAAAAATTTGAGAAACAAGAAAAACGATACGAGAAACAAGAAGAAAATATTAACAAATTAATAAGTGAAAAATTCGAGCAGCATAAAGAAGAGATGAAACGAGAGACAGCGGAACAGCTTACGCAAATAAGGTCAGAGATACGTGAAAGCCAGCAGTCCTGGGAAAGAAAGGTCGATGAACTACAGAAGAAGCAAGATGATGTCGTGAGAGACTTAAGAGAAGAAGCCAACAAGAAGTACGTAGACATACAAGAAAAACAAGATAATGATCGTCAAGAATGGATGGCAGCAGTACACACTACCCAGACGACCGTTAAAAAGATTAATCACAAGTTCGATGTTCACGTTAAGGATTACAATAAGAAGCACGAAGAACTTAAGGCCGAGATACACAATACCATACTGCAGAAACAACAGGAGCAAGAAGGAACAAATAGTAATATTATACAAAAATTAGAAGAAGTAGACGGTAGACAACGTTCAACAGAACAAAAGTTGGACGAGACTACGAAAGAAAAGACAACTAGGATCGAAGAATTAAAAGGACATTTAAATAAGGTAAGAGAAAACCAAGAAAGGTTGCAGCGACAATTGATGGAAGGTGATTGCGGAATATTAAATCGAATTAACGGACCTAACCACAATGATCTCAAATATAATGGCACGGACAGATTCCCTATGGAATTCCTCAAAGAATTGTCCGAAGTTCAAGAGTTATACTATCCCGCTGACAATATCAAGTGGATTGGCAGACATCTGGAGTTAGACGCAGGAATTTGGTGGCGAGTAATACGTGACCAAATATCAAACTTCGAAGAATTCAAGGAAGCGTTCTCTCTGAAATATTGGGGCCAGGAACGGCAGGACAGTATCCGGGACCATTTGGAGTATGGCAGATTTGATTGGCGCGGACCAGTTACTGCTATTCAATATATTGAACGGATTTTGTTGGAAAGTAGGCAGTTAACACCTACTTTGTCTGATTATCAGTTGATACGTAAGATATCACGTCACTTTGGGCGTGATATCCAGCTCGCGGTGGTCACAAGAGGGATTGTGACGATACCAAACTTCGAATCTCTGATCATCGAGTATACACAGATTCAACCAAGGATTAATAGAGAATCGAACTATGCGGCGGCAAACGAGGGAAGAAATGCGTATAAGGAAAGTGAAAGCGGCCTGAACAAAGGAGGCGGTATACAGAAGAAAACGTGGGGTGACAGACCCGCCATAAATAATCAGCACCGTAACGCAGACCGGCGCGCTGTCAACACAATAGAGTTTACAAACACGACAGCTGGTGCATCGGGCACTCAACCCAAAAGGAACCGTCAACAAGAAGAGGAAAAAAAAATCCCTCCACCCATTAACGGAGATAGCCGTAAAAACAAATGACTACCAGACGAATATTATCCTACCGGACTTACGAAGCGATTTATTGTGTAATGATGATGAAGAAATTTCTCAACGAATAATCAGGTGTCCAGAGATAAATATCAAGTTCAATAATAATGTTAGTGTACAAGCGTTAATCGATACTGGATCTGTTATAGCCGGATTATCTGAGTCGTGGTTTCACCAAAACAAACATAACATTACACCTTATGAAATATTACCGATGTCTAACACATTAATAGTTAGCGCAGTTGGTAATAAATCAAAGCTAATCAGAAAACAAATATTATGTGATATCTATATTGAAGAAATTAAATATGAATGTGTTTTCCTCATAATACCAGATTTGATAAAACCATGCATATTAGGAACCAATTTTCTTCAAGAAACAGGGTGTCTCATTGACATGGGAAGAAGAATCGTCGAGTTAAGAAGAGAGGATAACGAAGCGACGTACACGGTGCCTATGATGCATATAGAAGTGGTGGACGTAGAGGAAGAAGAAGAGATCATCAGAAACATTAACAAGAAGATAGAAAGTATAGAATGTGGAGATAAAGGAACGTTGGAAAGATTAAGGGAGATTCTAGTAAGGAATTGTAGTTTATTCAGAGAATGCCCCGGAAGAATCGAAGGGTATGTTCACGAGTTCCGAGTCACCGACCAGACACCGTACTTCCAGAGAGGATGGCCTGTCCCATTAGCATATAAAGGGAAGGTAGATGATGAAATTCGGAAAATGTTACGGTATGGGGTCATTGAGAGATGCAACAGCGCATATATCAACCCACTGGTTACGGTAATTAAGAAGGACGGTAGCGTACGATTGTGTTTGGATGCAAGGAAGGTGAACAGTGTGACTATCCCAGACTACGAGGGTGCCCCTCCAATAAACGACATTTTGGCGAGATGTGGAGAGATGAAATACTTATCTACCGTAGATCTAACTAGCAGTTTCTGGCAAGTACCACTGAAGCCGGAGTGCCGGAACTTCACCGCTTTTATGTACGACGGCAAGTGTTATCGTTTTACAGTTACACCATTCGGCCTGAGTACCAGTTCTGCTGCACTAACCAGGGGATTGGACACAGTACTGGACGAAGAAGTAAAAGAAAATACCATTATTTATGTCGACGATTGCCTGTGTTATTCAGAAGATTTAGAAACGCATTTGTTACATTTAGACTTATTATTATCTAATTTAAGAAGGGCAAATTTAACCATCAATTTGGAGAAGTCGCAATTCTTCAGACAAGAAATCGCGTACCTCGGTTATCGACTAACAACACAAGGAATACGAGCAACGGACGAGAAGATAGATGCCATTATGAAGTTCCCTGCACCTCGGAACCAAAAACAATTAAAAGGTTTCCTGGGGTTGACAAATTTCTATAATCGTTTGTAACGAGCAGAAAATTTTAAAATTTTCACCTTGGCAGAGTACGTTCACACGAGGCAGTGTCAACGACTTATGGTGGAGCAATAAATAAGGAGTAATGAGAAGGTGTCAGTGAAGCGTTGCTGACTTGACAATAGAAACACATTAAGTTCAATCCAACTATAGAATTTGGTGGCGTAAGATGACAGGGAAAGTTTCGTCCAGAATTATTGCTCTCCGCAGCTGTAACAAAGTAAGGACATTCACACCCGTACCGAGAATTGTAGCAGATGTTGGCCATATTACGTCAGTAGACGATAAGCGACAAAAACGAGTGAGACTCCATACTACAATGAAACGGATGCGCTGCACCTTAAGTAACAATACTGGAAGATAGGCTGACAAAGACTACAGTCATGTTACACAGCTGGAGGTATCGTCTAATTGACAGACAAGAATTTACGAAGGGAAAGTTGGGGTGACTTCAACGACCAGCAGATGTTCGAAATTAGTAATAGCCAGAAAAAAGGGGTTAGAGCATAGAACAATACGCCAGGAAGACTGTAAGTACAGATAATGGGAATCTATAGAAACGCAGAGTTTACTCAGACAATAGGCTGATAGACAAGCGGTTAATAGCCGTAGTTTCTTAGTTTCTTCGAAGCGGGTCAATGATCGTCAGAGCAGAAAGCAGGGAGACCTAAGGACCTATCAGAGGCCTTCAGCCAGCGAGAAATTTGATGGTGAGGGATGTTTCCATAGCAACTGAAACGAGGAACCTATCGGAAGAACTATGACGTAGAATTTTCACATAGTGGGACAGTATTTTCCGAGAAAATCAAAAACTGACCAATCTCGAAAAGAAGTAGGCGTGAAGCGCGCCAGAGACAAAATTTTGAGTAGGGACGAATTAATAAAACCAGCTGTCCAGGAAGACGGAGTGGCAGTGATACTCAATTTTTAGTCAGTGATACTCAATTTTTAAGCAGTGATACTCAATTTTTAGTCAGTGATATTCAATTTTAAACAGTCTACACTCAAATTTTGAATAGTTATACTAAAGTTTTACAGTTAGAATTTCCAGACAGTTTACATTTAAAATATCAAGTAGTTTAACTTCAAGTGCGAGAGACGGTATATCATAACTTTCCATTGTTTACTCAAATCATTCGGAAGTTAGATAAGTAACGAGGAACTTAAAAGACTTAATAATACATTCATATCGCGGTAGTGAAACTTTACCGGTGTGCGCAGTAACGGACTTAGTGAAAATTACACCCATTGAACAATCAGACCGTTACACCAACAGACAGCATCACTTAATGATATACAAATTAATTGAACTTAATATTGTGTATCAACAACATAATGAACACGAAACATTAAACAAACTAATAAATTATAGGAACGTTTGTTGAAGCAGCGACTAATGAAACTAGACATGTATATTGACTTTAAAACGAACTTACAGCATACACAGTAAGATGAAACACTGATTGAACACTGAACTTCAATTACTCACACATATACAAACGCCTACGCGAGTGATCGGAAGAATAAAGTGATAAGTGGTAGTGATAGAACAACTTACGATGGAATGTATCTACGAGCCATCTCCATCACCGGAACGAGACTTCGTCAACAACTAATGGATATTCAATACCCAAGTAACAATTACTATTAATTATTTCTAATTAATAACTTCTACTGACCTGGTTTCTTTCAAAGAATTCACACCTGAGAAAATTATTAAGAAAAGTAATGAGTAAATCTGAATAAAGTAGTTAATGAACGTATAAACAAAAGCTTATTTGGGATTTAATGAACGCATTAAATAAGTAGAATATTGAATTGTAACATCATTTGATTTATATATGTTTTCTTTGTTTTCAGCATATATTGAGACATGTATTTGTTTGTTATAAAATATGTATGTATTTCAGGTACAGCAACGTAACCTATGTACTATTATAATATGTTATGAATGATAATTAAACTAGTATTTTAGTTGATCAGAAACATGCGTTCATTATTACCAATGCAACCCAAATAGTAACCTAAAGTTTGAAGGAATGCAAATAGATTTTAAGAGTTTCTTATGTTCAATTAAATAAATGATATCACGTATGTGTTGATGAGCATAGATAGTTAGAATCATCAATAAGATTAAATTATACACATACATGTCAGAGATCGATAATTTTATATATTTAATAATTAATTTATTGTGCAATCAATACGCATATAAAATGAAAGTTATAAATGACGTCCAACTTAAGGGCTAGATACATTTTGAGAAATTATTAAATTTATACATTAATTAATTCAATCACGGTTAGCATAATAATTAATCCCCATTTCACAGTTATAAATGGCGCTTCCAACGCGTAGCATAATAGATTTATAAATTATGATAGTTATAAATGGCGCCCATCCGCACGGCATGATACGTATTAACAAAGATTGTTAACACGTACAGCTTAGGTAAAGAACAGGCAGTAGAAGTGGTAGAAAAAGTAGTGTCATAAAAGTAGAAGTAAGATAAGTGTTATTAGTGTAAGTCAGTTTGAATGATTACGCGCAGTAGGGCAAAAATGGCGAGCAATTCAGACAGTGTAGAATTTGACATTAATAACCAATTAGGCGCAGTAAATACCGAGGACAATACTACACCTAGCAAACCAAGTAGTGTGGTAGAGAGTCCAGAAGATAGGGCGCGAGGACAGACATCGAAACCAGAAGATGGGACTCTACAAATGTTAATGGAGTTCATGCGTCAACAAGAAAAGAAACAAGAAGAACGAGACGAGAAACAAGAAGAACGAAGCAAGAAACTAGAAGAAAATATTAAATTAATTAGAGAAGAAAGTATTCAATTAATTAGTAAAAAATTTGAGAAACAAGAAAAACGATACGAGAAACAAGAAGAAAATATTAACAAATTAATAAGTGAAAAATTCGAGCAGCATAAAGAAGAGATGAAACGAGAGACAGCGGAACAGCTTACGCAAATAAGGTCAGAGATACGTGAAAGCCAGCAGTCCTGGGAAAGAAAGGTCGATGAACTACAGAAGAAGCAAGATGATGTCGTGAGAGACTTAAGAGAAGAAGCCAACAAGAAGTACGTAGACATACAAGAAAAACAAGATAATGATCGTCAAGAATGGATGGCAGCAGTACACACTACCCAGACGACCGTTAAAAAGATTAATCACAAGTTCGATGTTCACGTTAAGGATTACAATAAGAAGCACGAAGAACTTAAGGCCGAGATACACAATACCATACTGCAGAAACAACAGGAGCAAGAAGGAACAAATAGTAATATTATACAAAAATTAGAAGAAGTAGACGGTAGACAACGTTCAACAGAACAAAAGTTGGACGAGACTACGAAAGAAAAGACAACTAGGATCGAAGAATTAAAAGGACATTTAAATAAGGTAAGAGAAAACCAAGAAAGGTTGCAGCGACAATTGATGGAAGGTGATTGCGGAATATTAAATCGAATTAACGGACCTAACCACAATGATCTCAAATATAATGGCACGGACAGATTCCCTATGGAATTCCTCAAAGAATTGTCCGAAGTTCAAGAGTTATACTATCCCGCTGACAATATCAAGTGGATTGGCAGACATCTGGAGTTAGACGCAGGAATTTGGTGGCGAGTAATACGTGACCAAATATCAAACTTCGAAGAATTCAAGGAAGCGTTCTCTCTGAAATATTGGGGCCAGGAACGGCAGGACAGTATCCGGGACCATTTGGAGTATGGCAGATTTGATTGGCGCGGACCAGTTACTGCTATTCAATATATTGAACGGATTTTGTTGGAAAGTAGGCAGTTAACACCTACTTTGTCTGATTATCAGTTGATACGTAAGATATCACGTCACTTTGGGCGTGATATCCAGCTCGCGGTGGTCACAAGAGGGATTGTGACGATACCAAACTTCGAATCTCTGATCATCGAGTATACACAGATTCAACCAAGGATTAATAGAGAATCGAACTATGCGGCGGCAAACGAGGGAAGAAATGCGTATAAGGAAAGTGAAAGCGGCCTGAACAAAGGAGGCGGTATACAGAAGAAAACGTGGGGTGACAGACCCGCCATAAATAATCAGCACCGTAACGCAGACCGGCGAGCTGTCAACACAATAGAGTTTACAAACACGACAGCTGGTGCATCGGGCACTCAACCCAAAAGGAACCGTCAACAAGAAGAGGAAAAAAAAATCCCTCCACCCATTAACGGAGATAGCCGTAAAAACAAATGACTACCAGACGAATATTATCCTACCGGACTTACGAAGCGATTTATTGTGTAATGATGATGAAGAAATTTCTCAACGAATAATCAGGTGTCCAGAGATAAATATCAAGTTCAATAATAATGTTAGTGTACAAGCGTTAATCGATACTGGATCTGTTATAGCCGGATTATCTGAGTCGTGGTTTCACCAAAACAAACATAACATTACACCTTATGAAATATTACCGATGTCTAACACATTAATAGTTAGCGCAGTTGGTAATAAATCAAAGCTAATCAGAAAACAAATATTATGTGATATCTATATTGAAGAAATTAAATATGAATGTGTTTTCCTCATAATACCAGATTTGATAAAACCATGCATATTAGGAACCAATTTTCTTCAAGAAACAGGGTGTCTCATTGACATGGGAAGAAGAATCGTCGAGTTAAGAAGAGAGGATAACGAAGCGACGTACACGGTGCCTATGATGCATATAGAAGTGGTGGACGTAGAAGAAGAAGAAGAGATCATCAGAAACATTAACAAGAAGATAGAAAGTATAGAATGCGGAGATAAAGGAACGTTGGAAAGATTAAGGGAGATTCTAGTAAGGAATTGTAGTTTATTCAGAGAATGCCCCGGAAGAATCGAAGGGTATGTTCACGAGTTCCGAGTCACCGACCAGACACTGTACTTCCAGAGAGGATGGCCTGTCCCATTAGCATATAAAGGGAAGGTAGATGATGAAATTCGGAAAATGTTACGGTATGGGGTCATTGAGAGATGCAACAGCGCATATATCAACCCACTGGTTACGGTAATTAAGAAGGACGGTAGCGTACGATTGTGTTTGGATGCAAGGAAGGTGAACAGTGTGACTATCCCAGACTACGAGGGTGCCCCTCCAATAAACGACATTTTGGCGAGATGTGGAGAGATGAAATACTTATCTACCGTAGATCTAACTAGCAGTTTCTGGCAAGTACCACTGAAGCCGGAGTGCCGGAACTTCACCGCTTTTATGTACGACGGCAAGTGTTATCGTTTTACAGTTACACCATTCGGCCTGAGTACCAGTTCTGCTGCACTAACCAGGGGATTGGAGACAGTACTGGACGAAGAAGTAAAAGAAAATACCATTATTTATGTCGACGATTGCCTGTGTTATTCAGAAGATTTAGAAACGCATTTGTTACATTTAGACTTATTATTATCTAATTTAAGAAGGGCAAATTTAACCATCAATTTGGAGAAGTCGCAATTCTTCAGACAAGAAATCGCGTACCTCGGTTATCGACTAACAACACAAGGAATACGAGCAACGGACGAGAAGATAGATGCCATTATGAAGTTCCCTGCACCTCGGAACCAAAAACAATTAAAAGGTTTCCTGGGGTTGACAAATTTCTATAATCGTTTGTAACGAGCAGAAAATTTTAAAATTTTCACCTTGGCAGAGTACGTTCACACGAGGCAGTGTCAACGACTTATGGTGGAGCAATAAATAAGGAGTAATGAGAAGGTGTCAGTGAAGCGTTGCTGACTTGACAATAGAAACACATTAAGTTCAATCCAACTATAGAATTTGGTGGCGTAAGATGACAGGGAAAGTTTCGTCCAGAATTATTGCTCTCCGCAGCTGTAACAAAGTAAGGACATTCACACCCGTACCGAGAATTGTAGCAGATGTTGGCCATATTACGTCAGTAGACGATAAGCGACAAAAACGAGTGAGACTCCATACTACAATGAAACGGATGCGCTGCACCTTAAGTAACAATACTGGAAGATAGGCTGACAAAGACTACAGTCATGTGACACAGCTGGAGGTATCGTCTAATTGACAGACAAGAATTTACGAAGGGAAAGTTGGGGTGACTTCAACGACCAGCAGATGTTCGAAATTAGTAATAGCCAGAAAAAAGGGGTTAGAGCATAGAACAATACGCCAGGAAGACTGTAAGTACAGATAATGGGAATCTATAGAAACGCAGAGTTTACTCAGACAATAGGCTGATAGACAAGCGGTTAATAGCCGTAGTTTCTTCGAAGCGGGTCAATGATCGTCAGAGCAGAAAGCAGGGAGACCTAAGGACCTATCAGAGGCCTTCAGCCAGCGAGAAATTTGATGGTGAGGGATGTTTCCATAGCAACTGAAACGAGGAACCTATCGGAAGAACTATGACGTAGAATTTTCACATAGTGGGACAGTATTTTCCGAGAAAATCAAAAACTGACCAATCTCGAAAAGAAGTAGGCGTGAAGCGCGCCAGAGACAAAATTTTGAGTAGGGACGAATTAATAAAACCAGCTGTCCAGGAAGATGGAGTGGCAGTGATACTCAATTTTTAGTCAGTGATACTCAATTTTTAAGCAGTGATACTCAATTTTTAGTCAGTGATATTCAATTTTAAACAGTCTACACTCAAATTTTGAATAGTTATACTAAAGTTTTACAGTTAGAATTTCCAGACAGTTTACATTTAAAATATCAAGTAGTTTAACTTCAAGTGCGAGAGACGGTATATCATAACTTTCCATTGTTTACTCAAATCATTCGGAAGTTAGATAAGTAACGAGGAACTTAAAAGACTTAATAATACATTCATATCGCGGTAGTGAAACTTTACCGGTGTGCGCAGTAACGGACTTAGTGAAAATTACACCCATTGAACAATCAGACCGTTACACCAACAGACAGCATCACTTAATGATATACAAATTAATTGAACTTAATATTGTGTATCAACAACATAATGAACACGAAACATTAAACAAACTAATAAATTATAGGAACGTTTGTTGAAGCAGCGACTAATGAAACTAGACATGTATATTGACTTTAAAACGAACTTACAGCATACACAGTAAGATGAAACACTGATTGAACACTGAACTTCAATTACTCACACATATACAAACGCCTACGCGAGTGATCGGAAGAATAAAGTGATAAGTGGTAGTGATAGAACAACTTACGACGGAATGTATCTACGAGCCATCTCCATCACCGGAACGAGACTTCGTCAACAACTAATGGATATTCAATAACCAAGTAACCATTACTATTAATTATTTCTAATTAATAACTTCTACTGACCTGGTTTCTTTCAAAGAATTCACACCTGAGAAAATTATTAAGAAAAGTAATGAGTAAATCTGAATAAAGTAGTTAATGAACGTATAAACAAAAGCTTATTTGGGATTTAATGAACGCATTAAATAAGTAGAATATTGAATTGTAACATCATTTGATTTATATATGTATGTATGTTTTCTTTGTTTTCAGCATATATTGAGACATGTATTTGTTTGTTATAAAATATGTATGTATTTCAGGTACAGCGACGTAACCTATGTACTATTATATGTTATGAATGATAATTAAACTAGTATTTTAGTTGATCAGAAACATGCGTTCATTATTACCAATGCAACCCAAATAGTAACCTAAAGTTTGAAGGAATGCAAATAGATTTTAAGAGTTTCTTATGTTCAATTAAATAAATGATATCACGTATGTGTTGATGAGCATAGATAGTTAGAATCATCAATAAGATTAAATTATACACATACATGTCAGAGATCGATAATTTTATATATTTAATAATTAATTTATTGTGCAATCAATACGCATATAAAATGAAAGTTATAAATGACGTCCAACTTAAGGGCTAGATACATTTTGAGAAATTATTAAATTTATACATTAATTAATTCAATCACGGTTAGCATAATAATTAATCCCCATTTCACAGTTATAAATGGCGCTTCCAACGCGTAGCATAATAGATTTATAAATTATGATAGTTATAAATGGCGCCCATCCGCACGGCATGATACGTATTAAGAAAGATTGTTAACACGTACAGCTTAGGTAAAGAACAGGCAGTAGAAGTAGTAGAAAAAGTAGTGTCATAAAAGTAGAAGTAAGATAAGTGTTATTAGTGTAAGTCAGTTTGAATGATTACGCGCAGTAGGGCAAAAATGGCGAGCAATTCAGACAGTGTAGAATTTGACATTAATAACCAATTAGGCGCAGTAAATACCGAGGACAATACTACACCTAGCGAACCAAGTAGTGTGGTAGAGAGTCCAGAAGATAGGGCGCGAGGACAGACATCGAAACCAGAAGATGGGACTCTACAAATGTTAATGGAGTTCATGCGTCAACAAGAAAAGAAACAAGAAGAAAGAGACGAGAAACAAGAAGAACGAAGCAAGAAACTAGATGAAAATATTAAATTAATTAGAGAAGAAAGTATTCAATTAATTAGTAAAAAATTTGAGAAACAAGAAAAACGATACGAGAAACAAGAAGAAAATATTAACAAATTAATAAGTGAAAAATTCGAGCAGCATAAAGAAGAGATGAAACGAGAGACAGCGGAACAGCTTACGCAAATAAGGTCAGAGATACGTGAAAGCCAGCAGTCCTGGGAAAGAAAGGTCGATGAACTACAGAAGAAGCAAGATGATGTCGTGAGAGACTTAAGAGAAGAAGCCAACAAGAAGTACGTAGACATACAAGAAAAACAAGATAATGATCGTCAAGAATGGATGGCAGCAGTACACACTACCCAGACGACCGTTAAAAAGATTAATCACAAGTTCGATGTTCACGTTAAGGATTACAATAAGAAGCACGAAGAACTTAAGGCCGAGATACACAATACCATACTGCAGAAACAACAGGAGCAAGAAGGAACAAATAGTAATATTATACAAAAATTAGAAGAAGTAGACGGTAGACAACGTTCAACAGAACAAAAGTTGGACGAGACTACGAAAGAAAAGACAACTAGGATCGAAGAATTAAAAGGACATTTAAATAAGGTAAGAGAAAACCAAGAAAGGTTGCAGCGACAATTGATGGAAGGTGATTGCGGAATATTAAATCGAATTAACGGACCTAACCACAATGATCTCAAATATAATGGCACGGACAGATTCCCTATGGAATTCCTCAAAGAATTGTCCGAAGTTCAAGAGTTATACTATCCCGCTGACAATATCAAGTGGATTGGCAGACATCTGGAGTTAGACGCAGGAATTTGGTGGTGAGTGATACGTGACCAAATATCAAACTTCGAAGAATTCAAGGAAGCGTTCTCTCTGAAATATTGGGGCCAGGAACGGCAGGACAGTATCCGGGACCATTTGGAGTATGGCAGATTTGATTGGCGCGGACCAGTTACTGCTATTCAATATATTGAACGGATTTTGTTGGAAAGTAGGCAGTTAACACCTACTTTGTCTGATTATCAGTTGATACGTAAGATATCACGTCACTTTGGGCGTGATATCCAGCTCGCGGTGGTCACAAGAGGGATTGTGACGATACCAAACTTCGAATCTCTGATCATCGAGTATACACAGATTCAACCAAGGATTAATAGAGAATCGAACTATGCGGCGGCAAACGAGGGAAGAAATGCGTATAAGGAAAGTGAAAGCGGCCTGAACAAAGGAGGCGGTATACAGAAGAAAACGTGGGGTGACAGACCCGCCATAAATAATCAGCACCGTAACGCAGACCGGCGCGCTGTCAACACAATAGAGTTTACAAACACGACAGCTGGTGCATCGGGCACTCAACCCAAAAGGAACCGTCAACAAGAAGAGGAAAAAAAATCCCTCCACCCATTAACGGAGATAGCCGTAAAAACAAATGACTACCAGACGAATATTATCCTACCGGACTTACGAAGTGATTTATTGTGTAATGATGATGAAGAAATTTCTCAACGAATAATCAGGTGTCCAGAGATAAATATCAAGTTCAATAATAATGTTAGTGTACAAGCGTTAATCGATACTGGATCTGTTATAGCCGGATTATCTGAGTCGTGGTTTCACCAAAACAAACATAACATTACACCTTATGAAATATTACCGATGTCTAACACATTAATAGTTAGCGCAGTTGGTAATAAATCAAAGCTAATCAGAAAACAAATATTATGTGATATCTATATTGAAGAAATTAAATATGAATGTGTTTTCCTCATAATACCAGATTTGATAAAACCATGCATATTAGGAACCAATTTTCTTCAAGAAACAGGGTGTCTCATTGACATGGGAAGAAGAATCGTCGAGTTAAGAAGAGAGGATAACGAAGCGACGTACACGGTGCCTATGATGCATATAGAAGTGGTGGACGTAGAAGAAGAAGAAGAGATCATCAGAAACATTAACAAGAAGATAGAAAGTATAGAATGCGGAGATAAAGGAACGTTGGAAAGATTAAGGGAGATTCTAGTAAGGAATTGTAGTTTATTCAGAGAATGCCCCGGAAGAATCGAAGGGTATGTTCACGAGTTCCGAGTCACCGACCAGACACCGTACTTCCAGAGAGGATGGCCTGTCCCATTAGCATATAAAGGGAAGGTAGATGATGAAATTCGGAAAATGTTACGGTATGGGGTCATTGAGAGATGCAACAGCGCATATATCAACCCACTGGTTACGGTAATTAAGAAGGACGGTAGCGTACGATTGTGTTTGGATGCAAGGAAGGTGAACAGTGTGACTATCCCAGACTACGAGGGTGACCCTCCAATAAACGACATTTTGGCGAGATGTGGAGAGATGAAATACTTATCTACCGTAGATCTAACTAGCAGTTTCTGGCAAGTACCACTGAAGCCGGAGTGCCGGAACTTCACCGCTTTTATGTACGACGGCAAGTGTTATCGTTTTACAGTTACACCATTCGGCCTGAGTACCAGTTCTGCTGCACTAACCAGGGGATTGGACACAGTACTGGACGAAGAAGTAAAAGAAAATACCATTATTTATGTCGACGATTGCCTGTGTTATTCAGAAGATTTAGAAACGCATTTGTTACATTTAGACTTATTATTATCTAATTTAAGAAGGGCAAATTTAACCATCAATTTGGAGAAGTCGCAATTCTTCAGACAAGAAATCGCGTACCTCGGTTATCGACTAACAACACAAGGAATACGAGCAACGGACGAGAAGATAGATGCCATTATGAAGTTCCCTGCACCTCGGAACCAAAAACAATTAAAAGGTTTCCTGGGGTTGACAAATTTTTATAATCGTTTTACAGACAAATACGCTGAAACTACTAAACCATTACTTGAGTTGCTACGGAAAGGACAGAAATTTACCTGGACACAGGAATTGAATGAATGTTTTCAGCAGGTTAAAAGATTATTCGTAGAAACAGTCATCTTAAAGTTTCCCCGAATAAACCAAAGATATTATATGCAATGTGACGCCAGCAACTTTGCATATGGCGGACAACTATATCAATTGGACGAAGAAGGAAGAATTGGAGTAATAGCTTTTACCAGCAGGACATTCAAGGGTGCGGAAATAAATTATTACACTACGGAGAAGGAGCTTTTGTGTATTGTAAGATGTCTTGAGCGGTTCCGTATATACATACTAGGACAACCGTTAACCATCATTACTGATAATAAAGCACTGACTTTTATGAATAAATGTCATTTAAACAACTCGCGTATTACACGCTGGATCTTAAGTATTCAGGAGTACAAATTCGACATTGTCCATTGTAGAGGTAAGGACAATATTATTGCCGATCTTCTGAGCAGAAATCCAGAAGATGCCACACCAGAAGTAATTAGTGACAATATTTCCGAATATTTAATTAACCACCTGACAATCAAAATGGATAAGAAGGTAAGCAAGATCCTAATGGATATTGGAAGGCACCAAATTCAAGATCATAAGCTTAAGTATATTATTGATAAGATTAGGGAAAATTGTATAGATAAGAAATTAAATAAATTTTATAGATTCGTCGATGAGAAATTGTATAGATTACGAAGGAGAGAGTGGAAACTATACGTACCGAACAGTGTGTCTGGCGAAATAATTGCTGAAATACACCGTATGTATGGGCATCCCGGTGCGAAGAGATGTATCAAATTATTGCAGGAGTACTTTACTATAGACAGGATGTTAAAGAGGGTGAAAAATTACGTACGGACTTGCAACACTTGTCAGAAAAAAAAGGATTCCGGCAACAAGAACTCGTTCGGAGGAACAAAAGCCATAATACCGTTACGCAAGGGTGACCTTGTGAGCGCGGACTATTACGGACCATTACCTGTTTCGTCCGGCGGGGTAAGGTATCTATTTATTATGGTTGACAACTTTACCAAATACGTACGACTTTTCACACTTCGAAGGGCAACGACCGTCGCTACACTGAGGAGAGTACACCAGTATTGTGAAGAACTGGGGTCTCCTAGAGTGATTATCACAGACAACGGAACGCAATTTTCATCTAAAAAATGGTTAGATGGATTAACTGAACTAAATATCCAACCACGATTTACCGCAATAAGGAACCCTTGTGCGAATCTGGCTGAAAGAATCAACAGACAGCTTGGGAACTTATTTAGGATCTTTGTTGGTGGTCAACATACAAAGTGGTCGCGTTACGTACCAATCGTCGAGAGTTGTATTAACGAAACGTACCACGAGACGATAGAAGTAACACCGTACGAAGCTCAGCTCGGAAAAAAACCTCCCAGAGCGTGGGAAAAATACATCAACAAGGATATACTCCTAGTTAAAGGGGTAGATCATAACCAAATATTTATCAAAATGAAGGAGAAGAGTGAAAAACAAGCAAAATTATGTAATGAGACTAAGACCATTACAAGATTCAACATTGGTGAGAAGGTGTTAATCAGAACATATCATCAATCGGACGCGGTCCAGAAAAGAATTGAAAAATTTTGCGAACTGTACTGCGGACCATATAAAGTGCATCAAATTCTCGGAGAACTACTTATCTACTCGTTGATTGCGATGATGACAAGAAACTCCGTGGAAAATTTAATGCCAGACAATTGAAAAAATACTATGAATCAGAGAATTGAAGATGAAGGAAGAGGAAGAAATTAAAGAAGATGTCTTAAGAAGCTAGCAGATGCTGATGAATCAACTGCGTTAGGGTAAATGACGCGGTGATATCATTCAAGCTGGCTTATCCAAGAAAGTTATGTACTTTAATTGTTGAAACATAACATAAAAATGTATTTAGTCAATTAAGCACTAATTAAATGTTAGATAATAAGATAAATTAACATTTAGTGTGACATTTTATAAGAATATTGCAGTGAATGCAAAGGACATTTAATTGCTATTATTTGATTTATATGGTAATAAGTTAAAAGGACAAAGTGAAAAAAAATGGACACTTAAAATCAGATAAGTGATAATATTCAACGAACTAGATAGTGAGTGAACTTTATTAATGTGAGTGTATGTAATTAGTAGGCTAGGATTGTAAATGATGCTATCATGAAGTAGGTAAATCATTAAAACTAAATGTAATACGTGTATGTAATTTATTAAGATAATTACCATTAACGTAGCGATTGTGTCAATTAACAATCTAATTTTAAAATAACAGTTTAAAAGATTTTATTGGTAAGATCATTAGTAATGCACAAAGGTGTATATGTATAGGAAGATTTTCTTTGATATCATGTAAAGGTTACATTGAACCACTTAACTGTTTGATAATATCTTGTGAGTATGATATTTTAGAAGGTAAAATTTTATTCGATTGATGAAATTATTTAATTGCTTATGGAATTTATGATTTGTCTTATAATTATAAAGATAAGGTATTTATATGTAAATTCGACAATGTGAAATGCGTTCAGCTATCCCAAATAGCTAGCAATAAATTCAGAGAACCGATTAAAACCAAAAGGGGGTGTATCACTGGTAATATAAGCTTTTGAAAGTAGATTATTGTGTATACCTTCCCCTGAAGAAGATGGACACGGCGAGGCGACATACAGGGCGCAGAATTTAGATTTGAGTTGTTCCCAGAGGTCACATCGTCAAATCGAAATTGAGGACACTGTAACGAGCAGAAAATTTTAAAATTTTTAAATTTTCACCTCGGCAGAGTACGTTCACACGAGGCAGTGTCAACGACTTATGGTGGAGCAATAAATAAGGAGTAATGAGAAGGTGTCAGTGAAGCGTTGCTGACTTGACAATAGAAACACATTAAGTTCAATCCAACTATAGAATTTGGTGGCGTAAGATGACAGGGAAAGTTTCGTCCAGAATTATTGCTCTCCGCAGCTGTAACAAAGTAAGTAAGGACATTCACACCCGTACCGAGAATTGTAGCAGATGTTGGCCATATTACGTCAGTAGACGATAAGCGACAAAAACGAGTGAGACTCCATACTACAATGAAACGGATGCGCTGCACCATAAGTAACAATACTGGAAGATAGGCTGACAAAGACTACAGTCATGTTACACAGCTGGAGGTATCGTCTAATTGACAGACAAGAATTTATGAAGGGAAAGTTGGGGTGACTTTAACGACCAGCAGATGTTCGAAATTAGTAATAGCCAGAAAAAAGGGGTTAGAGCATAGAACAATACGCCAGGAAGACTGTAAGTACAGATAATGGGAATCTATAGAAACGCAGAGTTTACTCAGACAATAGGCTGATAGACAAGCGGTTAATAGCCGTAGTTTCTTCGAAGCGGTTCAATGATCGTCAGAGCAGAAAGCAGGGAGACCTAAGGACCTATCAGAGGCCTTCAGCCAGCGAGAAATTTGATGGTGAGGGATGTTTCCATAGCAACTGAAACGAGGAACCTATCGGAAGAACTATGACGTAGAATTTTCACATAGTGGGACAGTATTTTCCGAGAAAATCAAAAACTGACCAATCTCGAAAAGAAGTAGGCGTGAAGCGCGCCAGAGACAAAATTTTGAGTAGGGACGAATTAATAAAACCAGCTGTCCAGGAAGACGGAGTGGCAGTGATACTCAATTTTTAGTCAGTGATACTCAATTTTTAAGCAGTGATACTCAATTTTTAGTCAGTGATATTCAATTTTAAACAGTCTACACTCAAATTTTGAATAGTTATACTAAAGTTTTACAGTTAGAATTTCCAGACAGTTTACATTTAAAATATCAAGTAGTTTAACTTCAAGTGCGAGAGACGGTATATCATAACTTTCCATTGTTTACTCAAATCATTCGGAAGTTAGATAAGTAACGAGGAACTTAAAAGACTTAATAATACATTCATATCGCGGTAGTGAAACTTTACCGGTGTGCGCAGTAACGGACTTAGTGAAAATTACACCCATTGAACAATCAGACCGTTACACCAACAGACAGCATCACTTAATGATATACAAATTAATTGAACTTAATATTGTGTATCAACAACATAATGAACACGAAACATTAAACAAACTAATAAATTATAGGAACGTTTGTTGAAGCAGCGACTAATGAAACTAGACATGTATATTGACTTTAAAACGAACTTACAGCATACACAGTAAGATGAAACACTGATTGAACACTGAACTTCAATTACTCACACATATACAAACGCCTACGCGAGTGATCGGAAGAATAAAGTGATAAGTGGTAGTGATAAAACAACTTACGACGGAATGTATCTACGAGCCATCTCCATCACCGGAACGAGACTTCGTCAACAACTAATGGATATTCAATTACCAAGTAACCATTACTATTAATTATTTCTAATTAATAACTTCTACTGACCTGGTTTCTTTCAAAGAATTCACACCTGAGAAAATTATTAAGAAAAGTAATGAGTAAATCTGAATAAAGTAGTTAATGAACGTATAAACAAAAGCTTATTTGGGATTTAATGAACGCATTAAATAAGTAGAATATTGAATTGTAACATCATTTGATTTATATATGTTTTCTTTGTTTTCAGCATATATTGAGACATGTATTTGTTTGTTATAAAATATGTATGTATTTCAGGTACAGCGACGTAACCTATGTACTATTATAATATGTTATGAATGATAATTAAACTAGTATTTTAGTTGATCAGAAACATGCGTTCATTATTACCAATGCAACCCAAATAGTAACCTAAAGTTTGAAGGAATGCAAATAGATTTTAAGAGTTTCTTATGTTCAATTAAATAAATGATATCACGTATGTGTTGATGAGCATAGATAGTTAGAATCATCAATAAGATTAAATTATACACATACATGTCAGAGATCGATAATTTTATATATTTAATAATTAATTTATTGTGCAATCAATACGCATATAAAATGAAAGTTATAAATGACGTCCAACTTAAGGGCTAGATACATTTTGAGAAATTATTAAATTTATACATTAATTAATTCAATCACGGTTAGCATAATAATTAATCCCCATTTCACAGTTATACGTTTTACAGACAAATACGCTGAAACTACTAAACCATTACTCGAGTTGTTACGGAAAGGACAGAAATTTACCTGGACACAGGAATTAAATGAATGTTTTCAGCAGGTTAAAAGGTTATTCGTAGAAACAGTCATCTTAAAGTTTCCCCGAATAAACCAAAGATATTATATGCAATGTGACGCCAGCAACTTTGCATATGGCGGACAACTATATCAATTGGACGAAGAAGGAAGAATTGGAGTAATAGCTTTTACCAGCAGGACATTCAAGGGTGCGGAAATAAATTATTACACTACGGAGAAGGAGCTTTTGTGTATTGTAAGATGTCTTGAGCGGTTCCGTATATACATACTAGGACAACCGTTAACCATCATTACTGATAATAAAGCACTGACTTTTATGAATAAATGTCATTTAAACAACTCGCGTATTACACGCTGGATCTTAAGTATTCAGGAGTACAAATTCGACATTGTCCATTGTAGAGGTAAGGACAATATTATTGCCGATCTTCTGAGCAGAAATCCAGAAGATGCCACACCAGAAGTAATTAGTGACAATATTTCCGAATATTTAATTAACCACCTGACAATCAAAATGGATAAGAAGGTAAGCAAGATCCTAATGGATATTGGAAGGCACCAAATTCAAGATCATAAGCTTAAGTATATTATTGATAAGATTAGGGAAAATTGTATAGATAAGAAATTAAATAAATTTTATAGATTCATCGATGAGAAATTGTATAGATTACGAAGGAGAGAGTGGAAACTATACGTACCGAACAGTGTGTCTGGTGAAATAATTGCTGAAATACACCGTATGTATGGGCATCCCGGTGCGAAAAGATGTATCAAATTATTGCAGGAGTACTTTACCATAGACGGGATGTTAAAGAGGGTGAAAAATTACGTACGGACCTGCGACACTTGTCAGAAAAAAAAGGATTCCGGCAACAAAAACTCGTTCGGAGGAACAAAAGCCATAATACCGTTACGCAAGGGTGACCTTGTGAGCGCGGACTATTACGGACCATTACCTGTTTCGTCCGGCGGGGTAAGGTATCTATTTATTATGGTTGACAACTTTACCAAATACGTACGACTTTTCACACTTCGAAGGGCAACGACCGTCGCTACACTGAGGAGAGTACACCAGTATTGTGAAGAACTGGGGTCTCCTAGAGTGATTATCACAGACAACGGAACGCAATTTTCATCTAAAAAATGGTTAGATGGATTAACTGAACTAAATATCCAACCACGATTTACCGCAATAAGGAACCCTTGTGCGAATCTGGCTGAAAGAATCAACAGACAGCTTGGGAACTTATTTAGGATCTTTGTTGGTGGTCAACATACAAAGTGGTCGCGTTACGTACCAATCGTCGAGAGTTGTATTAACGAAACGTACCACGAGACGATAGAAGTAACACCGTACGAAGCTCAGCTCGGAAAAAAACCTCCCAGAGCGTGGGAAAAATACATCAACAAGGATATACTCCTAGTTAAAGGGGTAGATCATAACCAAATATTTATCAAAATGAAGGAGAAGAGTGAAAAACAAGCAAAATTATGTAATGAGACTAAGACCATTACAAGATTCAACATTGGTGAGAAGGTGTTAATCAGAACATATCATCAATCGGACGCGGTCCAGAAAAGAATTGAAAAATTTTGCGAACTGTACTGCGGACCATATAAAGTGCATCAAATTCTCGGAGAACTACTTATCTACTCGTTGATTGCGATGATGACAAGAAACTCCGTGGAAAATTTAATGCCAGACAATTGAAAAAATACTATGAATCAGAGAATTGAAGATGAAGGAAGAGGAAGAAATTAAAGAAGATGTCTTAAGAAGCTAGCAGATGCTGATGAATCAACTGCGTTAGGGTAAATGACGCGGTGATATCATTCAAGCTGGCTTATCCAAGAAAGTTATGTACTTTAATTGTTGAAACATAACATAAAAATGTATTTAGTCAATTAAGCACTAATTAAATGTTAGATAATAAGATAAATTAACATTTAGTGTGACATTTTATAAGAATATTGCAGTGAATGCAAAGGACATTTAATTGCTATTATTTGATTTATATGGTAATAAGTTAAAAGGACAAAGTGAAAAAAAATGGACACTTAAAATCAGATAAGTGATAATATTCAACGAACTAGATAGTGAGTGAACTTTATTAATGTGAGTGTATGTAATTAGTAGGCTAGGATTGTAAATGATGCTATCATGAAGTAGGTAAATCATTAAAACTAAATGTAATACGTGTATGTAATTTATTAAGATAATTACCATTAACGTAGCGATTGTGTCAATTAACAATCTAATTTTAAAATAACAGTTTAAAAGATTTTATTGGTAAGATCATTAGTAATGCACAAAGGTGTATATGTATAGGAAGATTTTCTTTGATATCATGTAAAGGTTACATTGAACCACTTAACTGTTTGATAATATCTTGTGAGTATGATATTTTAGAAGGTAAAATTTTATTCGATTGATGAAATTATTTAATTGCTTATGGAATTTATGATTTGTCTTATAATTATAAAGATAAGGTATTTATATGTAAATTCGACAATGTGAAATGCGTTCAGCTATCCCAAATAGCTAGCAATAAATTCAGAGAACCGATTAAAACCAAAAGGGGGTGTATCACTGGTAATATAAGCTTTTGAAAGTAGATTATTGTGTATACCTTCCCCTGAAGAAGATGGACACGGCGAGGCGACATACAGGGCGCAGAATTTAGATTTGAGTTGTTCCCAGAGGTCACATCGTCAAATCGAAATTGAGGACACTGTAACGAGCAGAAAATTTTAAAATTTTTAAATTTTCACCTCGGCAGAGTACGTTCACACGAGGCAGTGTCAACGACTTATGGTGGAGCAATAAATAAGGAGTAATGAGAAGGTGTCAGTGAAGCGTTGCTGACTTGACAATAGAAACACATTAAGTTCAATCCAACTATAGAATTTGGTGGCGTAAGATGACAGGGAAAGTTTCGTCCAGAATTATTGCTCTCCGCAGCTGTAACAAAGTAAGTAAGGACATTCACACCCGTACCGAGAATTGTAGCAGATGTTGGCCATATTACGTCAGTAGACGATAAGCGACAAAAACGAGTGAGACTCCATACTACAATGAAACGGATGCGCTGCACCATAAGTAACAATACTGGAAGATAGGCTGACAAAGACTACAGTCATGTTACACAGCTGGAGGTATCGTCTAATTGACAGACAAGAATTTATGAAGGGAAAGTTGGGGTGACTTTAACGACCAGCAGATGTTCGAAATTAGTAATAGCCAGAAAAAAGGGGTTAGAGCATAGAACAATACGCCAGGAAGACTGTAAGTACAGATAATGGGAATCTATAGAAACGCAGAGTTTACTCAGACAATAGGCTGATAGACAAGCGGTTAATAGCCGTAGTTTCTTCGAAGCGGTTCAATGATCGTCAGAGCAGAAAGCAGGGAGACCTAAGGACCTATCAGAGGCCTTCAGCCAGCGAGAAATTTGATGGTGAGGGATGTTTCCATAGCAACTGAAACGAGGAACCTATCGGAAGAACTATGACGTAGAATTTTCACATAGTGGGACAGTATTTTCCGAGAAAATCAAAAACTGACCAATCTCGAAAAGAAGTAGGCGTGAAGCGCGCCAGAGACAAAATTTTGAGTAGGGACGAATTAATAAAACCAGCTGTCCAGGAAGACGGAGTGGCAGTGATACTCAATTTTTAGTCAGTGATACTCAATTTTTAAGCAGTGATACTCAATTTTTAGTCAGTGATATTCAATTTTAAACAGTCTACACTCAAATTTTGAATAGTTATACTAAAGTTTTACAGTTAGAATTTCCAGACAGTTTACATTTAAAATATCAAGTAGTTTAACTTCAAGTGCGAGAGACGGTATATCATAACTTTCCATTGTTTACTCAAATCATTCGGAAGTTAGATAAGTAACGAGGAACTTAAAAGACTTAATAATACATTCATATCGCGGTAGTGAAACTTTACCGGTGTGCGCAGTAACGGACTTAGTGAAAATTACACCCATTGAACAATCAGACCGTTACACCAACAGACAGCATCACTTAATGATATACAAATTAATTGAACTTAATATTGTGTATCAACAACATAATGAACACGAAACATTAAACAAACTAATAAATTATAGGAACGTTTGTTGAAGCAGCGACTAATGAAACTAGACATGTATATTGACTTTAAAACGAACTTACAGCATACACAGTAAGATGAAACACTGATTGAACACTGAACTTCAATTACTCACACATATACAAACGCCTACGCGAGTGATCGGAAGAATAAAGTGATAAGTGGTAGTGATAAAACAACTTACGACGGAATGTATCTACGAGCCATCTCCATCACCGGAACGAGACTTCGTCAACAACTAATGGATATTCAATTACCAAGTAACCATTACTATTAATTATTTCTAATTAATAACTTCTACTGACCTGGTTTCTTTCAAAGAATTCACACCTGAGAAAATTATTAAGAAAAGTAATGAGTAAATCTGAATAAAGTAGTTAATGAACGTATAAACAAAAGCTTATTTGGGATTTAATGAACGCATTAAATAAGTAGAATATTGAATTGTAACATCATTTGATTTATATATGTTTTCTTTGTTTTCAGCATATATTGAGACATGTATTTGTTTGTTATAAAATATGTATGTATTTCAGGTACAGCGACGTAACCTATGTACTATTATAATATGTTATGAATGATAATTAAACTAGTATTTTAGTTGATCAGAAACATGCGTTCATTATTACCAATGCAACCCAAATAGTAACCTAAAGTTTGAAGGAATGCAAATAGATTTTAAGAGTTTCTTATGTTCAATTAAATAAATGATATCACGTATGTGTTGATGAGCATAGATAGTTAGAATCATCAATAAGATTAAATTATACACATACATGTCAGAGATCGATAATTTTATATATTTAATAATTAATTTATTGTGCAATCAATACGCATATAAAATGAAAGTTATAAATGACGTCCAACTTAAGGGCTAGATACATTTTGAGAAATTATTAAATTTATACATTAATTAATTCAATCACGGTTAGCATAATAATTAATCCCCATTTCACAGTTATACGTTTTACAGACAAATACGCTGAAACTACTAAACCATTACTCGAGTTGTTACGGAAAGGACAGAAATTTACCTGGACACAGGAATTAAATGAATGTTTTCAGCAGGTTAAAAGGTTATTCGTAGAAACAGTCATCTTAAAGTTTCCCCGAATAAACCAAAGATATTATATGCAATGTGACGCCAGCAACTTTGCATATGGCGGACAACTATATCAATTGGACGAAGAAGGAAGAATTGGAGTAATAGCTTTTACCAGCAGGACATTCAAGGGTGCGGAAATAAATTATTACACTACGGAGAAGGAGCTTTTGTGTATTGTAAGATGTCTTGAGCGGTTCCGTATATACATACTAGGACAACCGTTAACCATCATTACTGATAATAAAGCACTGACTTTTATGAATAAATGTCATTTAAACAACTCGCGTATTACACGCTGGATCTTAAGTATTCAGGAGTACAAATTCGACATTGTCCATTGTAGAGGTAAGGACAATATTATTGCCGATCTTCTGAGCAGAAATCCAGAAGATGCCACACCAGAAGTAATTAGTGACAATATTTCCGAATATTTAATTAACCACCTGACAATCAAAATGGATAAGAAGGTAAGCAAGATCCTAATGGATATTGGAAGGCACCAAATTCAAGATCATAAGCTTAAGTATATTATTGATAAGATTAGGGAAAATTGTATAGATAAGAAATTAAATAAATTTTATAGATTCATCGATGAGAAATTGTATAGATTACGAAGGAGAGAGTGGAAACTATACGTACCGAACAGTGTGTCTGGTGAAATAATTGCTGAAATACACCGTATGTATGGGCATCCCGGTGCGAAAAGATGTATCAAATTATTGCAGGAGTACTTTACCATAGACGGGATGTTAAAGAGGGTGAAAAATTACGTACGGACCTGCGACACTTGTCAGAAAAAAAAGGATTCCGGCAACAAAAACTCGTTCGGAGGAACAAAAGCCATAATACCGTTACGCAAGGGTGACCTTGTGAGCGCGGATTATTACGGACCATTACCTGTTTCGTCCGGCGGGGTAAGGTATCTATTTATTATGGTTGACAACTTTACCAAATACGTACGACTTTTCACACTTCGAAGGGCAACGACCGTCGCTACACTGAGGAGAGTACACCAGTATTGTGAAGAACTGGGGTCTCCTAGAGTGATTATCACAGACAACGGAACGCAATTTTCATCTAAAAAATGGTTAGATGGATTAACTGAACTAAATATCCAACCACGATTTACCGCAATAAGGAACCCTTGTGCGAATCTGGCTGAAAGAATCAACAGACAGCTTGGGAACTTATTTAGGATCTTTGTTGGTGATCAACATACAAAGTGGTCGCGTTACGTACCAATCGTCGAGAGTTGTATTAACGAAACGTACCACGAGACGATAGAAGTAACACCGTACGAAGCTCAGCTCGGAAAAAAACCTCCCAGAGCGTGGGAAAAATACATCAACAAGGATATACTCCTAGTTAAAGGGGTAGATCATAACCAAATATTTATCAAAATGAAGAAGAGAGAAAAACAAGCAAAATTATGTAATGAGACTAAGACCATTACAAGATTCAACATTGGTGAGAAGGTGTTAATCAGAACATATCATCAATCGGACGCGGTCCAGAAAAGAATTGAAAAATTTTGCGAACTGTACTGCGGACCATATAAAGTGCATCAAATTCTCGGAGAAGCTACTTATCTACTCGTTGATTGCGATGATGACAAGAAACTCCGTGGAAAATTTAATGCCAGACAATTGAAAAAATACTATGAATCAGAGAATTGAAGATGAAGGAAGAGGAAGAAATTGAAGAAGATGTCTTAAGAAGCTAGCAGATGCTGATGAATCAACTGCGTTAGGGTAAATGACGCGGTGATATCATTCAAGCTGGCTTATCCAAGAGAGTTATGTACTTTAATTGTTGAAACATAACATAAAAATGTATTTAGTCAATTAAGCACTAATTAAATGTTAGATAATAAGATAAATTAACATTTAGTGTGACATTGTATAAGAATATTGCAGTGAATGCAAAGGACATTTAATTGCTATTATTTGATTTATATGGTAATAAGTTACAAGGACAAAGTGAAAAAATGGACACTTAAAATCAGATAAGTGATAATATTCAACGAACTAGATAGTGAATGAACTTTATTAATGTGAGTGTATGTAATTAGTAGGTTAGGATTGTAAATGATGCTATCATGAAGCAGGTAAATCATTGAAACTAAATGTAATACGTGTATGTAATTTATTAAGATAATTACAATTAACATAGCGCTTGTGTCAATTAACAATCTAATTTTAAAATAACAGTTTAAAAGATTTTATTGGTAAGATCATTAGTAATGTACAAAGGTGTATATGTATAGGAAGATTTTCTTTGATATCATGTAAAGGTTACATTGAACCGCTTAACTGTTTGATAATATCTTGTGAGTATGATATTTTAGAAGGTAAAATTTTATTCAATTGATGAAATTATTTAATTGCTTATGGAATTTATGATTTGTCTTATAATTATAAAGATAAGGTATTTATATGTAAATTCGACAATGTGAAATGCGTTCAGCTATCCCAAATAGCTAGCAATAAATTCAGAGAACCGATTAAAACCAAAAGGGGGTGTATCACTGGTAATATAAGCTTTTGAAAGTAGATTATTGTGTATACCTTCCCCTGAAGAAGATGGACACGGCGAGGCGACATACAGGGCGCAGAATTTAGATTTGAGTTGTTCCCAGAGGTCACATCGTCAAATCGAAATTGAGGACACTGTAACGAGCAGAAAATTTTAAAATTTTTAAATTTTCACCTCGGCAGAGTACGTTCACACGAGGCAGTGTCAACGACTTATGGTGGAGCAATAAATAAGGAGTAATGAGAAGGTGTCAGTGAAGCGTTGCTGACTTGACAATAGAAACACATTAAGTTCAATCCAACTATAGAATTTGGTGGCGTAAGATGACAGGGAAAGTTTCGTCCAGAATTATTGCTCTCCGCAGCTGTAACAAAGTAAGTAAGGACATTCACACCCGTACCGAGAATTGTAGCAGATGTTGGCCATATTACGTCAGCAGACGATAAGCGACAAAAACGAGTGAGACTCCATACTACAATGAAACGGATGCGCTGCACCTTAAGAAACAATACTGGAAGATAGGCTGACAAAGACTACAGTCAGTTACACAGCTGGAGGTATCGTCTAATTGACAGACAAGAATTTACGAAGGGAAAGTTGGGGTGACTTCAACGACCAGCAGATGTTCGAAATTAGTAATAGCCAGAAAAAAGGGGTTAGAGCATAGAACAATACGCCAGGGAGACTGTAAGTACAGATAATGGGAATCTATAGAAACGCAGAGTTTACTCAGACAATAGACTGATAGACAAGTGGTTAATAGCCGTAGTTTCTTCGAAGCGGGTCAATGATCGTCAAGGCAGAAAGCAGGGAGACCTAAGGACCTATCAGAGGCCTTCAGCCAGCGAGAAATTTGATGGTGAGGGATGTTTCCATAGCAACTGAAACGAAGAACCTATCGGAAGAACTATGACGTAGAATTTTGACATAGTGGGACAGTATTTTCCGAGAAAATCGAAAACTGACCAATCTCGAAAAGAAGTAGGTGTGAAGCGCGCCAGAGACAAAATTTTGAGTAGGGACGAATTAATAAAACCAGCTGTCCAGGAAGACGGAGAGGCAGTGATACTCAATTTTTAGTCAGTGATACTCAAATTTTAGACAGGCAGTCAACACTCCAATTTTGAATAGTTATACTAAAGTTTTACAGTTAGAATTTTCAGACAGTTTACATTTAAAATATCAAGTAGTTTAACTTCAAGTGCGAGAGACGGTATATCATAAACTTTCCATTGTTTACTCAAATCATTCGGAAGTTAGATAAGTAACAAGGAACTTAAAAGACTTAATAATACATTCATATCGCGGTAGTGAAACTTTACCGGTGTGCGCGGAAACGGACTTAGTGAAAATTACACCAAGTGAACAATCAGACCGTTACACCAACAGACAGCACCACTTAACGATATACAAATTAATTGAACTTAATATTGTGTATCAACAACATAATGAACACGAAACATTAAACAAACTAACAAATTATAGGAACGTTTGTTGAAGCAGCGACTAATGAAACTAGACATGTATATTGACTTTAGAACGAACTCTCAGCATACACAGTAAGATGAAACACTGATTGAACACTGAACTTCAATTACTCACACATATACAAACACCTACGCGAGTGATCGGAAGAATAAAGTGATAAGTGGTAGTGATAAAACAACTTACGACGGAATGTATCTACGAGCCATCTACATCGCCAAAACGAGACTTCGTCAACAACTAATGGATATTCAATAACCAAGTAACCATTATTATAATTATTTCTAATTAGTAACTTCTACTGACCTGGTTTCTTTCAAAGAATTCACACCTGAGAAAATTGTTAAGAAAAGTAATGAATAAATCTGAATAAAGTAGTTAATGAACGTATAAACAAAAGTTTATTTCGGATTTAATGAACGCATTAAATAAGTAGAATATTGAATTGTAACATCATTTGATTTATATATGTATGTATGTTTTTCTTTGTTTTTCAGCATATATTAAGATATGTCTTTGCTTATTATAAAATATGTATGTATTTCAGGTACAGCGACGTAACCTATGTACTATTATAATATGTCATCAATGATAATTAAACTAGTATCTTAGTTGATCAGAAACATGCGTTCATTATTACCAATGCAACCCAAATATTAACCTAAAGTTTGAAGGAATGCAAATAGATTTTAAGAGTTTCTTATGTTCAATTAAATAAATGATATCACGTATGTGTTGATGAGCATAGATAGTTAGAATCATCAATAAGATTAAATTATACACATACAAGTCAGAGATCGATAATTTTATATATTTAATAATTAATTTATTGTGCAATCAATACGCTTATAAAATGATATTTATAAATGGTATCCAACTTAAGGGCTAGATACATTTGAGAAATTATTAAATTTACACATTAATTAATTCAATCACGGTTAGCATAATAAATAATCCCCATTTGACAGTTATAAATGGCGCTTCCAACGCGTAGCATAATAGATTTATAAATTATTTTAAGTTATAACGGGTATTTTGCTAGTAGCTTTATATGTTGTAACCTACAAAACTATTTTCTTTGCCAAATGAAAAACAAAGAATTCATTAATCTACATTAGAAAAAATGTATTACAGATTTGGAAAATTACTTCCTTATAGTTCTTCTGTCATACACAGAAACCAAGCATGAAACACGAGACTTTCTTTTATTTACTAGCTGGTGCTTTAATTTAACTATACATAATAACAGTAATAAGCAACTATTTTATCTTATAAGAAGTTATAGAAAATTTATTTCCTGTCTTAATTACATGTACCATACATAAGTTTGTTATTTTGAGTGGAGAAGATCTGAGAAAAATAGAAAAAATTTCTAATTTTCACATGAATTACCAGTACTTTTCCATGTCTGTGTACCAATGCTACATTTTCAATAATCTGACTATATGATAGCTTGATACGTTATGACATGAAGAAGAACTGTAGCATGGTAAAAAAAATTGCACTACATAATTGCATATAAAAACATCTTAAGTTTTCAAGCATAAGGTTAGAAAGGCAGTTTTGGTTTTATATATTTTGCTGAGAAACAATACTCACTGCATGAAGAATGAAAGTGTTATAATTACGTACAACAGTTAAAAAAGAATACTTAAAAGTTAATGACAAACATTTTATTACTGTTGCAATGTGCTGAATTTGGTGAAGGAATTCAACGTAATAAGTGATGTATTTGTAAAACTACTGTATTTATGTGCCACTAATATGTTTTTTATGGTGTAAACTCAGTTATTTACTTTATCTGTAAATAAAATCAATGGATTAAAAAAATATTGTCACTATTATTTTTCAAACCACAACTCAAAACAAGGCACTGGAATGGCCTTTTGCGTTACTATACTGGACACCCACTGCATTTAGAACACAATAATTCATGACACACTCACAAACCTTACAACTAAAATCAAAATTAATTTTATGACAGACACAAAAAACTTTATTTTCAACAATTAAATTTTTTACAGATAAAAATAAAACTTACTGAAAAGTGTAAAGTTCAAAGCAAAAATTAGTTCTTGGGCACAGTGGAAGTCTAGTATAGTAACCCACCTTAGAGTTGTGTAAACCCACCTGTTTGTGAATTGTAAAATATAAAAGTACTATTTTCTTGTGTACACTGTTGTGTGTTTGGCCGTTTGTGCGTTCACTGAACATCATATTTTGTCACCAGTAATTGGGTATATTTTAACCCAATATATTACTAAAAGTGCTTAGAATACTAATTAAATGGCAAAAATGCTATTAACATGAGACAATGAATATTTTTTAATCAGTTTAATGCTATTGCACAGTAAAAATATAAGAAATATAGAGTGGAAACATATAAGGGGAAGTGCCCGATTTTTGTTTCTGTTCAGAATGCAACACCTTATTACACTCTGAAACTGTCTACTCATATACCTTTGAATCATGCTTTTCTTTATTATTATATACACCACCTGCAGTAGCAGCTCTATAGCTATATCAGTGTTTATTTTCTAATGCCCAATTTTGTTTTGTTTAAGATAATCTGGTAATATAAAAATGTATTTATGTTTACTCTCATAATCATATTAATCACTTTTACACACCATTAAAAAGTTGTCAAAATCTTACTGGTTAAATTTTTTTAACAGAACACACACACACACACACAATTCTTTTATTACAACATACCTAAATTATAAGAAGCCCATATTTATACCTACAAATTAACACCTCTTATTGTTTATCTGTAAACAGATACCAGGGCATTCAACTTATTAACTTATATAAATGAACTGTTTTATTAAAAATATAATTCAATGGTTTTGCCAATAATCAAAATGCTAATGGATTGAATACATTACCAAATTATAACAAATTAAATAAATTGTTCTAAAACAGCAAAAATAAAAAAAACGCAATCTAGTAACACACTTCTAATTTTGAGAGTTCTTTTTAAGATTGTCACACCCATGAAAATATACAAAACAATAAAATCAACACATACTGGCTTTGTACTAAACCAAAATAATTACCAAAATCTTAAAAAAGTTTATTTTGTTTATTATTAATTATTACAAAAATAAACACAAAAATTGAATAATTTCTATATAAGTAAAATAACTAAATCTAAATGTCCTCATAATAACTAAATTTTAAAAGATTATGTATCAACACACAAGACTGACCTATAAAAGCTTTTTGTTTATGTAAAACAGTATACAATGTTTTAAATATATCTTTTTTTCACATGTATCTCCTCAAATTACACTGCTTCTCTATCTGCAATCAACTTATGAAAGCCTATTAACAGGTGGGTCATGTGGCTATCAGTAACATAATAAGATACACCACCATTAAAGCGTTCTGCTGAGTTATCTGGAAAACTGTCAAATAAAACATCATATTAAAATAGTTTAAAACAAAAATCATAATTCAATAATATATGAAACTGACAAAACTCATGTTCTATGTTTGATAATTAACCACCTTAAAGTATTTGAATACAGAAATAGCTTATGCAATTACATATTTCAGAAAGTTTTGTTCACACCAATTACTGTTATCAGTCAATTTAATAAAATCAATTAACCTCTTCCAAAACACTAACTTCTCACTGGAGCTCTTATTTAACAATGAACAAACATTAACTGTCATGATTAAAGCACACCTCATATAAACTTAGCTACACATTCCACATCACGACTGGATTGCCTAACCTACCTTAATGCGATAATGAGGTTATGCTTAATCGTTCTTCTCTACAGCAAGTAATTCTGTACAAAATGTGAACGTACCTAAAAAATATATCGTATAAATTACACAAATTTGCCACGACTGACTAAAATTAAAATCGCTAAGGTATCTAACAACCGATATAAACACAGTTTAAAATCCAAGCCTATCTTCTACGCGCTCGGCGCTGGCCTTACTAAGCTCACTAGTCTACCGCTAGAGGTCCAGTAAACTCTCCTACACAGAATTAGCCTCCATCAAGGTACCAATTTAACACAAGAATCAATATCTCTCCACACAGCGATAACCAACACCCAGAGTAGCGAGGGGTAGTTTTCTTATAAACGTTTATTATAAGTGATTACGAGTATTCATAGCACTTTCTACGCATCAGCCTAGGCTACTTATTACAAAAGCCTCAATTTTTAGTTATTCTTCCGTTTCATCGAAATGGACTGCGTCTTTTTAAAATTACTTTTGTTATTGTTCATATTAAACATAAGTTATTCACAAAAAACGAATTTCGTTTTCACTGAATATCCATACAAGGAAACGAACAAGAACGTAAGTTTTATTATTTTATATTATTATAATATAGGCTATTATTTTAATGGTTCCCAACCTCAAGATGACCGTGGACAACTGAGTCGAAAGATAGACAAAGCACTGACCGTCCCCTCTTACCAAAGATTTCAAGCAACTAAAGAAAAGAACAGTTTATATTGTAATCTAATTTATTAATTTTATGTAATTTAATTTAGTTAATTTTATCTAATTAAAATTATTTTGAAATAACTAAAATCAACTGAAATACTGTCACTGTCTTACATGAGATTGATATGATTTTTAGGGTCATATTTGTTTCATCAGCTGTGGAATTCTTAGGCTGGTACTGGTGCTCAGAGCTAGTCATATGTTATCACTTACATCTGGCTGATCTTTACTTGTTTTTCATCATTAGCACAGTAGAGAAACACTGTTCACATAAAAATGTTGTTGGAAACATCATAAAATAGCATAAGCAATTCGTCAAATGTTTGGAGAAGACAACACATTCTTACACCACATATTCCTCCATGTTCATACCAGATTCGAATGAATCCATGAAGTTACTGTTGTTCTGAAGTTTTATGTCTTCTTGGATTTCATTAAGAAGATCCTTGGGCTTGACATTGAAAGCATTATGAATCAGATTCTTACAAGCTTGGTTTTATCTTGGCCTTGGCCATATTTTGCAAAAATACAGATGCATTCGTCCTTCAGTATTGACAAATATGCTGTGACGGACTTCTGCTTTAATGTAAGCAGATTGTTTTGTTATCTGAGAGAGTTTTCAGAATTGGAAATACTGAACAATTTTCTGCTTAAATTTTGTTAACCCATAGATCTATTTTGCAGAGAAATGTGGGAAGTTTGTCTTTAAACATAAAGATGTTTGCCAAACCTTTCAGTTTTCCATTCCCAGAACCCGCAGATTTAGCTGGTTCATATTAGTGAATATATCCACAAGAAAGACAAATTGGATTTCGAATATTGGTTCACAAAACAAACTGTTTTGTTTTGATTAAAAATGCTTTACCTCTTCTCTTAATTCTTACAACTGCTCCAACTGCCCTAACATGTTTATTTTCTAGACCCAGTGAACCTTAGTATGAAAAAGCAGTGTTTCATGCTCAGCATACAAAACAGTTTTTTGAAAATGCATGTATTTAGTGCACTATACTTAACAATATTCAGTTGAGATAGTCAACAGAACTGTTGCTTCATGTGTTGGTTCTCTTTCCACCATATCATAAAACGAGCCTGAATATGAGATTTTTCCAGATTGTAATTTAGTTTTAAAATATGACATGGTGAGAAATAACTATTAACAGCTAAGATAAAATTAAATAACTAGTCTACTAGAAGTAAATTTTCATAATTTAAGAAAAAATAAAATAAACACAAGAATGCTAAAACAAACGAAATAACTGACTTTTCATCCAGTTTGTTGATATTGTGTTGTGCTTTATAAGCTAGACTGTTAAACTATACTGTTTTTTTATTCCTATATCTTAAAAGCCCCATGGTTTCTCATGGAGTACCTGTGGTTTGTGGACTGTAGACCACTGGTTGGGAACCAACAAGTAGTTAAATTAACATCTTTATTCTTTATAATCTTTACTAAAGATAGTATAATATAATCTTTATTAAAGATTTATAATCTTTAAAATCTTTACCAAAAATACATAAACCGAACATTCCCATCAGACCATTAATAAACAACACACAGGCACCCTCCCACAAAATCGCAAAACAACTAGACAAAATAATCAGAGAAAATATTAATCTCAGTAACAACACATCTATCAAAAAGTAAAACAACATAGACCTAGTCAAGAAAACTGAACACATCCACATCCCACATAACTCAACTCTGGCATCTTTTGATATAACCAATTTATACACTAATGTCCCCATCAAAGAAACCATCCAAACACTAGAACAACTACTCAGACAAAACAACACACCTGAAACACACATACAAGAAATCATCACACTTACCAAACTAATAACTGAACAAAATTACTTTACATACAATAACAAGATATACACACAAACAGAAGGTCTCCTAATGGGCTCCCCCATATCAGGAATACTAGCAGAAATATATATACACAACATAGAACAGAACCACATAATAAACAACAACAAATACACTAACAAAATTATATATTGGCACAGGTATGTAGATGATATATTACTTTTATTCAAAGGCAACACAAGACAAGTTGAAAACTTCCACAAATACATAAACACTATACACCACAAATTAAAATTTACACTGGAAATTGAACAAAACAATAGTATAAATTTTCTAGACCTAACAATTAACAAAACTAACAACACACACACATACAAAATATACAGGAAACCAACCACAACTGACATGGTTATACACAACACATCAAACCACCCAACACAACATAAACATGCGGCCTTCAACCATATGCTCCATAGACTAACTAAAATACCCTTAAATAAACAAGATTACACCGACGAACTCAACACAATAAAATACATAGCAATCAAAAACGGTTACAACCCTAATTTAATAAACACACTACACAAACGCATCAAAAACAAAAACAACAAAACACAAAATACCATCAGCACACAACACAATAAATACATCACACTCACATACCACAACTCCTACACACACAAAATCGCCAACACATTCAGAAAACACAAATACAAAATAGCATACAGAACAACCAATACCATTACAAAACACATCAATAATACAAACACAGACATAGACAAATATAACAAAACAGGTGTTTACAAATTAAAATGTAATGACTGCAATAGTTTCTACATCGGCCAGACAGGAAGATCTTTTTCATCCCGTTATTCTGAACATTTAAAAGCTCTAACCAACAACAATATACACTCCGCATTTGCCACACACATACACACAGAAAACCACAATTACACCAACATAGACACCAATCTCGAAATTTTACATTACTTACCTAAAGGCCGAAAACTCAACACAACTGAACAATACGAAATATATAAACACCACACAACACAACCAAACAACATACTCAACGATCAATTGCAATATAAATCACATACACTTTTTGACACAATTTTACAAAAAACAAACATCAAGTTGAATCCCTGCACCAATCCCCTTCCTCCACACACCACCCCCACTACACCTTCCACACAAAAACCGTTACGAAATGATGGCAGTCTGACCAAAAAGCTGAAGAAGGCGGATACTTAAGCCGAAACGCGTCCGACGAAAAAAGTAAGTTTTTCACAAGATAAAGTTCATTTTTAGTAAAGTGATAGTGCTGTGAAAGAAGAGATGAACAATCAAGACAACTTTATAATCTTGTTCCATTTCTTTCTATTTTATAATAACTTATTTTCATCCAAGTATGTTATTCTACTTTCTTTAGAGTTTAACTTAATCTGTTTTATTCCAGTGTCTCCTCTGGGATTCCACTCTTCATCATTGTGTTCTTGCTTTCCTACTCTTATCCCTGAGCAGTTCATTCATTATAGGTGGCCCAGCAAATAGCTTTTTACAATAAATTTTTCTATTGGCTCTGCTCTCAATTTTCTTTCCTTCAGTCTGTCCTAATTTTATGCTTCCTAGCTGTTCCTATCATTCTTCATGAATACTTAATTTCTGCTAATCTTATCTTGCTTACTGCTACACTCCTCATTTCTGCTTTGCTCTGCTAGCTATACTACAGTAGCGTGCAAATTAATCCGAACACAGATGTTTTTCCATAAAAAATTACTTTATTCACAAACAAAACCACACAAGTACATTTAGAAAAAATAACTAGTAGCTGATATGCCCTCCTTTGTTCTTAATGAGGTCAGAGACACGTTTCAGCATCGATTCGACAAGTGTGGTGCAGATTTTTTTTATTTCTTCATCGTGAAACCATACCTTTATGACAGCTTCAATCAGTGCATTTTTTGTGGTACAGTTCATTTTTTCTACTCTCCGCTTTGCAATAGCCCACAAGTTTTCTATTGGATTCAAATCCGGGGAATTGCCAGGCCAATTTAAAACAGATATTTTATAAATATCACTATAGTATTGACGACTCGGAACACTAGGTTTTTTATAAGTAAAAACGTAAAGTTTTACCTTACAGCCTAAACCGGCTTTCGCCTATAGAAGGCTTCATCAGAGGCTGTCGTAGGTAGCGCTGTTCGTCTTGTTTTTGGCGACGAGATAGTTTTTCGAAAGATCGAAGCTGTGTGTGTGTGGTGAGATATGTTCGAATAATGCGTGCGATTTGAATTGTGTCTGTTCATTTAGGATGTCGTTTTTATTTGTTTTTGTGTGTTTGTATATTTCTACACAAAAACAAATAAAAACGACATCCTAAATGAACAGACACAATCCAAATCGCACACACTATTCGAACACATCTCACCACACACACACAGCTTCGATCTTTCGAAAAACTATCTCGTCGCCAAAAACAAGACGAACAGCGCTACCTACGACAGCCTCTGATGAAGCCTTCTATAGGCGAAAGCCGGTTTTTACTTATAAAAAACCTAGTGTTCCGAGTCGTCAATATTATAGTGATATTTAGTTAAGTAACGGACACATCATGGACAACGAAAGTAAAGTTACCCCAAAACATTTTTTTTCGGGGTGCTTAACAGATTGCTGGAGGTGCGCTGGTGATGTTTTTTCATTAGCTGCTTTTCTAACATAAGGCACTTTTTGTCCCTGATCAAAAAAATGTGTCATCGGAAAACATTACATTTTTCCAGTCTTCTATTGTCCAGTTTGCATGTGCTTTGGCCCACACTAGCCTTTTTTTGCACATTGCGGTGGTTAAAAGCTGTTTTTTAATTGGTTGGCGATCTTTTCGTCTAGCTGCAAGCAGTCTGCGTCGAACTGTTGTCACATGAACATTTGTTCCACTAGCTGTTAACTCTCGATTCAAATCCACAGCAGAAAGTGTAGGGTTAATTTTACTTTTTCTCACCAACATCCAATCTTGTGATGAAGTAGTTTTCTTTTTTCGGCCACAACTTCCCTTTCTTCGTGATGCAACCGAACCAGTTTCTTTGAACTGCTTTACAAGAGCATTCACAGTTCCTAGGCCTACACCACGCTCAATAGCTATTAGCTATTTGACGCTGTGTTGTATTGGTGTGCTCAGAAAGAGCAACAATCTTGGAACTAAATTATTATACCTTAATCCGTCACTGTGACCGCTTGGTTTCTGTCTTCTTACTTACGCGTTTCGGATTAAACTTAATCCATCATCAGAATAAAAAATCCGTCAGTTATGACTTCGTTAAAACATTAAAAGGAGACACTAAAGTACATCTATGTATATATTATACAAACACAGCGACACACGCGGATGTGAGTGCGCACTCGACACCGGTTGAAGACGTACTGCGTTTAATCCGAAACGCGTAAGTAAGAAGACAGAAACCAAGCGGTCACAGTGACGGATTAAGGTAAAATAATTTAATTATAATAATTGTGACGCGGATACCAGTACAATGACTTTAAAATCTTGGAACGTTTTCTCGGAGTTATATCCATTACTACAAATGCACTACACTACACTACATAAAGTATAGAATCTTTAAAATTCTAATTTCAGAAGAAGCAATAACAAAACTTACCCAAAGTATTTTATTCACAACACAATAAACTCAAAACTCCAAGAACATAACCTCAAACTACTAAACAACATGAAGACAACTAAGAGAATGTGTTTTGGTTAAACAGTGTTACCACTGTGAACAAATAAACTGAAATTTCCGTGCGTTAAACAGATATGTCCCTATGTTCGTATTAAGTTGCACGCTACTGTATTTCTTCCTTATTAGTACCTATGATTGACACCAAATTTAAGTCTTAAGCCCCTCTGCTCGTTATGAAATGCACTTTGTTGACCTTTTTTTCCGTTATTCAGCTCCATCTTTTGTTTCCCATTTCTTCCAGAGTAATCCAAAAATACTGAAAGCTGCTAACATGCTCCATTAATTCTATTCCACCATGGCTTGAAATTTCTTTCTTTTCTTCTGTCACTATCATGACATGTTTACATTTCTTCATTCTCATTTTATTCTCTTTCAGCACTTCATTGCATATAGTAGGTATTTCTTTCAGATAATGTTCATTTGTTCATTACCTGCTACAATTGTTATGTATCTGTAAAGGCACATTCAGAAATATACAATTTTTTAATATTTTTTTACAGAGTTATCAATATGAAGATTCTAGAGTTATTTCTAGTCTCCTCATAAGACCTTGTCTTCCTGCTGTTTTTCACAAAATACTTCAGCCTCCATGATGTGTTTATGTATTAGACAATTTCTAGCAATTTTGTGCATGTATGTGGTTACTATAATTACTATTCATATTTCTTTTATTTGTTTATTCTCTTGTTTTTGCTTTACCACTTTGTCAAATATTTTTGTAGATCCTAGTAATCAATTTTTAATCTTGACTGTGTGCTAAGTATAATTTCTTTTTCTGTTATGGTCTGGTGTACTTCTGCTTGGACAGAATTCACTTTGTAGGCTACTTCTGAAAACTTGATTCTGTTCTATTCACACTAGGCATATTTTCTTTGGTTTGTTCAAACAGATTCATTACTGTAACAAATCAATTTGTATACTAATAATTTGTACTATACCCTGCTATATGGATGTGACATAGTTATTATTCAAGACAGTGTAATATAACTTATTTATTACAAATTATAATTAAATTTATAAAGTGTTGCTTGTTCTGGTATTCTGCGGTAATCGAGCCCCACCAGTTGGACTCGCCAATTTTGTATATTTTACGGTGATTGAGTGGGTATAATAAAATAAATAAAAGGTTGATGTATGTAGATTGTGTTCTCCTGTAAGCCCCACTGGTTGGGCTAGCCAATTTTGTAATAATACGTTGAAGTCCTGGTTTCTTCAACTTCTGCGATGGATGTATTTTTGTAATAATACTGTGAGTGGTGTCTATAATAAATGATAAATAATATTTCTGTCGTGTTATTCTGTCCCACGTTGGATACGTCAATTTGTAATAATACTAGGTGTTCTGTAACAAAATATTTTATGTACGTACGTGTGTAGTTTTCTGACGTTCCGCTCCGGAAACGTCAATTTGGTAATGTTCCTACTCCGGAAACGTCAATTTGGTAATGTTCCTAGTCTTCGTAGTTACAAATAAAATCTGTGTATATTGCTGTTGTAGCAATTTGAAAAATAAAAGTAAAATTTAAAATTTTATAAAAAAAAATTTTAATTTTCTGGAAAATGTTCTTTGGGTAACTTGTTCTTAAAATTTAGGAACAAATCGAGTTAGTCGGTTGAAATTATAAATGAAATGGTATCGTGGTTATTCTAATAACAGTGTCATTTTCAGTAATTTTGTTGAAAAGATAATCTTGTTAACTCCCAGTTTGAATGAAAAACGGCTCTCTTCTTCTTCTTTTTGAAACGTTGTTGTTTCGTGTATACCGCCCTTCAGTTAGTTGGGTTTCTTCATTAATTACTTGTTAAGTCTTTTTTATAATAAAGAATCAACTCCAATTTACCGAAATAGAATGTTTATTAACAAAAATAATGAAATTGTTTGATTAAAATTGATATCACAATACAGTATCGACTCGCTCAGGGACGGTCGATATAAACAATTTATATTGGTATTATAAAGTAGGGTTCTTTAAACGGTTAATTATATAAAAAGCCAGAGAAGGTCAGGGTCAGAAAGTATAACACTTACACTTATTAAATGTCTTAAAATTTAACAATACAATAATAATTAAAAATATTAAAAGTTTATATATAATTTGATTTCGAACCAATAGTCGCCATATCGTTTCTTTATACTGCAGCGGACCAGACCGAAATGGTTGACTGACGCATGCGCAAGGAAGCCTCCAGCGTTGATGATGTTTTTGTTGTAATAAAGGTGTTCTTTCTTCAAGTAAATGCTCTCAGCAATTGTATACGATCGTCTTGGAGTATAGTTTATTGTCGCTGGTGTATCATGGAAAGTTCACTTTGTGTAGAATGTTGTCACTGGATATATCTCGTTGTGTTTATGTGTGTCGTTTTTAACCTCTAAATTTCGGTCTATATTTGGTGTAATATCAGTGTTATTCTGCTTATCTAGTTATGTGTGGTTCAATTTATTAGTGTTACTGTGTTAATTGGTCACTTTCACCACTTCACGATCTATAAAATAGTTTAAAATAATTATTTTCAAAATTTTCACTGAGATACGGTTTATAACAAAAACGCCATTAAAGGTTATTTCTGGCGAAAGGTTACTTTAAGTGCACTCGTCAACGCATAATAATGAACTGTCTGTATTTCCTTCGTCTCATGAAAATCTTAGCCTATATAATATATTTCAGACATTGTTTAAAATTGCCATAATTTCGTTACACTTTAAAAATGTACATTATGTTCATAAAATAAATTCGTTATTAGTTAACTGTTTGCAATATAAAATACATATTCGTTTTCACTATTCTATTCTACTTATTTTGATAGTAATTAAGTTAGTATTACAAAGTTTTATCAGAAAATTATATTTCTTATAATTTTTTGGGAGGTAGGCCTAAAATTATACTTCCCTGTCTTCTATGTAAATAATAGCCATTTTAACTAATATAATTATTATTCTATGAAATCTGAAATTTGTATAATTATCAATTCTCACTTATTTTATTGCAATTTAGTATATTAATGATGGTTTTTTCATATAATTCAGTTGTATATGATTCCCCTTCTGATAAAGTTAGTGAACCTATTTCAGTTTCAAATGGTATTTCATTATACAAATAAATAATTTTACTCATAGAATGACCATATCTTTAGAAAGCCTTATTTACATAGTATTTAATATGTTGGGTGTATCTTGCCTAAATATTGTCAGTTTGACTGGTTTATAAGATTAGGTTTATTAATTATTCTGCATTTTAATTTTATTATATTGCCTAGATTTGAATTGTGGCTATTTGCAGGATGTTTTACTAATGTAATTATTTTATTTCCTTCTCTGACTTCTGACTCTGATATATTTGATTAAAAATTAGTTCTTTGATCTGGCATAACAGTAATTATAGATTATACAATTAAAATATAACACCCAGATATATAAAACTGGTGTTCTTAATAACATTGTTTTGGTATATCACCTAATAACATAATAAAAAGTACTTCTACAACATTGGAATGATATCTAATTTTAGATAATGCATTCCTAAATTAACATGAACAATAAAATAACAATTATAATACTAATATCTCTTATGACTAACCCTTACTTATCTAAATGCTATATTTAATTGGAACCCCACATTTGGATCCATATATAATTGTTAATACCTTCTACAACTTCATCATAAACAGTTAGTTCTGTAATTCCCCATTTTATAAGATTTATGCCCCCTCTTAAAGTATAACCCTGGCTATCTAAGTTATATTCCATTCTATGGAATGTTCATACAGTTTTAGTAGCTTTTTATTAGTAAAATTACTACTTCATTATCAAAGTAGACACCGTTCACAAAACTTAAAGTTTGTTACTATGTACTGCAACTCATGTACCCTTTTAAAGTTTATTATTTATAATTTGATCACTTACACTTTTCCATGGTGAATTATTACTATATTTACTAGTCTTTTTCTAGTTTTTAATATGAAATATTCAACCATGGGGGAACTGTGAAGATTTGTTCATACACATTACACAATAACTTTTTGAATGCACTAATATTTACTACTGCTAACACTTTTAGTTTTTTGTCAGTTTTACAGTGATATGGTTTTTAATGTGTTATACTTTCTTTTTTTTTTTTTTGGGCATTTATTGGTTTTGGGGTTTTTGTTTTATATGGGTCGTCTCACTTCCTTCTTCTTTCTTCAGTAGCTTTGATTGTTCTTCTTTCTTCTGTCTTCAGTAGTTTTGATTGTTCTTCTTTCTTCCTTCTTCTGTAGTAGTAGTTTTAATTAGTCTTCTTTCTTCTCTAGTTTTAATTATTCTTCTTTCTTCTGTCTTCAGTAGCTTTGATTGTTCTTCTTTCTTCCTTCTTCTGTAGTAGTAGTTATAATTAGTCTTCTTTCTTCTCTAGTTTTAATTAGTCTTCTTTCTTCAGTAGCTTTGATTGTTCTTCTTTCTTCTGTCTTCAGTAGATTTGGTTTTAATTATTCTTCTTTCTTCTGTCTTCAGTAGCAGTAGTTTTAATTAGTCTTCTTTCTTCTTTGGTTTTAATTATTCTTCTTTCTTCTGTCTTCAGTAGCTTTGATTGTTCTTCCTTCTTCCTTCTTCTGTAGTAGTAGTTTTAATTAGTCTTCTTTCTTTCTTCTTTCTTCAGTATTGGTAGTCTTAATTAGTCTTCTTTCTTCTTTCTTCTGTAGTAATAGTTTTAATTAGTCTTCCTTCTTCTTTCTTCAGTAGATTTAGTTAGTCTTCTCTCTTCTTTAGTTTTAATTAGTCTTCTTTCTTCCTTGATTTTAATTATTCTTCTTTCTTCTCTCTTCAGTAGTAGTAGTTTTAATTAGTCTTCTTTCTTCTCTAGTTTTAATTAGTCTTCTTTCTTCAGTAGCTTTGATTGTTCTTCTTTCTTCTGTCTTCAGTAGATTTGGTTTTGATTATTCTTCTTTCTTCTTTCTTCAGTAGATTTAGTTTGTTCTTCTTTGAGTTTTAATTAGTTTTGTTTCTTCTGTCTTCAGTAGCTTTGATTGTTCTTCTTTCTTCAGTATTGGTAGTCTTAATTAGTCTTCTTTCTTCTCTAGTTTTAATTAGTCTTCTTTCTTCAGTAGCTTTGATTGTTCTTCTTTCTTCTGTCTTCAGTAGATTTGGTTTTGATTATTCTTCTTTCTTCTTTCTTCAGTAGATTTAGTTTGTTCTTCTTTCTTCTTTGAGTTTTAATTAGTTTTGTTTCTTCTGTCTTCAGTAGCTTTGATTGTTCTTCTTTCTTCATTATTGGTAGTCTTAATTAGTCTTCTTTCTTCTTTCTTCTGTAGTAATAGTTTTAATTAGTCTTCTTTCTTCAGTAGTAGTAGTTTTAATTAGTCTTCCTTTCTTCTCTAGTTTTAATTATTCTTCCTTCTTCTTTCTTCAGTAGATTTAGTTTGTTCTTCTTTCTTCTTTGAGTTTTAATTAGTTTTGTTTCTTCTGTCTTCAGTAGCTTTGATTGTTCTTCTTTCTTCATTATTGGTAGTCTTAATTAGTCTTCTTTCTTCTCTAGTTTTAATTAGTCTTCTTTCTTCAGTAGCTTTGATTGTTCTTCTTTCTTCTGTCTTCAGTAGATTTGGTTTTGATTATTCTTCTTTCTTCTTTCTTCAGTAGATTTAGTTTGTTCTTCTTTCTTCTTTGAGTTTTAATTAGTTTTGTTTCTTCTGTCTTCAGTAGCTTTGATTGTTCTTCTTTCTTCATTATTGGTAGTCTTAATTAGTCTTCTTTCTTCTTTCTTCTTTCTTCTGTAGTAATAGTTTTAATTAGTCTTCTTTCTTCAGTAGTAGTAGTTTTAATTAGTCTTCCTTTCTTCTCTAGTTTTAATTATTCTTCCTTCTTCTTTCTTCAGTAGATTTAGTTTGTTCTTCTTTCTTCTTTGAGTTTTAATTAGTTTTGTTTCTTCTGTCTTCAGTAGCTTTGATTGTTCTTCTTTCTTCATTATTGGTAGTCTTAATTAGTCTTCTTTCTTCTTTCTTCTGTAGTAATAGTTTTAATTAGTCTTCTTTCTTCTTTCTTCTGTAGTAGTAGTTTTAATTATTCTTCTTTCTTCTGTCTTCAGTTGCTTTGATTGTTCTTCTTTCTTCATTCTTCAGTAGTGGTAGTTTTGACTATTCTTCCTTCTTCTGTAGTTTTTCGCCGTGTATGCCTTCGTTTCTTCTGGTTTGGTTTCTTTGACGGGGTATATAATTGCCTGCTTCTATCTTACCTGGGTAATTTTGTTATTATTATTTTTAGTCTTCTGGGTTTTTAAATTTGTATTATATTATATTGTTTGCAGAATTTTTCTTTATTTAACCTTTCTTGTGAATATATTATTAAATAGTGCATTTTAATTGATTCTCATCTGGATATTCCATATATTAGAGCTTTATTAATGATCATTGAGTAATGCATTTGTGTGGATTATCTGTCACGCTACAGATTGCTCTCTTCCAGAAGTGATTAGTTCAGATCATACTTAGTTTGTCTGAAGTAATTGCTTATGACATTATATTATAAATTATATTCCTTTACTTCCTTCACATTTCTAAAAATTTTTTTCTCCCATATTTTTGAGCTTATCTATATTTCATTATTAACTGGATTCTTACTGATAGTAATAGTCATCTGAGGTTCGTTATTTTTTATTTTTCCATTTTCTTCTTAACTCGTTTCTTTATCCTTGGGATATTTATTCCCTAAAATTCCCTAATACGTTAGCTGGGGCAGTGTCCAGAGGGGCTCTGTAGGCATCTCACTCTGCTGGCCATGCTACGTCATTTATTGATTACAGAGGTAAATCATCTCTGACCAATACATAATAATACTGCTGGACTTATCTCAGACAGTCATTAATAAAATTATATAAGAATAGTCCACCTTATGACTATAAAAAAAAATTAAATATCTTTGGATATTTCACTTCGTATACGAACAGATCTATTAATATTTCTATCTTAGTGAATCTCTATCTCAGTTATTTTTCTCATTGGTTAGCTCTGCTGGCATTTTATTTCTCCTTGTGATTGGAAGCTGGTATAATATAATTATCACTCCTTATTCAGTATAAAGTTTTTAATTCTCTGTCATTTTTTGACTGTTATCACAATCTCCTTCTGGTCATTGGTAGCCTATATTTTGTATTATATTTTTGAATCATTCCACTAGTATTATGTTTTTTCAATTACTCTTTTAATTGTACTTCTTATAATTGACATTTATTATATGATCATCTTTTTCTTATGGATTTATTTCTATATAGTTTTTCCTTTCTTTTTTCAAAATTTTATTTTGCTCTTGCTTTTTATCCAAATGCACTCTTTAATTATTAATGCCATATGTTTAATATCTCTGTTTATTTGACATAGAATTCTCATTAATTTTACTTCACAATAAGTTTATTCATTTAATTGTATCAGTGGTTTTTACTGCCATTTCTTTATTCTTGAAAGTTTTTTCAGAATTGATCCCATATATAATTGTTTGTAATGTTTTATCCAAATTCTTTTTCTTCCTTTTTGATTCATAAATTGTTTCCTAAATAATAGGTAGTAAGTAGTCATTACTTCATTTTTGAATTTTTACTTTTCATCATAAATTATCTCCTAAATAATAGGTAGTAAGGTGTTCTTACTTGTTTTTTGAATTTTGAGATTTTCTTACTTCTTCTATACCTTCCCTTACTCATAATATTTTTTCATGGAAGCCTGGTTATATACTCCCTTTATCCTGTCTGAATCGATCTCCTTTATTTCATAGGTATTGTTATTTTTCACATTGGATATTATATATGGTCCGGTGTATAATAGTAATAACTTTTTCGTTATTCCTTCCAGTGTGCTGGGAAGTTCACAATTTCTTAGTAAAATTTTTTCTCCCTTCTCATATATTATTACTTTGCCACTGGCCTTTTGATATTTATTCTGCCGTTTTAACTGGTCTTCTGCCACCTTGTTGAAGAACTTAGCTTTATCAAATCTGTACACATGGTTACTGGGGAACTCGAGGATATCTGTGATCTCTCGTGGGGGTGGTTTCTCGTACATAGCAGAATATGGGGTTATCCCTATAGCTGGATGGTAAGCTAAGTTGAGGAATTCCTCCGTGGCTTCTAAATAGTCTTGCCACCTTTTTTGTTGATGGTGACAATAAGTCCTGAGGATCCTCCCCACTTCTCGCAACACCCGCTCTGCCGGATTACTGCTCGGATGGTAGACCGAGGTCTTGTATGTACGAATGCCCATTGACAATAACGTATCCCGCCAATTTCCACCCTTAAACTGGGTTCCATGATCAGTAATGATCGAAGATGGTTTCCCCAGGTGTGGGATATACTGTTCAGTTAGTATCCCCAGAATTTTCCGTGTAGTCGCTCGGTTAGTAGGGTATAGCTTAATATATTTGGTGAAGTGGTCCATTATGATGGTTAGGTACCGATATCGGTGTCGACCTCCACTACGGGGAAATGGTCCGCAGATATCAAGGAACACCTTCTCCAATTTCACTTGGGAAGTGATTGGGATCATCACACCTTCCTTCTTCTCATTATTAGTTTTCACCAGCTGGCAGATTTTACAACTCTTTATATACATTCGGACCTTTCTATTGATGTTTTTTATATAGCAGCTCTCCTCCAGAGCCTTTATTACCTTCAGGGCACCCATGTGCCCGTAACGTATATGGTAATTCACGATCAATTCCTTTTCGATCTGTGTCGGGACGACTACCTTCCAAATCTCTTCCTTCAAAGATGTTTTAATGAACAGTATTTGTTTATTCATCTGGTAATATATAGCAACGGTTTCATCTCCCTCTTCTAGCCGAAGTTTGAGGTTTCTCAATTTTGGGTCCGCTTGTTGGTGGGTACTCATGTTGGTTAATATTGTTGTTAAATCGGCCCTGGTGCTAAGAAGATGATATATTTTCAGCACGCTTTCTTTCTCCCCTTCGAAAGTTTGTTCCTCCACATTGACCCGGGATAACACATCCGCTACTATATTTTTCTTACCAGGGATGTACTCCCATTGTAGATGGTATTCTTGAAGGGCAAGTATCCACCTCGTTAGTCTGCCATGGTTCAGTTTGCAGCTTTTTAAGAATGAAATAGATTTATGGTCAGTTCGGACAGTCACCGGGTATCCCAAAATGTAAGTGCGGAACTTACCGCAAGCGAATACTACGCTCAGTAATTCTTTTTCCGTTACCGTGTAATTCCTTTCGCAGTGGTTCAAAGACCTGCTGGCGAAGCTAATTACTTGAGGTTGACCCTTCTCGTCCTCCTGATACAGGGTCGTTCCCAGACTGATGTTGCTGGCATCGCAGTTCATGAAGAACGGTAACTTAAAGTTTGGGTGGCGAAGTATTATCGTATCCAGAAATTTGTCCTTAATTTGTTGGAAAATCCCCTCTTGTTCCTTACACCATACCCACTTGTTTTTAGATGATAATTGAGGTTGAAACCTCGCAGTTAACTCTGAATATTGTTCCTGGAACTTTCTATAATAATTGCAGAGTCCCAGGAATGACTGCAATTGCTTCCTGTTTTTGGGTGCCGGGAATTTCTGGATGGCTTCTACCTTTTCTGCCGACGGTGCGATTCCTTGATCGTCCAAGTTAAATCCTAAAAATTGCACTTCTCTGGCAATAAACTTGGATTTTTCCAACTTCAGCGTGACGTTACTGGCAGATAATTTTTTTAGCACATGTTCCACCCGGTAACAGTGTTCCTCCCACGTCTTAGATGTTATCAGTAAGTCGTCGATGTACACCGTTGTAAACTGAAGTGCTTCTTGTCCCAATATCTGGTCCATGCAGGTCACAAAGATGGCAACTGAGTTTACCAATCCGAAGGGCAATCTTTTGAATTGGTAATTACGCCCCTCGAATATGAAAGCCAGATATTGGCGACTCCGTGGGTGCAACTCTACCTGCCAGTATCCGCACACCGTATCCCAAGTGCTGAAGTATTGGGTACCATGGAAGCGTTTCAGGATTTCCTCAATCTCACCGGGCGATGTTCTATCATTAATGATTTTCTTGTTTATTTCCCGAGCATCCAAACAAAGCCGGACTTCGCCGTTTTTCTTGGGAATTGCGACAATAGGGCTGGTGTACGGGGATTGACTAGGTTCTATTATATCGTTATTAATCATTCGATTAATTTCCGCTCTTACTGCCTCTTTTCGAGAATGTGCGATAGGGTAGGATTTCCTATTAAACTCTACTGTATCTCGGAATTGAAGGGTACATTGATAATTTCTTACCTTGCCTGGCTCATCGAAAAATACTGAGCGGTATTTTTCATAAATTTGTACTAGCTGATTCGCTTGAGTAACTTTTCTCTATTAATTCCGCTTCGGAAATCCCTTATCTCCTGTATTTTCTGATACCATAAATCTTCGTCTGTAGTTTCATATACTATATTATTGGAAATAGTGTTAGTATTAGTATGATTTATACTACGTATTTGCTGGTGGATACTGCTGGGAAGTGTCATCTCACTACCGACTAAATCGGCCGTCCAGGTCAGATCTCCGGTAAAGAGTGATACCTTCTCCATTCGTAAATCAATAATAGCCGAGTTCCTTCTCAGTACATCACATCCCACTAATATGTTGAAAGGTAATCCTGCCGCAATTAAGAAGACCATGTTCATCGCTATACCCTTACTAACGACATTCAATGATACTTGTTTTCTGATTGTCTTGTTTTGGCGACCAGTGGCACCGATTAATACAATGTTATTTATAGGTAAGGTTGGCAATAACTTACCACAATTTCCTTGGATTCTTTCCAATTCTGTTGTATTAATTATGGATACATTCGCACCGGTATCAATCATTAGTTGTGCGAATGTTCCTTCGACTTCTGCATTAATGTATATTATTTCATTATTTATTATAGGGAGGCGAGCGTTGTCCTCCTCCAGTAATTCATTTCTAATATTTTTCAAGTAATTACATCGAATGATTGTAATTTTATTGGGATTATTTACTATCGGCAATTCATTTACATACCCAGGCGATAGAAGCAGCAAAAGGTCCTTATTGTTTATTACTGCCTCCTCCCGTTTAAATTCTCCTCATCTTGGTTATTACTCGGACCAACAGAGGCATCAGTGGGGAAACCTTGAGTAGGTTCCAGTCTTTCAGTTCTCGGTTCGTAGGTTGGTTCCCTATTTATACGCCGCTCCGGGTCATCTAGGCTAGTACTTCGCCTCGGCAAATTATAACTAGAGTTGTCCCGTTCTCGGCTTCGGTTTAGATCTTCGTACTCGCGTACGCTGTTTCGGCGTTGCTGGTTATACCTGCGGTGGTTGTTTCCTTCCGCCCGTATAAAATTTACCCGGGGTCGGGAGAACCTGTTGTTGTTATTCTGATTAGGGTAACCCCTATTGTTATTGTCAAACCGCTCGGTGTTATTTGTAGGATTGGCGTTTCTTTGTCTATTCATATAATTATTCGGGTAATAATTACCTCGATTTCCGGAGAACCCGTTATTATTTCTGTTATTATTTGGGTTTATATTCCCATGGTTATTATTGTTGTTGTTACCATTCGTGGGGTGTTGATTATGGTAATTCGGGTTATATCTATTTCCTTGGTACCCAATGTTGACCGGTTGATTATTATTGTTTGATGACGGATTATTTCGAACTTCCGGCCGCTCGTTTCTTCTTCTGCTCTGCCTGTAGTATTCTTCATTCTCATAGTTTTCCAATAGCTCCGTCATCGCCTGTATGGTCTTTATCTGACTACCTCTTCGAGCTCTTATGACTTCTTCGTCGTAATGATAAGAAAGCTTGTTCACCAGGCATTCCTCCGGTATAGCTGGTTCCAGGTGCTTGGCCAGGCACACTTTCCCAAGAAAGTACGCAGTCATGGTACTGCCAAACTGAGTTCTATATCGGCCATTGCAGATGTTGTCCCTTATTAAATTCTGAGTGGTCTCGGACCAATACTTAGACTTGAACAAACCTTTGAACTGCGGATAATCGGTTATTTCGCTCCTGTTCGCCATCCACCAATTATCCGTCATATCACGGAATGATTCGTCTAATAGTTCACGATTATTGGACCATCGATTACTTTTATGTTTGGCCATATATTCTTCGATTCGGGCCAAGAACTCCATTGGCTTCCTTTTATACTGGCGAAAGTTAAGCCATTCTCTGTTCTCGTTTATTGGGATATTAGTAAAGCTGGTTGGTCGGCTCCGAATTGCTTCCATGTCCTCCTGGTTCTGTCTCACTTGACCAGTGATGTTAGTCATTGCTTCCTCCATTCCGTCGCATCTTTCTGTAATTCGAGTTCGTACCTTGCTAAGTTCTTCCTGGCTTTCCCTTCGGTTTTCTTCTGCTTTCTTGCGAGTAGATTCTTCAAGATTTGTGACCTTGGTGTTCACCACTTCCTTGAACTCTTGTACCTCCACTTCCGTCATTCGACATCTTCCATCAACTTCTCTTATCTGTTGATTTATAGTTATGGTTTCGTCTTCCAGCCTTTTGGTCATAGATTTCTTGTTTTCCATGAGTTCCTTGTTCATTTCTTTTCTTAATAGCTCCATTCGTTCGTCTAATTTGTCGAGATTCTCCTGGTTCACTTCCCGTAATTCTTCCCGTAACAGTTGGTTATCTTCTCTTAACTCTTCCCTTAACTGTTGATGATCACTTTCGATTTTCTTATTGGTTTCTTCCATCTTTTCTTCCAAATTCTTCTTATTTTCTTCCATTTTCTTTTCCACCTTTTTACTGGTTTCCTCAATTCTCTTATTGGTCCTTTCTATTTTACGGCCCAATTCTTCTTTTGTTTCTTGGTTGTCCTTCTTCAATTCTTCCCTTAAAGATTGGTTATCATTCTTCAAATCTTCTAATCTTTTATTATTTTCTTCTGTGGTAGAATCCATTTTCTTGTTCAAGTTTTCTTCGGTGGAATCCATTTTCTTGCTTAATTCTTCCTTGGTTGCTTGGTTGCCTCCTTCTTCAAGTTTTCTTCCATCTTCTTGCTGTTTTCTTCCATCTTCTTGCTGTTTTCTTCCATCTTCTCCATCATTATCCTGAACATCTCCTGCATGTTACTATTCTCTTCTCGTGTGGTTTCTCGGGTTGTCCTATTCGTTCCTCCCGGACATCGATTTCCCCTGTTTGTGTGTGCGCTTCGGGTTGTTCCTCTGGTGGTGCTGGTTTTTTACGTTCCACCCGTTCTAATATCCTTTCCACGTCCTCCACTGGGGTCGCCTCCTTATTATCCATATCGAGTTCTTTCTCGGCCTCCGCCGCTCTCTTCTTTGATGTGGCACGACGCATTATTTTCCCTGATTCCCTGGCTGGGTAACCGCTGCCAAGCTGAATTAGGAATTGGGTAAGTAATTACCGCCTTTCAACCCCTAATTACAGCCCTTTAGTTGGACGCCAATTTTTGTAATATAACTTATTTATTACAAATTATAATTAAATTTATAAAGTGTTGCTTGTTCTGGTATTCTGCGGTAATCGAGCCCCACCAGTTGGACTCGCCAATTTTGTATATTTTACGGTGATTGAGTGGGTATAATAAAATAAATAAAAGGTTGATGTATGTAGATTGTGTTCTCCTGTAAGCCCCACTGGTTGGGCTAGCCAATTTTGTAATAATACGTTGAAGTCCTGGTTTCTTCAACTTCTGCGATGGATGTATTTTTGTAATAATACTGTGAGTGGTGTCTATAATAAATGATAAATAATATTTCTGTCGTGTTATTCTGTCCCACGTTGGATACGTCAATTTGTAATAATACTAGGTGTTCTGTAACAAAATATTTTATGTACGTACGTGTGTAGTTTTCTGACGTTCCGCTCCGGAAACGTCAATTTGGTAATGTTCCTAGTCTTTGTAGTTACAAATAAAATCTGTGTATATTGCTGTTGTAGCAATTTGAAAAATAAAAGTAAAATTTAAAATTTTATAAAAAAAAATTTTAATTTTCTGGAAAATGTTCTTTGGGTAACTTGTTCTTAAAATTTAGGAACAAATCGAGTTAGTCGGTTGAAATTATAAATGAAATGGTATCGTGGTTATTCTAATAACAGTGTCATTTTCAGTAATTTTGTTGAAAAGATAATCTTGTTAACTCCCAGTTTGAATGAAAAACGGCTCTCTTCTTCTTCTTTTTGAAACGTTGTTGTTTCGTGTATACCGCCCTTCAGTTAGTTGGGTTTCTTCATTAATTACTTGTTAAGTCTTTTTTATAATAAAGAATCAACTCCAATTTACCGAAATAGAATGTTTATTAACAAAAATAATGAAATTGTTTGATTAAAATTGATATCACAATACAGTATCGACTCGCTCAGGGACGGTCGATATAAACAATTTATATTGGTATTATAAAATAGGGTTCTTTAAACGGTTAATTATATAAAAAGCCAGAGAAGGTCAGGGTCAGAAAGTATAACACTTACACTTATTAAATGTCTTAAAATTTAACAATACAATAATAATTAAAAATATTAAAAGTTTATATATAATTTGATTTCGAACCAATAGTCGCCATATCGTTTCTTTATACTGCAGCGGACCAGACCGAAATGGTTGACTGACGCATGCGCAAGGAAGCCTCCAGCGTTGATGATGTTTTTGTTGTAATAAAGGTGTTCTTTCTTCAAGTAAATGCTCTCAGCAATTGTATACGATCGTCTTGGAGTATAGTTTATTGTCGCTGGTGTATCATGGAAAGTTCACTTTGTGTAGAATGTTGTCACTGGATATATCTCGTGTTTATGTGTGTCGTTTTTAACCTCTAAATTTCGGTCTATATTTGGTGTAATATCAGTGTTATTCTGCTTATCTAGTTATGTGTGGTTCAATTTATTAGTGTTACTGTGTTAATTGGTCACTTTCACCACTTCACGATCTATAAAATAGTTTAAAATAATTATTTTCAAAATTTTCACTGAGATACGGTTTATAACAAAAACACCATTAAAGGTTATTTCTGGCGAAAGGTTACTTTAAGTGCACTCGTCAACGCATAATAATGAACTGTCTGTATTTCCTTCGTCTCATGAAAATCTTAGCCTATATAATATATTTCAGACATTGTTTAAAATTGCCATAATTTTGTTACACTTTAAAAATGTACATTATGTTCATAAAATAAATTCGTTATTAGTTAACTGTTTGCAATATAAAATACATATTCGTTTTCACTATTCTATTCTACTTATTTTGATAGTAATTAAGTTAGTATTACAAAGTTTTATCAGAAAATTATATTTCTTATAATTTTTTGGGAGGTAGGCCTAAAATTATACTTCCCTGTCTTCTATGTAAATAATAGCCATTTTAACTAATATAATTATTATTCTATGAAATCTGAAATTTGTATAATTATCAATTCTCACTTATTTTATTGCAATTTAGTATATTAATGATGGTTTTTTCATATAATTCAGTTGTATATGATTCCCCTTCTGATAAAGTTAGTGAACCTATTTCAGTTTCAAATGGTATTTCATTATACAAATAAATAATTTTACTCATAGAATGACCATATCTTTAGAAAGCCTTATTTACATAGTATTTAATATGTTGGGTGTATCTTGCCTAAATATTGTCAGTTTGACTGGTTTATAAGATTAGGTTTATTAATTATTCTGCATTTTAATTTTATTATATTGCCTAGATTTGAATTGTGGCTATTTGCAGGATGTTTTACTAATGTAATTATTTTATTTCCTTCTCTGACTTCTGACTCTGATATATTTGATTAAAAATTAGTTCTTTGATCTGGCATAACAGTAATTATAGATTATACAATTAAAATATAACACCCAGATATATAAAACTGGTGTTCTTAATAACATTGTTTTGGTATATCACCTAATAACATAATAAAAAGTACTTCTACAACATTGGAATGATATCTAATTTTAGATAATGCATTCCTAAATTAACATGAACAATAAAATAACAATTATAATACTAATATCTCTTATGACTAACCCTTACTTATCTAAATGCTATATTTAATTGGAACCCCACATTTGGATCCATATATAATTGTTAATACCTTCTACAACTTCATCATAAACAGTTAGTTCTGTAATTCCCCATTTTATAAGATTTATGCCCCCTCTTAAAGTATAACCCTGGCTATCTAAGTTATATTCCATTCTATGGAATGTTCATACAGTTTTAGTAGCTTTTTATTAGTAAAATTACTACTTCATTATCAAAGTAGACACCGTTCACAAAACTTAAAGTTTGTTACTATGTACTGCAACTCATGTACCCTTTTAAAGTTTATTATTTATAATTTGATCACTTACACTTTTCCATGGTGAATTATTACTATATTTACTAGTCTTTTTCTAGTTTTTAATATGAAATATTCAACCATGGGGGAACTGTGAAGATTTGTTCATACACATTACACAATAACTTTTTGAATGCACTAATATTTACTACTGCTAACACTTTTAGTTTTTTGTCAGTTTTACAGTGATATGGTTTTTAATGTGTTATACTTTCTTTTTTTTTTTTTTGGGCATTTATTGGTTTTGGGGTTTTTGTTTTATATGGGTCGTCTCACTTCCTTCTTCTTTCTTCAGTAGCTTTGATTGTTCTTCTTTCTTCTGTCTTCAGTAGTTTTGATTGTTCTTCTTTCTTCCTTCTTCTGTAGTAGTAGTTTTAATTAGTCTTCTTTCTTCTCTAGTTTTAATTATTCTTCTTTCTTCTGTCTTCAGTAGCTTTGATTGTTCTTCTTTCTTCCTTCTTCTGTAGTAGTAGTTATAATTAGTCTTCTTTCTTCTCTAGTTTTAATTAGTCTTCTTTCTTCAGTAGCTTTGATTGTTCTTCTTTCTTCTGTCTTCAGTAGATTTGGTTTTAATTATTCTTCTTTCTTCTGTCTTCAGTAGCAGTAGTTTTAATTAGTCTTCTTTCTTCTTTGGTTTTAATTATTCTTCTTTCTTCTGTCTTCAGTAGCTTTGATTGTTCTTCCTTCTTCCTTCTTCTGTAGTAGTAGTTTTAATTAGTCTTCTTTCTTTCTTCTTTCTTCAGTATTGGTAGTCTTAATTAGTCTTCTTTCTTCTTTCTTCTGTAGTAATAGTTTTAATTAGTCTTCCTTCTTCTTTCTTCAGTAGATTTAGTTAGTCTTCTCTCTTCTTTAGTTTTAATTAGTCTTCTTTCTTCCTTGATTTTAATTATTCTTCTTTCTTCTCTCTTCAGTAGTAGTAGTTTTAATTAGTCTTCTTTCTTCTCTAGTTTTAATTAGTCTTCTTTCTTCAGTAGCTTTGATTGTTCTTCTTTCTTCTGTCTTCAGTAGATTTGGTTTTGATTATTCTTCTTTCTTCTTTCTTCAGTAGATTTAGTTTGTTCTTCTTTGAGTTTTAATTAGTTTTGTTTCTTCTGTCTTCAGTAGCTTTGATTGTTCTTCTTTCTTCAGTATTGGTAGTCTTAATTAGTCTTCTTTCTTCTCTAGTTTTAATTAGTCTTCTTTCTTCAGTAGCTTTGATTGTTCTTCTTTCTTCTGTCTTCAGTAGATTTGGTTTTGATTATTCTTCTTTCTTCTTTCTTCAGTAGATTTAGTTTGTTCTTCTTTCTTCTTTGAGTTTTAATTAGTTTTGTTTCTTCTGTCTTCAGTAGCTTTGATTGTTCTTCTTTCTTCATTATTGGTAGTCTTAATTAGTCTTCTTTCTTCTTTCTTCTGTAGTAATAGTTTTAATTAGTCTTCTTTCTTCAGTAGTAGTAGTTTTAATTAGTCTTCCTTTCTTCTCTAGTTTTAATTATTCTTCCTTCTTCTTTCTTCAGTAGATTTAGTTTGTTCTTCTTTCTTCTTTGAGTTTTAATTAGTTTTGTTTCTTCTGTCTTCAGTAGCTTTGATTGTTCTTCTTTCTTCATTATTGGTAGTCTTAATTAGTCTTCTTTCTTCTCTAGTTTTAATTAGTCTTCTTTCTTCAGTAGCTTTGATTGTTCTTCTTTCTTCTGTCTTCAGTAGATTTGGTTTTGATTATTCTTCTTTCTTCTTTCTTCAGTAGATTTAGTTTGTTCTTCTTTCTTCTTTGAGTTTTAATTAGTTTTGTTTCTTCTGTCTTCAGTAGCTTTGATTGTTCTTCTTTCTTCATTATTGGTAGTCTTAATTAGTCTTCTTTCTTCTTTCTTCTTTCGTAATAGTTTTAATTAGTCTTCTTTCTTCAGTAGTAGTAGTTTTAATTAGTCTTCCTTTCTTCTCTAGTTTTAATTATTCTTCCTTCTTCTTTCTTCAGTAGATTTAGTTTGTTCTTCTTTCTTCTTTGAGTTTTAATTAGTTTTGTTTCTTCTGTCTTCAGTAGCTTTGATTGTTCTTCTTTCTTCATTATTGGTAGTCTTAATTAGTCTTCTTTCTTCTTTCTTCTGTAGTAATAGTTTTAATTAGTCTTCTTTCTTCTTTCTTCTGTAGTAGTAGTTTTAATTATTCTTCTTTCTTCTGTCTTCAGTTGCTTTGATTGTTCTTCTTTCTTCATTCTTCAGTAGTGGTAGTTTTGACTATTCTTCCTTCTTCTGTATTTTTTCGCCATGTATGCCTTCGTTTCTTCTGGTCTGGTTTCTTTGACGGGGTATATTAATTGCCTGCTTCTATCTTACCTGGGTAATTTTGTTATTATTATTTTTAGTCTTCTGGGTTTTTAAATTTGTATTATATTATATTGTTTGCAGAATTTTTCTTTATTTAACCTTTCTTGTGAATATATTATTAAATAGTGCATTTTAATTGATTCTCATCTGGATATTCCATATATTAGAGCTTTATTAATGATCATTGAGTAATGCATTTGTGTGGATTATCTGTCACGCTACAACAGTCATGACAATTTACAAAGATCCATGTTTTAGTTACAAGAAGTAGCAATAGAGTACGCACTAACAGTTTCAGAGAAAAGACTGAAATCATGGCTTTTGAAGGTAAACGTCTAGTAAGGACTATGTTAGCTTTAAACAACAGCACTTTAGACCAAGTGACCTGTTTTAAATATCTCGGATGTGAAGTAAGCTATGAGTCCAAGGCTGAATTAAAAAAATTTAATAAATTTAGGAATATTTGTGGGATGATTCATATAAATCTTATAAATAAAACAAAACAGCAAAATAATTAACTTTTATAAAACAATTTCAATACCTACATTTTCATAAGTGAGAGAGGTGTGGATCATGATGAAAAATGAATGTGGCAAGACTCAGTGCTGAAATACAATTTCGTTGAAATACTTTAAACAATGCATTGCAAGATAGAAGAAGGAAAGTGGATAAAAGAGCAGAACTAAAAGTAAAAGATATGTTATGATGGGTATGTGGGTATTAAAAGTAGAAAGATAGGTCATGAAGAAAAATGAATGTGGCAAGATTCAGTGTTAACATGCAGTTTCTTCAAAATACATTAAACTATGCATTGCAGAATAAAATAAGGAAAGAGGATCTAAGAGCAGAACTATAAGTAAAATATATAAATACAATCATTTCAACTTATAGAAGACAATGGTGTGATCCTTTGCGAAGGATGACAGAGGACCGATTACCATAAGTGACACTGACATATAAAGCCATTGGTTAAAGAGTTGTGAGTCATCAATGTTCCGAGATGGCTGCGGTTTGTATAACCCAGTCCTTGAAGTGATAAAGAAGAAGAAGATTGTAGTGTAACGTTGTACTTTAATTCTCATTATTACCTTTCTTAAATACTGACACAAAACTAGTTTCTTACTCTTTGGATACTATCTCCTCTTCTAAGCTTTGTTATAAGTTTCCAATGGAACTTTTGTTCCTTTCCTTTAGAATTCACTATTTTTTCATAATTTTATAATTTTCCAGCTTTTTACTGTTTTCCTAATTGCTTTATTTTTGGCATTATCTCATTATTTGTTATATTAGTATCACCCTTTTTTTTCGCCTCACTTTTTGGTCCTATCCATCTTCACATTCCATTTTTTGCTTTACTGTTTCCAATTCTACTCCCACACCACTTTGAAGGTACATACTACAATAACTTACATTTTTAATTTCTATGGTATTGTTACAACCAATTGCCATGTAGTTCAGTGGAAACATAATAACTAAAACCAATGAAGTCACTGATTACAAACGTTACCGGTAGACATAAACCAACAAAAGTTATAAATCAACAAAACACTCATATAGAATAATTCAAATTAAATTTGTCCAACACACAATAATAAATGTCACCTTATTACAGTTCTGCACTAGTGAACACAATGATCACTTCACCACAATACTCTGATCTGCTCTTGAATATCGGCAGAGCTAAACTGACTAGGCTGCTCCAAAATCCAGTATTTACACGTCTGCTACCTTGCAGTGTAGCAAACTAGTGAGTGTGGATGCTGGTAGAATAGTCGAGTAAATGTATGGAAGGGGCACTGGCATCTTGCATGACCTAGAACATAATTCTGGTACGTGTAAACATCTGGAACAATCTCGTGCACCACAGCGTGCCCTGAATCACATACGAACTCAGCAATATGGCACTATTTATTTATCAGCGTAACAGTATCAACCTTTTTTATTTAGAAATAAATTGGCACTTATTTTTAATTTTACCAGTTTACTGATTGTTTTTTAAATTTAGTTTTTAAGTTTGTGCCCAGTGGTGGATTATCCATAAAACTAGGGTATGCTGCAGCACCAGGCACCAGGGTCTCAGTTGTCAGAGGGGGCACCATCCAGCCCTAAATCACAAAAACTTTTTGAAGCTAATAAGAATGAAAAAAGACAACAAATGTCCTCAATCCAAAATCATAAAAAGGTATGTGCACACTTTTCGACGAGTTTGCTGTTATGTTTTTTAAACACCTATAACATAAAATGTAAACAAAATATGTAAAAAGTTTTGTTCATTTCCAATTTAAGAGAGCAATTTCAAAATTTGAAAACCAAGCCAAAACTTAAGTTCATTTATTAACAAAGAGTATTCTGATGAAAGAAAAAGGCAAAGCTCTCATGACAAAGCTCTCAGACAAAGGAAACAAACAGAGCATTATGGGGATCAGATTAGAGTTGAAACCTTCTATGTAATAAGAGACAAACTGAGTAAGGAAGCAAAGCTTATGATCACAATATGCAGTTGTTTGGTTTTCTTATGCAGTTATTAAACATGGAGAGTGTTGAGTTGGAAAATCAAGTGAAAGATCTGATAGAAGTTTACTCGAATGATTTTCTAATAGAATAGAAGCACTTTGTGCCACAAGTAAAATTGCAAGAAAGATGTTTTTTTCAAATCGTTCAAATGAAGATGATTCCATGATACTACAGTTTGTCTGCTCAAAGTATTAAACTAGATTATTGATTGTAAAATGATTGATGCATTTCCGAATATATACATTGCTTATCTTCTGCTTTTGATGATTCCAATAGCTAACTGATCTGAAAGATCATTTTCTGTATTAAAATGCATTAAAGGTATGTTGAATTCAACTATGGGAGATGAGAGATTATCTTCGTTAACAAGGTTGAATATTGTATATAAACTGGATTTTCTACTTTTATTAGTTAATTTGTAATCCAATTTACTACTCGTTACTGTTAATTCGGTTTACTATATATTTTTGTAAATGAGTATAGCTGTTGGTGTTTATTCTTCGTATGTATGTTAATTATATTTATTTGTTGGTTTGTTTAGGTTTTTGATTTCTTTCTTCGATTTTTCTATGATTCGGCAAATAAAATTATTCGCTATCTGCCTCAGACGTTTAAATAACACGGTTGTAATGTAGAAACAATTCTTTAATAAGTACCTTCGATTACCATCTCGAACGTACCGATTGAGGTTATTTCTATTTTCGTAGTTATCTTCGGAATTACCACATGCTGACTTGGTCTTCGCTCGTTCAGTGAGAATCTTATTAATTTAATACCTTCGAGAAATAAAACACATGGAATTGTATTTGATAATAATAAAGTTCAATATTTATTTTATTCACATTTTTGGAAAATTATGTATTCGATATTAACAATAGTATAGATCGATTCTGTCTCAGGGTTCAATTTCTTAATTTTTTAAATTAATATTATAATGTTAAGTTCTTGTGACTGCTATGCAAGGTTCATTTACATTAAAAGAAAAACAAGGAGTACATTACAGTACAAATATAGTAATACTTATCATCTAACACAACAGAAATAATGGTAATTAAAATTTAAAATACATTACTAGAAATCCTTTAATTCAGTCTAATGCCGCAAAGCATCATGGGTTTGAAGAATTGACGAAGGCAATATGGTGTCTATTTGGTCTGCTGTTAATCGTGTGAAATAATTTAATAATAATTTAGTGAACTTGGTGAAGTGGTCCATGATGATAACAATGTATTTATATCAGTATCGTCCTCCACTACGAGGAAACAGTCCGCATATGTCTAAAAATACCTTTTCAAGCTTTTGTTTTGATGTTATTGGTATCATCATACCTTCTTTTTTTTCATTGTTGGTCTTCACCAGTTGGCAAATGTGACATGGTTTTATATAACTTCTAACCTTTCGGTTGATGTCCTTTATGTAGCAGTTCTCTTCTAATGCTTTTATTACTTTTAATGCTCCCATATGGCCGTACCTTTTGTAGTAATCCAAAACTAATTCCCTTTCGATGGTTTTGGGGATGATCACCTTCCAATTTTCCTGGTTCAAAGTATTTTTGATAAATAATATTCCGTCATGTATACAATAAAATCTGGTTATAATGTCATTTTGCTCCTGTAGCCGCTCCTTAATGTCTATTAATTTTGGGTCTGACTGTTGGTGGATTCTGATGTTTTGAAGTAATGTTTCTAGATCTGATCTACTCTTGAGAATGTTGTAAACTTTAATTATTTTTTCTTTCTCTCCCTCAAATGTTGTGTATCTAAATTAATTCGTGATAGCACATCCGCTATTACATTTTTACTTCCTGGAATGTATTCCCATTGGATATTATACTCTGGCAAGCCGAGTATCCACCTTGTAAGTCTACCATGACTCAGTTTGCAACTTCTAAAAAATGAAATAGATTTATGATCCGTTCTGAAGGTCACAGGATACCCAAAAATGTAAGTCCAGAATTTACCACAGGCAAATACTACACTTAACAATTCCTTTTCGGTCATGTTATATTTTCTTTCGCAGTGGTTTAACATCCTACTGGCGAAGCTGATGACCAAATGGTTGCCATCTTCATCTTCCTGGTATGATACTGTTCCGAGACTAATATCACTGGCATCACAATTTAAGAAAAATGGTTGATTGAAATTTGGATGACGTAGTATTACTGTTTCTAAAACACTGTTTTACTGTTTCTTTGTCTTTTGTTAATTGTAAAGTAATGGCTTGTTCAGGTCACCATGTCCACCTGTTCTTTGAAGATAATTGATCTTGAAATTTCGATGTCAATTCTGAATAATTGTTTTGGAATTTTTTGTAGTAATTACAGATTCCTAAGAACAATTGTAATTGTCTTTTGTTTTTAGGTGTTGGGAATTTCTGAATGGCTTCGACCTTTTCTTTTGATGATGAAATTCCTTGTTCATTTAAGTTAAATCCCAGGAATTGAACTTCCCTTGCAATTAATTTTGACTTTTCCAGTTTGAAGGTAATGTTGTTGGCTGCTAATTTTTTCAATACATGTTCCACCCTATGACAATGTTCCTCCCAGTTGGATGAGGTAATTAGTAGGTCGTCTACATAAACAGTGGTAAATTGAAAAGCGCTTCTTGACCAAGCATCTGGTCCATACATCTGACAAAAATTGCTACCGAGTTTACTAGTCCAAAAGGGAGCCTCTTGAATTGGTAGTTTCGTCCCTCAAAAATAAAAGCCATGTATTGACGACTCTTCGGATGTACTCCACTTGCCAGTACCCATAAACGGTGTCCCATGTACTGATGAACTTCGTGCCGTGGAACTTTTTTAGACTCTCCTCAATCTCCCCGGGTGACGTTCCGGTCATTTATAATCGTTTTATTAATTTCGCTAGCATCCAAGCAAAGTCGGGCTTGTCCATTCTTCTTGTGAATTGCTACTATTGGACTTGTAAATGGTGATTGACTATATTCAATAATATCGTTATTTATCATTCTGTTAATTTCAGCCCTAACTGCCTCCTTCAATGAATATGCTATTGGATACGATTTTTTGTGGAATTCCACCGGTTCCTTAAATTGAATCTTACATTGATAGTTTTTAATTTTCCCTGGTTCCTCCGAAAATACGTGCTGATACTTCTCATATATTCTAATCAAATTCTCTACCTGGTTCATTGTCAGTTGATCTCTTGTTCCTTCACATTGGAATTCCCTTATATCTTGTAGTTTTTTCTTCCATAGGTCGTCATTGGTAATGTTATAGATAACTTTTTCGCATGGTGTGTCATCTTTTAAATAATTTAATTCTCTAAGTTGGTGGTGGGCACGGCTAGGAGGGGCCATCGCTTCCTATTAACTCCTCCGTCCACACGACACCTGCTGAGTACAAGGACACCTTCTCCCTGCTCAGATCGATGATTGCTGAATATTTCCTCAGTACATCACATCCTATTAATAACTGAAATGGTAAGCGGGTTGCGACTAAACATACTATAAACATCTTGTTGATTCATCCTCTTCGTTCACTTTTTTAAAAAAATATTATATATAAAAAACTTTCACAAATGAACTTACTTAAGTTATCACTTTCACAAACCTTTCAAGGTGATGTGCCTCTTTCTCAGTGTGAGTAAATACTGAATGTCATTGTTAAAGAATAACAATTATGGACTATAGGTGTGTGTGGTGGGAATTGATGGTGGGAGGGAATTGGCGCTGAGGTTCAAATTTTGTGTTTGGATCAATGTATCAAATAGTGTATGTGATCTGTAATGTAATTGTTCATTTAGCGTATGCACTACAACCAAACAACATATTAAATGAACAATTACATTACAGATCACATACACTATTTGATACATTGATCCAAACACAAAATTTGAACCTCAGCGCCAATTCCCTCCCACCATCAATTCCCACCACACACACCTATAGTCCATAATTGTTATTCTGTAACAATGACATTCAGTATTTTCTCACACTGAGGAAGAGGCACATCACCTTGAAACGTTTGTGAAAGTGATAACTTAAGTAAGTTCATTTGTGAAAGTTTTTTATATATAATAATATTTAAACATACTATATTAATGACGACACCCTTGCTTGTTAAATCTAATGACACTTGTTTTCTTACCGTTTTATTCTGACGTCCAGTTGCTCCTATTAGAATGATATTATTGACAGGTAGTGTTGGTAATATTCGTTTACATTGCTTCTGTATTTTTTCTAACTCAGTGATGTTAATTAGTGACACATTGGCACCGGTATCTATCATAATTTGGGTTGGAACTCCTTCTACTTCGGCGGTTATGTAAATAATTTCATGATTATGGCTGATAATATTAGTAGCAGTTTCCTCTAATAATTCTTCACGAAGATTTTTTAAATAGTTGTCGTATATAATTGTGAGTTTTTGGTTGTTTGTCCCTATGTTCTGTCTATGTCTATACCCTGTAGATTGGAGCAGTGATGGGTCGCGAGGGTTTATCACTGCCTCCTCCCGTTGAAATTGTTGCTGTCATTACTATTATCTGGGCATGCCGGTTGATTCGTCTGGAATTCTTGGCTTGTTCCTGGTTGTTCATTATGAGGGTTATTAAAAGGCTCGTATGTCCCTTGTACGTGGTTATCCTCCTGGCTTCGACTTCTAGCCTGATTATAGTAATGGTTATCACTTCCATTAGTTCCCCGTCGGTTGTCATGGTTATCGAAACTATTCCTCCTTTGATGCTGGTACCTCCTCGAATCATTCTCTTCTGCTCATATGTGATTGATTCGAGGCCTATATGGGCGATTATTATTATTATAATTATTATACTGATTGCTTCTATTATTATTATTATTTGAATTTATATTATTTTGGTTGGAGTTCATTTGATGGTTATTATTATTATTACTATTACTATTACTATTATTATAGTTATAGTTATTCCTATTGTTATTAGTATTGTAATTATTACTTCCATGGTTATTATTTCTCCCCTCGTATCGATCGGTTCTCTGTCTGCTTCTTCGGTAATCATTTTCATGTTCGTAGTTCTCCAGTAAGTCGGCCATTTCATGTATGGTTTTTATTTGACTGCCTAGGCGGGGTCTAGCGATTCCTTCATCGTAATGATATGCCATTTTAGTAACGAGGCATTCCTTGGGTATTTTTGGCTCCAGATGTCTAGCCAAACACACCTTTCCTAGGAAGTACGTGGTTGGTGAAGTACCTCGATTGACGTCATATCTCCCATGACAGATGTTGTCCCGTATGATGTTTTGGGTGGATTCTGACCAGTATTTTCCCTTAAATAATTTTTTAAACTGTGGATAATCGGTAATGTCATTTCTCGTCGCCGTCCACCAATTGTCAGTCATTTCCCTAAAATACTCGTCCAACATTTCTCGATTCGAATTCCATCTTGTTATACGGTGTTTATTAAAATGTTCTTTGATCCTCGCTAGGAATTCCATAGGGTTTCTCCTGTAATTTTTGAAGTTAATTCCCTTGTGATTTTCGATTGTGGGGATACTAGCAATATGAGTCGGTCTGGTTTGAATCAGTTTGATTTCTTCTTGGTTCTGATTCTTGGATCTGTATGGTTTTTATTTGACTGCCTAGGCGGGGTCTAGCGATTCCTTCATCGTAATGATATGCCATTTTAGTAACGAGGCATTCCTTGGGTATTTTTGGCTCCAGATGTCTAGCCAAACACACCTTTCCTAGGAAGTACGTGGTTGGTGAAGTACCTCGATTGACGTCATATCTCCCATGACAGATGTTGTCCCGTATGATGTTTTGGGTGGATTCTGACCAGTATTTTCCCTTAAATAATTTTTTAAACTGTGGATAATCGGTAATGTCATTTCTCGTCGCCGTCCACCAATTGTCAGTCATTTCCCTAAAATACTCGTCCAACATTTCTCGATTCGAATTCCATCTTGTTATACGGTGTTTATTAAAATGTTCTTTGATCCTCGCTAGGAATTCCATAGGGTTTCTCCTGTAATTTTTGAAGTTAATTCCCTCGTGATTTTCGATTGTGGGGATACTAGCAATATGAGTCGGTCTGGTTTGAATCAGTTTGATTTCTTCTTGGTTCTGACAGACTTGACCGGTTATATTGGTCATTGCAGCATCAATGTGGTCACACCTTTCTCCACATTGTTTCTGTACCTTCTCCAAGTTTTCTTGTTCCTTTTGTATTATCTCCATTCAAACACGATTGTCTTCTTTTACCTGGTCTATTTTGGCACCCAAATCTACCCTATCTCGTTCAATGATTTTATTGACTTATTCCAACCTTTCATTCGTGTTGGCTATTTCTTGTTTTCTTTCTTCATCGTTTTTATCCACCTTCTGGTTAATTGTCTCATTAACCTGCTCAATCCTCCCATTAATGGTTTCTCTCAATTCTTGGTTTTGTTCATTTATAGTTTGTCTTATCTCTTTATTAACGGTTTCAATTTTTTCGATAATAATGTTCAGAGTTTCTGTTATTTTGTTGATAAGTTTGTGTTGTTCTGTTTGAGTTTGTTTTGTAGGATGGTGATTGTTTCATAGATGGGGATGTTTGTGTACAGGTTTTTAATGTCAAAGGAGGCTAATGTGGCATTATGGGGGATGTGTATGTCTTTTATTTATGTTACTAGGTCTGTGTTGTTTTTTACTGCAATGTTGTTGTCTAGTTGTGTGTGTTGTCTGATAATTTTGTCTAGATATTTTGCGAGTTTGTGTGCAGGGGCATTACGGTAGTTGATAATGGGGCGGATCGGAATGTCTTCTTTATGGATTTTGGGAAGGGCTTGGAGCGTAGGGGCTGATGGTCGGATTTGTTTCATGTAGGGCTTTTGTTTATGTGTCATTATGTGTTTGGCTTTGTTGACTAGCTGTTGTACTGTGTTTTGGTATCTGTCGGTGGGGTCGTGTTTTAGTTCTGTGATGTTGTTTTGTTCCATGAAGTTTTGTACTTTTTTGTGTAGGTTGTCTGTGGGGATGATTACAGTCGTGTTGCCTTTGTCTGCTTTTACCAGTGGCGGATCTAGGGGGGGGCAAGCCGGGGCCCTTGCCCTGGGCGGCAACTTCAGGGGGCGGCAAATTCAACTGTGGTTGATTCGATTCGATTTTTGTGACTCGATTATTTTTATAAGGAATCGGGAATTCTACACCGACACCGCGTAACTAGTAAATATACAGTTTAGTACTAATGTTACGGGAAGGTGTAGTAGCACATTATGCATAATCACATTATGCAATTTTTATAAAAATGAAACAATTTCTTAACGTTTCGAAACATTCGTGATCCCTTATCAGAAGCTAAAATCAAGTATTGAAAATCTTCAGCGACCTTCACCAAAACATACCATTGTTAAAAAGCCATAGATAGAAAATCAATTTTCCCAAGAACAAATACATTTAATTTAATTCATCTTGTTAATTTCTCCTAATAAAACAAAAAATTAGAATTCGCGGATCCCGGGCGTCCAATAAATAAAATACGGGGTCGTGGAATCTCTATTTTCTCCTTTTTTTATATAATTGTTATTTTTGTAGTGATTTGCTATAGTAATTTTCGTTACTGACTTCGTAATATTTGAATAGCGTTAGTGATTGGGTTTTTAAGTATATAACTTTTGGTATGTAGTTTTCCTTTGTAATAAAAAATGACAAATAAAGAATTTCTTAGTATAAAATGGATATTACGTTTTATCTCAAACCCTATTCTACTTAAATGTGCTCGTGTCTTGTAAAAAAAAATTAGAGCTTGATAGAGAAACTTAAAGGAGGATGGATGAGGGCGGTACTTTTAAGTTTTTGTCGCCTTTCTGCCCATTCGGAGGTTATAATTTAGCTAGCTCGCCTTCCTGCCCGTTTGGAGGTTAGACTTTCGTTAGGCTTTTAGTTCCCGTTAGGAAGCTTTAAGTTTTGCTAGATGCCTGTTTTTAGGTTAGTTACACTTACGTTCAACTTCATATGCCCGGTCATGTGTGTGTGTGTGTGTGTGTGTGTGTGTGTGTGTGTGTGTGTGTGTGTGTGTGTGTGTGTGTGTGTGTGTGTGTGTGTGTGTGTGTGTGTGTGTGTGGTATTATAATATGCCAATTAACCGAAAACGAAAAAATATGGGGGGCGCCAATATTATTCTTGCCCCGGGCGCAGGACAACCTAGATCCGCTACTGGCTTTTACAAATGTGATGTTGTGTTTGTGTGCCTTTTCCCTCAGTTTGATGGCTGTGTATTTCTGAGTTGTGGTTGTTGTTGTCTGTGTCTTATGTGCTCCTATTATATTGTTTATATTATGTCTTAGTGTGTCTTGATGTTCTGGTGCTGTGTTTTGTATATTTGTTTCAGTGTCAACTATGAGCTTTGTTAGTGTTTGGTTGTTATGTTTGTAATGTATGTTATGTTTTAGGCCTTTATCAAGGAGTGTTTTTTCGTTTTTAGTGAGTGTGATGTTCATGAGGTTTACTGTACGTGGGTAGAATTTGTGTGAGGGAATTATATTTGTGTTGATTGGTGTCAGGTTTTTTATTTTTCTGTCGTGTTTTGTCTGTATGTTATGTATTTGTTTTTTTTGTCCATTCATTTGTGTGATGTATTAGTTCAGTCATGTAATTGTGTCCGTATATGTTGGCGATCTGTAGGTGTAGCATTAGTGCTTTGCGGTTGAGAGCGTATTTTTTCTTATATAGCTGTTTTATGGATTCTTTTATGTATGTCCTTTGTGCGATGTTTTGTGTTATTTGAGCGGCCTGGTTGTTGTGTTTAATTTTGATTTGGGCGTATTTTGGTGTTATTGATTTGTTTAGGCATGTTTTGTTAAATGTTATGTGAGCAACGATTTTTCTAACCTTCAAAATTGTGAATTTGTACGTTTGGACTGTAGCTCGTCTTGCTGAGTTAAATTCTTGGATTTCGTTGTCCATGACGTGTCCGTTACTTAACTAAATATCACTATCACATTAACGACTCGGAACACTAGGTTTTTTATAAGTAAAAGCATAAAGTTTTACCTTACAGCCTGAACCGGTTTTCTCCTTTAAAAGGCTTCTTCAGAGGCTGCCGCTGGTAGCGCTGTCCGTCTTGATGTGGGTGACAGAATCGAATTTTGAAAGATCGATGCTGTGTGTGTGGGGTGAGATATGTTCGAATAATGCGTGAGATTTGAATTGCGTCTGTTCGTTTAGGATGACGTTGTTATTTGTTTCTGTGTGTTTGTATATTTCTAATTGTTCTAGAGTGTCTAGTTTTCGGCCTTTTGTGTGTACGTGTAGAATGTTCATGTTATTGTCGATGTTTTTATATGTGTGGTTTGCTTCAATGAGGTGGTTTGCAAAGGTGGATTCTGTAGTGGAGTGGAGTGCCTTTGTGTGTTCAATGTATCTCTGTTTGAAGCTACGTCCTGTCTGGCCTATGTAGAATTTATTGCAATTTGAGCAATTTAGCTTGTAAACACCGGGCAGATCGAATTTGTTTTGTGCTTTGTGTGTGTGTGTGTGTTGATAGTGTGTGTTCTGTTTTGTTAGTAGTTTTGTAAGCGATTCTGTATCCTGCTTTTTTGAATTTGTGGGCTATTTTTTCAGTTTGTTTGTTGATGTATGTTAGTGTTATGAATTTGTTGTTTTCTGTCTTTGTCTGTTGTTTGTTTTGTGTTTTGTGTAGGAGTTTACTGACTATTGTTCTGTCATATCCGTTAATCTGCTAGATATATAAACGCACTCCACTTCACTACAGAATCCACCTTTGCAAACCACCTCATTGAAGCAAACCACACATATAAAAACATCGACAATAACATGAACATTCTACACGTACACACAAAAGGCCGAAAACTAGACACTCTAGAACAATTGGAAATATACAAACACACAAAAACGTCATCCTAAACGAACAGACGGAATTCAAATCGCACGCATTATTCGAACATATCTCACCCCACACACACAGCATCGATCTTTCAAAATTCGATTCCGTCACCCACAACAAGACGGACAGCGCTACCAGCGGCAGCCTCTGAAGAAGCCTTTTAAAGGAGAAAACCGGTTCAGGTTGTAAGGTAAAACTTTATGCTTTTACTTATAAAAAACCTAGTGTTCCGAGTCGTTAATGTGATAGTGATATTTAGTTAAGTAACGGACACGTCATGGACAACAAAATCCAAGAATTTAACTCAGCAAGACGAGCTACAGTCCAAATGTACAAATTCACAATTTTGAAGGTTAGAAAAATCGTTGCTCACATAACATTCAACAAAACATGCCTAAACAAATCAATAACACCAAAATTCGCCCAAATCAAAATTAAACACAACAACCAGGCCGCTCAAATAACACAAAACATCGCACAAAGGACATACATAAAAGAATCCATTAAACAGCTATATAAGAAAAAAGACGCTCTCAACCGCAAAGCACTAATGCTACACCTACAGATCGCCAACATATATGGACACAATTACATGACTGAAATAATACATCACACAAATGAATGGACAAAAAAAACAAATACATAACATACAGACAAAACACGACAGAAAAATAAAAAACCTGACACCAATCAACACAAATATAATTCCCTCACACAAATTCTACCCACGTACAGTAAACCTCACGAACGTCACACTCACTAAAAACGAAAAAACACTCCTTGATAAAGGCCTAAAACATAACATACATTACAAACATAACAACCAAACACTAACAAAGCTCATAGTTGACACTGAAACAAATATACAAAACACAGCACCAGAACATCAAGACACACTGAGGCATAATATAAACAATATAATAGGAGCACATAAGACACAGACAACAACAACCACAACTCAGAAATACACACAGCCATCAAACTGAGGGAAAAGGCACACAAACACAACATCACATTTGTAAAAGCAGACAAAGGCAACACGACTGTAATCATCCCCACAGACAACCTACACAAAAAAGTACAAAACTTCATGTGTGACGATTTAAAAAAAAAATTTTGTTTAAATAGCACAAATTAAATTTTTGGTTCTTATAACAAGTAAGAGTTCTTATAACTGCAAATTATCCAGTACGAACACGCAAAGTACGATGTTATTAAGCAAAAAATAATAATTCTTTTGATTAAATAAAAGTCGTATTAATAATAAAGAATTATACCTAACACATAACAATAGGTAGTATAAATTTATTACTAGTTAATTAATGATTAATTAATACTACTAAAGGAATGAACTATTTTTCTCAGCGCATAAACCGCGACAGCTTACAGACTTCTTGCCGCTAAACAAACCCCATTCGCCGGAGAAAGTTCGACATGTAAGGATGTCAAAAATGTGTTGTCCAGTTAAATTTAGATGTATACCGCTGAACTACTATACAAACACTCGTCAGTTGTTATTTTGATTTGACTCAATGTAGCGTTGGAAAATAACTAAACACTTAGTAATGTAGTGAGTGAAGCAAATATTAGTAAATATGTAAAAAAAGCAAAACTTAGCCGACACATCTCTTAACAAACCGTAAGTGGTAAGACATGTTCCTTACTATCTTTTAGTGATGCTAAAATAAGAACAATTAATAAGTAAAATGTGAACAACCGACTCCAGAAGAAGAAAGTTACAACAACAACAACAGTATGAACTTCTAGTAGCAGAAGCCAATCGTCATGACCTAGACTACTATTCTGAAACAATAAACCAAATGGACCATCAAGAGGAACATCATATCACACCCAAGAGGACTACTGAAGAAGACCATCACGGACGCCCACAGCAAACTCACGTTCTATTCAGGTGATATTAAATCATAACATTTGTGCATAACCAGTTTTTTAAACAAAACGAAACAAAAGAACAGTAAAGTTTATTGTAAAGACTTTTAAATAACTTAAAGATTAACATATAAATATTTGTAATCTCTGTAATGATATAGTAATAACATTACGATGTTTAGAGGTAAAGTAATTCTGAAAATTTACACCGGACTATTCTTCAAATAGTTTGGATGAAGTTGTGATATATTAGAATATTGCAAAGTTGAGACCCGGATCCGTGGTACTTGAAATAATACATAGCTGAAATTTTTGAGATAAAAAGAGTAAAGAATATTAATTTAAAAATTTAAAGAATATTTAATGCAGCAATTATTAGAATCTTTCTTTTACAAAAAGTAAAGTTAGTAAGAAATTAAAGAATGACCATTAAAGCCATTACTTTTATACTTAGTTAAAATATAAGAATAAAGAGATGTTTTCGCTGATACCCAGAGAGTGAATAAATTTATGTAACCCTTGAATAATTCCTGATATATACTTTGTTATAATTTGTTGGTAAGTAAGTTTTACTAACAACGGCAGCTAGTTTAATTAACAGCCAACAATTGAACTGGTTCCCGATGTTTATAATGTCTTGACAAGGGAGACGTTATACATGGAACAGAACAACATCACAGAACTAAAACACGACCCCACCGACAGATACCAAAACACAGTAAAACAACTAGTCAACAAAGCCAAACACATAATGACACATAAACAAAAGCCCTACATGAAACAAATCCGACCATCAGCCCCTACCCTCCAAGCGTTTCCCAAAATCCAGAAAGAAGACATTCCGATCCGCCCCATTATCAACTACCGTAATGCCCTTGCACACAAACTCGCAAAATATCTAGACATAATTATCAGACACAACACAACTAGATAACAACATTGCAGTAAAAAACAACACAGACCTAGTAACATAAATAAAAGACATACACATCCCCCATAATGCCACATTAGCCTCCTTTGACATTAAAAACATGTACACAAACATCCCCATCTATGAAACAATCACCATCCTACAAAACAAACTCAAACAGAACAACACACCAGACGAACTTATCAACGAAATAACAGAAACTCTGAACATTATCACAAAACAAAACTACTTTACTTATAACAATAAATACTACACACAGAATGATGGCTTACCCATGGGCTCCCCCATATCCAGCATTCTAGCAGAAGTCTTCCTTCAACACTTAGAAAAAACAAAAATACTCACAAACAATGACAGACACTCACATAAAATACTATATTGGCACAGATACGTTGATGACATTCTAATACTATACAGGGGAAACAAAAGACAATGTGAACAGTTACTAATGCACATAAACAAAATACATAAAAACATAACCTTTACTGCCGAATACGAACACAACAATACCATAAACGTCTTAGACCTCTCCATCACAAAACTAGAACACAGGCACAAATTCAGTACATACAGAAAACCAACTACAACTGACACACTAATACACAACACCTCCAATCACCCAATACAACACAAACTAGCTGCCTTCAGAACCATGATACATAGACTTAACAACATCCCCTTAGATGAAAAAGACTACAAAGACGAACTAAACACAATAAAATATCTAGCAGAATCTAACGGATATGACAGAACAATAGTCAGTAAACTCCAACACAAAACAAACAACAGACAAAGACAGAAAACAACAAATTCATAACACTAACATACATCAACAAAAAAACTAAAAAAAATAGCCCACAAATTCAAAAAAGCAGGATACAGAATCGCTTACAAAACTACTAACAAAACAGAACACACACTATCAAAACACACGCACAAAACACAAAACAAATTCGATCTACCCGGTGTATACAAGCTAAATTGCTCAAATTGCAATAAATTCTACATAGGCCAGACAGGACGTAGCTTCAAACAGAGATACATTGAACACACAAAGGCACTCCACACCACTACAGAATCCACCTTTGCAAACCACCTCATTGAAGCAAACCACACATATAAAAACATCGACAATAACATGAACATTCTACACGTACACACAAAAGGCTGAAAACTAGACACTCTAGAACAATTATAAATATACAAACACACAAAAACAAATAAAAACGGCATCCTAAATGAACAGACACAATTCAAATCGCACGCATTATTCGAACACATCTCACCACACACACACACAGCTTCGATCTTTCGAAAAACTATCCCGTCGCCAACAACAAGACGGACAGCGCTACCTACGGCAGCCTCTGATGAAGCCTTCTAAAGGTGAAACCTGGTTTAGGCTGTAAGGTAAATCTTTACGATTTTACTTATAAAAAACTTAAGTGTTCCGAGTCGTCAAACAATAGTGATATGTAATTATTTTTATATTTTACACCCAGATTACTCCTTAATTATTACATAATCAGACTTAATATAATTTACATGGTGTTTTTTCTGGTAAAATTATGAACAATTGGGTACCACTCCTGACCTGTATTTGTAACTTAATAACTAGTTTTGGGGATTTTACTTTTACAAAACAGAACATTTTAGAATTACGGATGGCTGATTGATATGACATTTTGAGAAATTATGATTTGAACTGATTTATTCCTTGCTTTCTTGTAATATTAACTCCTTCAAAACTAAACAAAACTCTTAACTAAAAATCATGTCTTAATGACTACAACTTCACCTAATGCTAAATAACAACACACTTTTAAACAATTGTTTGTGTGATTAACAAATAACAATATTATATCTGTGTTTACAGTCCATTTTGGATCTGTCTGTATTCGTCTTTGATCTTCATCCTTATTATATTATCTGTGGGATGGTTATTGATTATTTTCACTGTTTTTTACTTTGACACTGTTGTATTTTTTTATTTTACCTCGAATCACTTTACCTCTTATTCTTAATTACATTTAGTGAACTAGTTACTATACATTTGTTACATATTATTTACTCTAAAGTTGTACTGTACTCTTTGTTTTACTATTATTTTCTTTATTTACTGCTCCTAATCTATCTGGGTATTGTCTAACTAGTATAGTTGTTGGTAATAGTCATGTCAGTTATTGGGTTTGGTGTTAATTTGGTCTACACCTTCCTTTCTATTTGGGACTTCAATTTTACTTGATAGTAATAATACTGCTTGTTTCTATATCTGTGCTACTCTTCATGGTTTATTATTTGTCTTTAAAAGTACAGATTTTGGTCTTGTTACAGTATTGAAAGCGAGATACTTGAATATCTCGATTTAGAAGAAATTATACAAGACTTTGTTAAGGCAAAATCAAGACAAAATGGATTGATTAGTATTTTCTAAGCTTAAGTACTACTATACTCATTGTAATCACTATTTACCTAAATATTTGTTGTAATCTGAGAGTTTAATAAAATAATTGTTAACTTTCAAAATTGTGTATGCCATTGATCAGTTATTTATGTATGTGTATGCTATTTATTTATATGTAAATAATGGAAAAAATGTTGAATTTTGAAGTTGAAAGGCAGGGCAGTAGTCTGATGGGCATAGGGCACCATGCGATTCAATCCACCCCAGTTTGTGTCATTCAAATTTATCACACGCACGCGTGTGCGCACGCACACGCACACACACACACACACACACATGCCTTGCTGTATAATAGTGTGTATACCTCACCATTTATAATAGTGCTCTGTGTGTGTGTGTATGTGTGTGAAAAGGGATCCCATTTTTATTCCAAAAACACGCATGGAAACACTAGAATATATTATAATAGTGTAGTACAACTTTATTGTGCAGAGACAGAAACATTTAATTTATTGCATAAAGACTACGCAAAATGTAAAACACGGGTATATAATGTTTATCTGGAAGTCTCAATTAACTGAAAAAAAAACAAGATTAACAAAATCTGTTAATATATGTGTTAAGTCGTACATTAAAAAGTACATTAAAACATGGATCCTAAAAACAGTGTTAAGTCGTACATTAAATTATTTCATGTTTTAGGAAATAATATACCAGGAATATGAATCAGCCTGTGAACAGAGCCCTTCTTGTGTTAATCTGAAAGGACTAGATCATGTGAGATGTGTCAGAGAATGTATGTCACCAACATGCTACCAGCAGATTTATTACTCTGATCCAGTAAGAGATCCATTTTTTTCTCTTCGTGGTTTTTTATTATTTAAAATATATGAAATGTAATACTTTCCTGTTACAATAAGTGACATATAAATATTAATATAGTAATAATTTTTGCATGAATTAAGTTTAATAATGTGTGTACAGTAGGTTTTTCATATTACCCTACTAATTAATCCAATGGTTAAAACTAAAACACATCAGAGGGCCAAAATTAAATTAGCAGTGGGCTAATTATAATCAATAAATTTTCATCAAGTAACATAAAAAATAAAAAACTACCATAGTATTTAACTGTGAACTATCAAAACAAGGTTATATATATATATATATATATATATATATATATATTATAATATAACTTCTTGTGTCTCGTATCTTCGTCTTTCGTCCATATACCTCTGTAAAATATAACAGTGTGTCTGAGTGTAAAAATGTGTCTGTGTTTCTTACCACTGTGTCCTCGCACGGCGATGTAATTCACGATGTTTGGGCCTGTAGCGAATGTACTGGGGACCAGGTATCGTGGTTCCCGATCTGAGGTTCAAACGTAGTGGATAATCTCCGGGTGGCGCCAAATTGTTTATATAAAACAATTAAAATTGTTTACTTATCAATGTTCTATTTGAACGAGGCGACGAATTCAATCCGTCCCGCCTTTTCTCAAATTTTTGTCAATCGAGTTAACAGTTGCAGTATTCGCTACTTGCGCGCTAGACGTCGCATCAGAAACCTTCACTATACATTATATTTTTAAACATACACTTTGCTAATGAAAATAAAACACGATTTAACACACACGGTATAGATTTATTATTAATTTGGAGTTAATATTTTATGGACACAAGTTGTAATTAATTTTTCATATACAATTCTGCACCGGATAATTCTTTATAAGACTCTTTCCAGGGTTAAACAATCGACTTTTGAATAAAAATAAACACAGTATGGCGTTTTATTTTGCCAATCAACAAATATTTCGGTCGATGTTTGTGGGTTGTTTGGATCACGTTAAAAGGTTCAGATGCAGTTACAATATTAAAAATACACAACCTTACAATGTTTTTTCCTTAAGTAGGGTAATGTGTAGTGGTAATTGTTTTGTTTGGGTGTCATACAAGATGTTTAAAAGTCGTACATAAATATGAGGTTAGTTCTATAGTTAACAAATTTTCAGTGATTTAATATTACTATCCAATCCTTGCAAGAGAATAAAAATGATTCAGTGGTATTCAACATACATTGAGAAATATTCAAAGTGCGTTTATTTTTGGAAGTTGAAATAATTTAACTGATACTTAACAGCGTTGTAGTACGGTATTACTCTGGATGTCGAGAAGGAAGGATTGTGGCATCAATATAATTCATTTGTTCTTTAATCACGTGTCGGCATCTTTTTCAAAGTTGTTTGGACTTATTTAGATGTTTCGTCTTCAATTAAACGTCTTCTCCCTCTGGTAATGATATTCCGCATCCATCAGACTTCTTTACGATCAATTTCTATACTTGGTTTTACTTTTACGATGTTTTAAATATAAAAATGTGTTGTACAGAAAATTCGCATCTGGCTTGCGATAGCATCACTTTCCAAGTAATTGTATTCAACGGTAATTACCTCGTTAAACGGTCGTTTCCATGGTTACATCATTAATTTCATTGGGCGAGCTGAACATGAATACATTGTTATCAATTTTTGAATTCCTTTCAAATCTTCCCATATCTTCGGACTTTCTTCCTCCTCTTATCTTCCTTCTTAGTTATTATCTAAATGCACTGTCATTTATATTTTCTCACAAAGATTATTTTGGTACCCCACAATATTGGGTTTTATCAAGTTTTCTAAGTTTACAATTAATTTCATACTTACTAATTACATTTATTTGTTTATATAATTCCTTAATTTAATATTTGGTTTTTAATAATAACTACCATTCATACTTGGTGAATTAGTCACCTCGGATTTGTCCATTACGTGGTGATTTTTATACAATCAGTAGTTGCTTATGTTTGACCGTTAGGCCTGTTTCACATTTAAGTAGCCATTACTGGATTTTTATGGCTTCATACACAATATATTTCATTTAGTCCTAAATTGTTATTTTGCGTTTATAATTAGGTTTAATGTCTCTGGATGTGTTTTAATTTAGTCTTTTTGTGATCTTTGTTTGTAACAACTGTGTTATTTAATATTACTGGCTAATTATTTGCTATCCATTTCCAATATAACATATAACATTTAGGTCTATGGTATGTATGACTCTTACAGCCATATCCAATTCATAAACAATAGTTTATACAATTACTTAATTCTTATTTGTTGTTCTGGTGATAAACAATCTCACCTCTATTGAACTTTTTTCATTAAACTCCCCTCATAACATGGGTATTTACTTAATGTTAATACAGACTTATTCTCTAATGCTTTTTGTTCTCCCTTCCATGTTAACACCATCTTATTACTTTTCCTTGTGAATCACACCTTTAAACTTTTACAATACATTTTTAAGTTATAACAATACTATTTCCTAGTCATCACAGTGAATATCACTACTTAGTGTTCGTTATTTACTGAATCAATGTTCTATTCTAAATATTATTCATTGTAACTTTGTTAAATGTTATTGTTCCTCTTAAAACTAAAACATAGGTTATTTTACTAAGTCTTTACCTTAGCCTACTCTCCTCTTACTATTTTTATGATAGACAATATTTGTATTTATTTTTCACTTGCACTTTCTTAAATTAATTAGTGTTCATTATAATTTACTTAGTGTTTCTTTAGTATTATATCACTCTAGGATAAATCACTTTCACTAATTCAACTTCCATTTATTTCTCATCATTTTATTCTCTTTCTCTACACACTATCTATATAAAATTATTAATATTGTGTCTTTCTTTGTTAACAAATTACATATATCCCTAACTCTTTGGTTAGTGTACTTTTATACATTGTTTCATATGACTGACTGTTTATAATTGTCATTTTATCAATACTAACATTCATTAATAGTTTTGGTTCTTAACCGGTTTCATTTTCTTTATTATTTTGGATTACATTATTCCTCTCTTCTCTATTTTTTTTTCTTGTCTAGTTTTCTTGACGCGTTTCATTTTGTTTTCTTCCTTGTGGGTTGGTTCTCTCTTGGTTTTCATTCTTCTTCTCCTTCATTCGTCTTGTTTTCTTTATTTTGGTTTCTTAACTGGCCAGTCTCTGGGGTTGGGTCAATGTCGTTTGTATGTCAGTCTATTATTTTAGTTTCTTTATTAATCACTTTCGGTTTATTACTCCTTCTCCTTCCATGTTAATTACCTTTTATTTATTTTTTACTCTCCACATAATTTATTTATTCAAACATCATATCATTTAGCATTTTTTATACACACTTGTTGTTATCAAAATTTATCTGAATTTGGTGATGTTATATAATGCTCTCCCACCAAAATTGATCATTTTATAAAACGTGATTCTAAGTTTGATGAAATTATCAATTGTATTGTATCATTTTCTTCTTAAACTCTCCTGCTTCTCACTCGATTTTTATGCTTAATTCTGTATCTTTTATTTCCTTTCTTCTGATTCTTTTCTTCATTATTTCTTCTTATTACGAACTGGCGTATTGATTTTTTATTATAAATTATTCCCTATAAATCTCATTTTCCCTAACTAACTTTACCTTGTAGTTGCAATCGATTCGGATGGGCTCTATTGGCTTACCTAACTCCGTCGTTCAAAACTACTCTTATTCTGAGATCAGGGGAACATCATCCCTGCTCAGTAAAATGATTGCTGGACTTATTCAACAGTCAATCTCAATTAATGAATCTTAAATACAGTCATCTCGTGACTCAACATAATAATAATAATCATAACATTTGTTGGGAATCTTTTACCTTTGTATTTCATTATTGGTCAGTTCGAGTCATATATTTTTTCATCTTTCTTTATAGATACTACTTGATAATACTTGAAGCATTGCTTTTTATTGATACAATTCACATTTTTATTCATTTTTAATTACTTTTGTATCATCTCAATTCATATTACAACTCTTAGAATGTTCATTTTATTTATTTCGTTTTTTGATCATTGGTTTTCTTATTCTCACTTCCCATTTCTTTGTGGATAGTAGTGGAAGCTGATCATTTTGATTGATATTATTTTTTCATAACTTTTTACATATCACAGTAAGTTAGTGTTTCTTACTAGTTAGGAATTTTTGTAGCTTATTCCATTATAGTATGTTTTGCTTTTTTGGTCCTCATATTTTGGCTAAAGATTATTGTAACTTAATCTTATTTTGTTAGGAATGTTTTGTAACTTCACTCCCTTATTATTAATTTTTATTCAAAGATTATAGTAAGTTAGTGTTTCTTACTTTATGTGGATTCTTGGTAATTTTATATCTCCATTTTATGATTGGTCTAAAATATTCTCGAAATATCTGTGTAAGCTGTCCTTACATAACTTTTTTGAATTTTTAAATTCATTTTTTATATATATTTTTTCATTATTATTTATCAGCAAACTTACTTGCTGGGATTATTCTTTCTTTTTATTCCAACTAACTTGGTTGGCTTCTTCAACTTGCATTCTTTTCAGTTAAGTTTGACTGTCATAGTATTTTTTAATCGATGCTTGGTTATATACCCCCTTTATTTTCTGGGTGGTGGGGTTGGTTATTTCATATGTGTTATTGCCCTTGTCTTGTGTGATAGTGTACGGCCCTACATATAGCAATAGTAACTTTTTCGTAATGCCTTCTATGGAGCTGGGTAATTCCCTGTTCTTTATTAATACACTCTCCCCTATCTGGTACTTGATCGTATGTGGATGGTTCTTATAGTATTTATTTTTCTGCTGCTCTACCTTCTCAGCAATTTTGTTATAAATTCTTCTCTTTTCAAATTGGTATTCGGCATTGGTGGGAAATTTAATTAAATCGTTTATCTCTCTAGGTGGTGGTCGTTCAAATATCATTGAGTATGGTGTGGTTTCAGTGAAGTTGTGGTAAGCAAGATTTATAAATTCTTCAGTGGACTTTAGGTAATTGTGCCACTCCTTTTGTTTGTTATGGCAGTAGGTCCTCAGAATTCGGCCCACTTCTCTAAGCACTCTCTCAGCTGGGTTACTGCTGGGATGATAAACAGATGTTTTGTATGTTTTGATACCATGTTCCCAGAGTTTATTTTTCCACAAATTTCCTTTAAACTGGGTCCCATGATCGGTTATTATGGCCGTAGGTTTTCCCACTTCTGGTATAAATTTGTCCAATATAATTTCAATGATTTTCTTGGTAGTAGTACGGTTAATAGAATATAATTTGGTATATTTGGTAAAGTGATCGAATATGATGATTATGAATTTAAACCTGTGTCTTCCTCCACTGCGAGGAAACGGACCACAAATATCAAGAAATGCTCTCTCTAATTTTTGGCTTGATATTATGGGTATCATCATACCCTCCTTCTTAGCATTGTTGCATTTCACCATTTGACAGATGTGACATTTTTGTATGGTTTGGCTTACCTTTCGATATATACTCTTGATATATACTTGCTCCTCTAGTGCCTTTACTACTTTCATGGCACCCATATGGCCGTAACGGATGTGGTAGTCCATGATTATCTGTTCTTCTGTTGTAGATGGGATTACTAGTTTCCATTCTCCGACGCTAGGGTTATTTCTGATGAATAATAAATTGTCATGTACTTTATAATACTGTACAAGGGGTTCTTCTTCCTTCAGTATTATTTCTCTGATATTCACTATCTTTGGGTCCACATTTTGCTGCTTGCTTATCTCCAGCATTATCTTTTCCAGATCTGTTCTATCTTTAATGATGTTATATACTTTGACTAGCAGTTCTTTTTCTCCGTCGAATGTTTGTTGCTGGATGTTAATACATGATAAAATGTCAGCAGCAATATTTTTCTTTCCTGGTATGTATTCCCAGTTAATATGGTATTCCTGCAATAGTAGTATCCATCGGGTTAGTCTTCCATGGCTAAGCTTGCATTGTTTAAGGAAAGATATTGATCGATGGTCACTCCTCACGGTTACGTCGTACCCTAAAATGTATGTCCTGAATTTGTCGCAGGCGAATACAACACTAAGTAACTCCTTTTCCGTGACGTGGTAGTTCCTCTCACAAGCATTTAGGGTTCTACTTGCAAAGCTTATGACCATATGTTGCCCTTTATCGTCTTCTTGATACAAGACAGCACCGACACTCACGTCGCTCGCATCACAATTCATGAAAAATGGCTTTTGGAAATCTGGATGGTGCAGCATGACGGTGTCTAAAAATTTTTCTTTTATTTGTTCAAATACCTTGTCTTGGTCGGCTCCCCATGTCCATTTATTTTTTGCGGATAACTGTTTTTGAAATTGTGCTGTCAGCTTGGAATAATGGTCCTGGAATTTCTGACAATAATTGCATATTCCAAGGAAAGATTGTAGCTGTTTTTTATTTTTAGGTGTTGGGAATCTTTGTATTGCTTCAACCTTCTCTGCTGAAGGGGTGATACCTTCTTCGGTCAGATTAAAACCTAAAAATTGTACCTTGCTGGCTATGAATTTGGATTTGTCCAGCTTAAGGTTAATATGGTTATCTGATAATTTTTTCAAAACTGTCTCTACTCTATTACAGTGTTCTTGCCAATTTGATGATGTGATCAACAAGTCATCTACATATACGGTAGTAAAGTCAAGTACCTCTTGTCCCAATATCTGATCCATACACTGGACGAATACAGCAACCGAATTAATTAATCCGAATGGCAGTCTCTTGAATTGGTAGTTTCTCCCATCGAACAGAAAAGCTAAGTATTTTCTACTGTTCGGGTGTAGCTCTACCTGCCAGTATCCGCAGATGGTATCCCATGCACTGATGTATTTCGTGCCATGGAATTTCTTAAGGATCTCTTCAATTTCGCTTGGGGACATTCTATCATTTACTATCATCTTGTTGATTTCTCTAGCATCAAGGCATATTCTTACCTTGCCGTCCTTCTTTGATATCGCCACTATTGGGCTTGTATACGGTGATTGGCTTAATTCTATTATATCCTCCTCCATCATCCGGTTAATCTCGGCCTTCACTGCATTTCTTTGAGAGTATGCGATAGGATATGATTTTTTCTTAAAATCCACGGGCTCCTTGAATATAATTTTATATTGATAATCTTTTACTTTTCCCGGGACATCAGAAAAAATGTGTCAGTATTGATTGTAAATTTTTAATTTTTAATTTTAAATTCTCCTTCCATGTTAATTACCTTTTATTTATTTTTTACTCTCCACATAATTTATTTATTCAAACATCATATCATTTAGCATTTTTTATATACACTTATTGTTATCAAAATTTATCTGAATTTGGTGATGTTATATAATATATTATATATATATATATATATTGTAACAATTAGACTCTGTATGGTCTGAAAGTCTCATATAATGGTAGTTAATTTATATATATTGTAACAATTAGACTCTGTATGGTCTGAAAGTCTCGTATAATGGTAGTTAATTTGTAACGATAAATGTGTTACGCTTCATTAAAGTTCATAATTACGTAACGACTTTCTTGCGTCATATTTGACCTCGCCAATACCTGTTTACCTGTTTTCTTTCTTAATGGTGATTTTCCCGTTAATAGGCGCCAAATTGTTTGTCCAAAACAATTAAAAAGTTGTCGTCTAGCGTAACCGTATCTCTCACTGTTGGTCGTCGGGGAAATTCAAATCTGTTTACCCGCGAAATCTTACCAACCTGTATTTCTTGTAGAAAGAATTGTTACGGTGCTAGGTTAATGAAGTAAACACATAAAATTAATTTGTGAAATAATGAACAGGTATTAAAATAAGTATTGGTTTATTAATGGTCAAATTTGCTGTTAATAATTACGCTAACATAAAATTATATTACTTTTGTACTTGTTATGCTCCGGCTATAAATATTTTATCACTCAGTGGTTGGCTGTATTCTTGCCTTGGGTTATCGACTGAAAGCCTATTACATTTTCTAAATGCTTTATTCAGTCAAAATTCCTTTCGATTGCGGGCAAAAAAGGTTTACAAAATGATTTTTGAAAGTACAATCCTTGACATCAAGTTAATTAAATATAATAATCTTCCTTTACAACAGTTTACTTATGGTTTAAAACAATAGTGTGTTCACTTTACAACATAGGTTAAGTTCGACTTGTGTATAAATCGTTTCTTATTTCTCAAAGAGTTAATAGTGAATTTGAATAATCTTTTAATATTAGTTATTTAATATTTTAATAATTATTCAGTGTTTATTAAGTTTGAACCAAGTTTTGAAATTGTGCATAAATTCGTTTAAGTGTTGTGAAAAGTCTTGTGGGTGTAGTTAAGTAATTTAGTATTATACTTTACAAGTTTATTGATGTTTGATGGATTATTTTCATCAGTTCTGGTGTTATAGTCGTCCTTCTCTAATATGGGTTTTATTTCTTGTAATTCGGATTTAATTTGGTTTACTTTTGTTGAAATGTTCTATCAATCTTGTCTCTTCATTGTTAGTAAGTATTTTCCTTCATCTATTTGGTTTATTTTTACTAATGTCTATGGATCGACAATTTTATCATCTGCCCTCTTCTGGTGCTAAAAATGGACTCTTAATTTGTTTTTTCACGGTTTTTATATAATAATGTTTTGTTGTCATAGTAACCAGACTACTCTCTATTGGCTGACAGCATTTTGTTCTCATTGTTATAAAGCTTGAGTTTTTGTTCAAAATGAATAAATATTTTCTAACTAAGATATTTTCCTTGTCTTATTACCAATCTGATTATTATTATTATCATTGAATAGCTTTTTTGATGTAGTTTATTTAGACATCAAACATGATTATGTTTTGTTATCTCTGGCCTATTTTAACATTTGGCTATTGTCATTCTTTTTACTTAATTTTGTTATTATGTTGTTTTATGCAATTATTTTGTATTTATATTGTTTCTTGGTTGGTTATTTTATGTTTTCTTATCTTTTTCTCTCACTGTTTACTGTTATTTGTGGATATTTTACAATTTTGGTTCACCTATTTTGAGGTCTACCCTTACCTATTCTTATTATAATATTTTTATTTTAATTTTACTCTTAATACTAGTTTTTTATCATTCTGTTTTGGGTAGTTTACATTAATCATTGATTTACATTCTTTAGTATATGGCTATTATAGCTTCTCTGACATTTTACTGCTTTCTGTAACTAATTTTATAATTTTAACATGCTTTGTTCCTTATGCTTTTATCATCATTAATACAGCTTATTCTTAATACTAATTCAACAATTATAACATTTGAACAATTCTACTATCACTATCATCTTCTCTGTATCTCCTTATAACAGCATTACAATAACTTTAAACATTTAACATACAACTTTTGCATTTAAACATTCATTTCTCTTAATCCTTATTTCTAACTAAAAAACAATATTATTTGGACTAATATTTAATTGAATGATATTAGTTCCTTTTTATCACTAAACTTATTTAATTATTCACTTCTTTGAGTGTTTTACATATATTTTTGTGGTTGATAATTTTACTTATCCATTTTCTTTAGGCACTCTCACTTCTAGATGAGTTCTTGCTTATAAGTAACTATGTTTGTATATCGTTGTGTTACACTGGCACTTTGTAAGGTTTTCACAGTACTATTTAGTGTTTACAGTGGTTATTCTATATTATTTTATTCCTTTAACTCAATTCACTTTGGTGTACTCACCCTTATCATATTGTTAATTGGTAAATCACTTCCTACTCCTATCATGCACTCTTGGTTCATTCTAGTTTGGTTAGTACCGTAAAACGGGGTGAATAGGAACACCGGGGTGAATAGGAACGAAACTTTGTAAAAGCACAAAAATATTCCCCTATTATATACACAAAAGAATTTTTCGTTCCCAATTTTTTTTTTCAGTTGGCTAATATGGTAGCAATCTGGGAAATTATGTTTCATGTGGTTGGCAACACTGTCTGTTTCTTTACAAGATTTGAAAGCACGTGCAACAAAAACCTCAATTTTTAACCTCTCCAAAACTTCTCTTGTAAGTACAAACCTACTATTATTATAGGCTTAACGTTTATATATTTAGGATAAGTATAGACCTGTTCAACACTATGTCATATTATATCTTACTTGTTGTTGAAACTTTTCATGCCAATTATTTATTTTTGTTGCGACGTCATGAGTTTGATATTTGCGGGGTGATTCGGAATGCTCCTTTTAGGTGTTCCGATTCACCCCGTAGATTGTGTTCATGATTTTTTTACATCGATAGAGTAATACTTTTTATGTTATGGATTGAAGTACATACTATAATAATTATATACTGTAATAAATTTGTTTTTTTGAAGGTTAAGCTGATTACCTGAAGTTGCGATGCCTCGAAAATATGTAAGTGTGGCCATCAAGAAGTAAAAGGACCCCAATACTGAAACTGTAATAAAGGCTATCAAGGACTTAAATAATGGAATGAGTTTTAGAAAATGTTCTGGAAAGCACAACTTGTCTGTAACTATGTTACACAGACACTTCAAAACTGGAAGTACATTGAAAAAAAGAGGGGGGGCAGACGACATTGACTGCAGAAGAAGAGGCAGTGTTGGTGGATCGACTTAAAGTGTGTAGTGACTGGGGGTACCCTGTCGACTCGCTAACTCTTAGGTTACTAGTGAAAGATTTTCTTGAGCGGCAAGGGAAGCAAGTGCATAAATTCAAAGACAAAACACCTGGCCCTGATTTTGTAGCTTCATTTTTAAATCGCCACAAAGAGTTTCTGTCTGCTCGAATGTGCCAGAATATAAAAAGGTCACGGGCAGCAGTTTCGCCAGAGGTAATAAATTCATATTTTGATGAGCTTCAAAATAAATTGAAGGATGTTCCTCCTAGTAACATCATAAATTATGATGAGACCAACCTCTGCGATGATCCAGGTAAACGCAAACTAATTTTCAGACGTGGTTGTAAATACCCAGAAAGGGTGATTAATTCTTCAAAGGCATCAATGTCAGTAATGTTTGCTGCAACAGGAGAAGGAAAGATTTTGCCTCCATATGTGGTGTACAAGGCTCAGCACCTCTATGATAGCTGGAGGGAAGGAGGGCTGAAAAACTCAAGGTACAACCGCACCAAGTCGGGGTGGTTCGACAGCTTTTGTTTCCAGGACTGGGTCGAGTCAGTTGCAATCCCCTTCTTCAAGAATGTCGAGGGACCTAAATTCCTCATCGGGGATAATTTGGCATCACACTTATCAGTGGATGTTATAAAACTCTGCGATGAAAAGAATATCAGGTTCATTTTTCTGCCAAGCAATTCCACCCACCTGACGCAACCACTAGATGTGGCTTTCTTCAGGCCCATGAAGATTTCTTGGCACCAGATTTTGGAGGAATGGAAGAAGGGAAGTGGAAGAGGGGAGGCATCTGTGCCTAAAGATAAATTTCCATCCTTACGGAGAAAGCTTTTTGACACACTCAAGGAGGAAAATGTTCAATCCGGCTTCAGAAAGTGTGGCATTGTGCCTTTGTGCCGTAATAAAGTCCTTAAGATGTTGCGTAGCACTGACGAGTCCACTGGTATCGACAACAGTCAGGATGAAGGCACATCAGTACAGACTGCATCTTCTTCACATGTACAAGCCATAGATGAGTCTTTTAAGGAACTCTTACGGTCCTTAAGACAGTATGATATGCCTAAACCCCAAAAAAAGAGAAGCAAAGTTAATGTAACGCCTGGGAAAAGTATTGAGGTGAAGGATCTCGATGACCCGGAAACAGCAGACCCTCAGTCGGGGCCCTCAGGAGTTCAAAATAAACCTAAGCGCACTGGTAACTCACATGAAAAGACCAAAGAGCGGCCCAAAAAGAAGACTAAGTTGGATCCAACAGACTCATCCACAGAAAACGAATCCGATTATTCGCTCCAAGAAAGTGATGAGGAGTTCAGACTCTCCACACCTTCTGAGGAGGAGCCAGATTTTGGAATTCCAGAAGGCCCTGAAATAGTATCAGGGTTTTTTTCTCCAGGCGACTTCGTTGTCGTTAAGGTATATGGGAAAAAAAAGTCCACATGCAGACTCTATGTCAGCAGAGTTTTGTACCCTGAAGATGATGGCTATGTAGGTGTATTTTACAAAAAGACCCCTGGAACGAGGAGATTTTGTGAAACAGATGAGGATGCGTTTTTCCTTCCTCAAGACGTTTTGAAGACATTACAGCCTACTGACAGCGTCCAGACATCTTCTAGATTTAAAAATATGATTAGTTTTAAGAATGACATGAATGATCTTATTCTGTATTGAATTCAGAGAGAATTTCACAATTTTTTAAATGTAAATATGTGTTTGACGAAAAATGTACTTTTATGTAGCAATATATGTTTTCTTTGATGATAATTGTGTGTTCCTATTCACCCCTTTCCATTATTACTCGTTCCGATTGATCCTTCAAATGTTTGAATAGAAACAAACATGGATTGTAATGAGTGTTCCGATTCACCCCTATGTGCGGGGTGATTCGGAACACCATAAAAAAAATATATAAAAAAAGCCATGCTTTTTTTAAGCTTTTCTTGTTTGATCCTAAAAGAAGAAGACGAGACCCAAGTTTCTAGCACAAATGTTTCATTAAGAAAGATCTTTTCCTACCCAAATTTTACATTGGAAGTTAAAAAGTGTTCCGATTCACCCCGTTTTTATATTATTTATTAAATTTCACATTTGTTCTTTGTATCATGGTTTGTGTGTTTTATTGTTCGTTCATTTTTTTATCATTCAATATTTACTTAATTGTTAATACAATATTTTCTTTGGACTTGTACTTTCCCTGATTAAGGGTACATTTAATAATCTTTACTTGGAATTCATGTGTTCATTTCATTATTTCTTTTGTCATTGAGCCAATCACTTGGGTTGGGTCATTGTCATTTGTCTCGTATAAGTTATAGTCATTTTATTTTTCTTGATTTAACATGGTTAATTCTTATTTTCATGCCTTTTTATTTTATATTTCTTATCTGGTATTGGGGCTGCTTTTGGTATCGTAACATAATGCCTCTCCATCAAAATTGATCATTTTGTAAAACACTAGCATAGTTTTTTATGAAATTATCAGTTAGGCCTATATATAATTTTTTCCTTTTTCTTCATGTTTATTTCTTCCTTCTGGTTTCTTATCTTACTTATTCCATTCCTTTTTATTTAGTTATTTTTTAGATCTGTGTTTACTTATTCTCATTAGTGCGTTCTCCCTGTAATATATAATTTCCCTAACATTTTGTAGCTGGTTTCATCCATTACTACCTTTTATTCTGAGATCAGAGGAATGTCATCTCTGATCAGTTAATTGATTGCTGGACCTATTCTGAGTCAATCTTAAATATACCTTTTGTCATCTAGTGACTTTCATTAATAATAATAATAATAATATTTCGGGGATTGTCCACTTTATGGTTCTTCAGATCTTTTAACTTTTTTCTACTCCTTCTTCAATCCGCTATTCCTTTGCTATATTCTGTTATGTACTCACACAGTTGGTTGTTTTTATTTATTTATTTGTTAATTTCATTACTTCTAACTCTTAAATAGTCTATTTTTCTTTTTTCTTGTGATAATTTTAATTATTTTAGACATTTTTTCCTTTCTTTTCATTTGTTGATTACCCTTATTTTGCTTCAGCTACTTATTGTATTTGTTTTTTATTTTTCCTGATACCATTTCTTTATTCTTCTCTCTTAATATTCTATATTCCTTACAATTTTATTTATTTGTCTTAGCATGTCTTGATTGTTTTATATTTGTTTATTTTAATTGATCTCCTTTCTAATTATCTTGTGTTATTAATTCTTGTTTTCACTTTGTTTCGATGTTTGTTTATTTCATCTCATACGCTTTATAACTGGTGGTGTAGGCTGATCTTACTTGTATTTTGGAATTTTGTTGGTTGTTTATTTTTTTGATTTATTATCCCTCCTCGTAGAATTTCTTAATGGAAATTTGGTTGTATACTCCCTTGATCTTTTTAGTTATTGGATGCTTACTTCATACGTATTGTTGCCATTGTCCTTTGTTATTATATAAGGTCCTACGTATAACAATAATAGTTTCTTGGCTATACCTTCGAATGTACTAGGTAGCTCTCGATTTTTTATTAATATTTTTTCTCCTATTTGATAGTTAATTACCTTGGTTCTGTTCAGCGAATATTTGTTTTTCTGTTTCTCTATTTTTTCCATGATCCTGTTGTAGTATTTCCTTTCTTCACACGGGTCTGTTGGGTTGGTTGGAAAGTCAATCAAATCTTGTATCTCTCTATGTGGCTTCCTTCCGAACATCATAGAGTATGGGGTGTTTTCAATGAAGTGGTGGTAACTTATGTTTAAAAATTCTTCTGTTGACGGTAAATACTTTTGTCATTCTCTCTGTTTGTCATGACAATATGTTCTTAAAATTCGTCCCACCTCTCTTAATACTCTCTCAGCGGGATTGCTGCTGGGATGATATACTGAAGTTTTGTACATTTTGATGTTTATTTCCAATAGTTTTTCTAGCCACCTTCTCCCTTTAAACTGTGTTCCATGATCGGTGATTATAGTAGATGGTTTTCCGATTTCAGGTATGTATTTATTGATAATTATATCCAATATTTTCTTTGTGGTTGCTCTGTTAATAGGGTATAACTTAGTGCATTTAGTGTAATGGTCGAATAGGATTACTATGAACTTGAACCTGTGCCTCCCTCCACTACGTGGGAATGGTCCACATATATCGAGAAACACCTTTTCAAGTTTATTATTAGATGTGATGGGTATCATAATTCCATCTTTCCTTTCATTATTGCTTTTAACCATTTGACAGATGGTGCATGTCCTGATATTTCGAATTACTTTTCGGGTTATACTTTTTATAAATATTCTTTCTTCTGCTTTCACTATTTTTAAAGCTCCCATGTGTCCATACCTGACATGGTAGTCTTTGATTAATTTATCTTCTAGTGATGTTGGAACTACTAGCTTCCAATTTCCTTGATTCCCTTGGGTTTTAATAAATAATACATCATTATGGATGCAATAAAATTCTTTAATTATTTCTTCTGATTCCATTACTCTCCTCCGTATGTTTACTAATTTTGTATCCCGTTTCTGCTGTTGTACTATTTCATTGACTATCTCTTCCAGGTCCTTTCTATTCTTTAATATATAATACACTTTGGCAATTTTCTCCTTTTCTCCTTCAAATGTTTGATTGTTAACATTTATTCTGGATAATACGTCTGCCGCTACATTTTTCCTACCTGGAATGTATTCCCATGTTATGTGGTACTCTTGCAGAGTGAGGATCCAACGGGTGAGTCTACCATGGCTCAGTTTACATTGTTACAGAAATGATATCGATTTATGGTCGCTTCTGACCATGATAGGGTACCCCAGTATATACGTTTTAAATTTACCGCATGCGAACACTATGCTTAATAATTCCTTCTCCGTAACGTTATAGTTGTGTTCGCAGCTGTTTAACACTCTGCTGGCAAAGCTGATGACCAGGTGGTGTCCTTCCTTATCCTCTTGATACAATTCAGCACCCAGGCTGACGTCACTGGCGTCGCAGTTTAAATAGAATGGTTGCTTAAAGTTGGGATGATGCAGCATCACGGTTTCTAAAAATTTTTGTTTAATTAGTGTTAGTACAACATTCTGTTCTGTTCCCCAGGTCCACCTGTCTTTAGACGACAGTTGTTTTTGAAATGTTGCTGTTAAATATGAGTAATTATTTTGAAATTTACGGTAGTAGTTGCAAATACCCAGGAAGGATTGCAACTGTTTCTTATTTTTTGGGGTAGGGAATTTCTGGATGGCCTCTACCTTCTCTTGGGATGGGGATATTCCCTTCTCAGTTAGATTAAATCCTAGGAATTTTACTTCTTCCGCTATGAAATTGGATTTATCCAGCTTCAGAGTGATATTGTTATTAGATAGTTTGTTCAATACATGTTCCACTCGGGTACAGTGTTCGTTCCAGTCCGATGATGTTATTAGTAAGTCATCAACATATACAGTTGTGAATTGTAGAGCCTCTTGACCTAGAACTTGGTCCATACATTTCACGAACACTGCGACGGAATTGATGAGACCGAAAGGTAACCTCTTAAATTGGTAATTCCTCCCGTCAAAAATGAAGGCCATGTACTGTCTACTATGTGGGTGCAGCTCTACTTGCCAGTACCCGCATACTGTATCCCACGTGCTGATATATTTTATACCGTAACATTTTTTCAATATTTCTTCGATTTCCCCTGGTGAAGTCCAGTCATTGATGATCATTTTATTTATCTCCCGGGCGTCTAAACAAATTCTTACTTTACCACTCTTTTTGGGTATTGCGACGATAGGGCTTGTGTATGGGGATTGACTATACTCAATGATGTCCTCCTCCATCATTCGATTGATTTCAGCTCTGACTTCGTCTTTAAGAGAGTATGCTATTGGGTATGATTTTCGATGAAAGTCCACTGGTTCCCGGAAATTGATCTTACACTGGTATCCCTTGACCTTGCCTGGAGTGTTGGAAAAAAGTGTTTGTATTTTTCGTATATGTCTATTAAATTTTCTACTTGTTCTTCTTTATATCTTGGTCTGGCCTACTCCTTTGAAAGATTCTGATCTCCTCAAGTTTCTCCCCCCATAATTCACTATTGTTATCTTCATCACTTTTTATTACGGATGTTCCATGGTTTCTACAAAAATAATTATTCAAGACTGGGTCTTGGTTCAGTACTGCAGGTGTATGGTTGCTGTTTACCACCTTTGCTGACCATATTCCTTTTTCTGATGTTAAAAATACTATTTCTTTTTGTAGGTTTATTATTGCAGAGTGCTGTCGCAACACGTCGCATCCTATTAGTACATTGAACGGTAATCCACTCGCTACCAAGTGAGACTTGCTTTCTGATAGTTTTGTTCTGTTTCCCTGTTGCTCCGATAATGATGATGTTATTTATGGGCAACGTTGGTATTGATGTTTTGCAATTTAACTGGATCTGTTCTAGTTCTGTTTGGTTTATGAGGGAGATGTTTGACTCTGTGTCTATCTTGATGATTGTTATTGTTCCATTCACTGTGGCCTGGATATAAACTATTTCGTTATTGGTTCTAGGTAATTGGTTATCCTCTTCTTCTAAGAGCTCCTCTCTTATGTTTCTTAGGTAGTAGTTGGAGACAATTGTGATCGTATTATTATTATTTTGTCGAGTCATTTGTCTTTGTAGCCCAAGTGATTGGTCATGTGAAGGGCGGTCCTCAGTTGTCACTGACCTTTTAAGTTTAAATTCGGTGTTTCGGTATTGGCCCGATTATCTTACGGGTTCGTCGACGGTTCAGGTATTGGCTCTGGTCTGTTATTCATATTACTTTCAGACGGTTCGGTGATCCTTACCCTTTGGTACCTATCATCATTTGATGTTTCTTCGTAGTAATTGGAGTTCGTCTGTGGATTCGGACAGTACCTCCTCTGGTTTGTTTGGTTTCTGCCTTGTATGTAATTTACTTGGTGATGACCCTCTCTGTTTTTGTTATCCCCGTTTCCTCTGTTGTACTGGTAGTTCGGGTTGTAGTTGTTCCCTCAGTAATTACTGTTGTTGGGGTGGCTGTTCGGATGCTGGTTTTGTCCATTCCCTCTGTAATTATTGTTGTTGGGGTGGTTATTTTGATTGTTCCCGTGGTATGGTTGACTACCCTGGTTGTTGTTTGGCCGGTTACCCCTATATTGGTTGTTGTTCAAGTTTCTGTTTTGATTACTCTGGTTGTTATTCTGGGGGTTATTGTTCGACAGATTGTAATTCGGTGGATTCTGGTTCTCGTTCCATCTATTATATTTTAAGTTTACCATCCTGTTACGTTTGTATTGCCCATCGTTTTTGTGATCTTCTAACAGGCTTGCCATACCTTGAATAGTTTTCACCTGCCCTTGCCTTCTGGCTTTTTGGATGGCGTCTTCGTAATGGTAGCCTAATTGTATTACCAAAGATTCTTCCGGGATTCTTGGCTCCAGGTTACGCGCTAAGCATACTTTGCCCAAAAAGTACGACGTTAGAGTGTGTCCTGCTTGTGGCTCATACCTCCCATTGCTTATATCATTTCGTACCACATTCTGTGTTGATTCCGACCAATATTTGTCACGGAATTGCGTTTTGAAATCCTGGGTGTTGCATATGTCTGGTCTTGTTGCCGTCCACCAATTATCGTGGGTGTCTCGGAACATCTCATCTATCATGCCTCGCACCATTGTCCATCGAGTTTCCCAATTTTTCTCGATCATCTCCTCGACCCTCTTCAAAAACTCCATCGGATTGCGCCGGTAGCTACGGAAGTTGATCAGCTCCCAATTCTCGCTGGTGATTATATGCGTGTTATTGCAAGGTTTATCTCGCAAGGCGTCTAATTCTTCTTGCATCTGCCTCTCCCGTTGGTTGATTCCATTGATTTTTTCTTTATTTTCTTTGACTTTTCCGTCTACCTGGTTTAGGTTGCTATAAACGCTTTCCACCCTTTCACTGACATCTGTTTGTATTTCTTTTTGTTTTTCCTCCAGCTTTTTTAGCACTTATTGCTTGGTTCTTGTGCATTCTGCGGTCGTGACTTGTTGAAGTTCATCAATCCTATTTTTACTTTCGTCTTCAACGTCGTTTATCTTGCTTATTAGTTCCTCACGGACTTGTATCACTGTTTCATTCATCTCTGTGATGGTCTGTTTTATTTCCTCCCGACATTCTACCAACTGTTGTCTTAATTCTTCTTTAGTCTTCTCATTATTTTCCTTCAATTGTCGTTGGAGTGTTTCATAGTTATTATCAATTTTATTATTCAATTTTTCATTGGCTTCTCTCATTTGTTTCTTCAGTTCTTCACGATTCTTCTCATTATCCTCCTTCATTTCCTCTTTATTCCTGTCCAATTTTTTATTTATTTTTTCCTCCATTTTGTCTATTTTTCCTCGAATTTTCTGTTTATTTTTTCCTCCATCTGTTTAAAATTTTCATTGTTCTTCTCTTGGATTTTGTTATTCCCTTCCATTATAATTCTCAACATCTCCTGCATGCTCATGTCCTCTTTTTGTGTGGGTTTATTTGGTTGGTCGCCGACTATTACTTCTACTTCAGGTGCTGGTTGGGTTGGTTTCTCTGGTTGGTCCCCTTGGGCATCCTCTTCGATGATTTCCATTTCCTCAACCGATGTTGCCTCCTTGTCTTCCATGTCGGTGTCCTCTGTCATCTTCTTTGGTCTGCCTGTTGTGATCATCTTGCTATCCTTTTCCGTAACCGCCGCTAGCCTTCAACTCTAGCCACACTAGTTGGTCGCCAATTTGTAACAATTAGACTCTGTACGGTCTTAAAGTCTCGTATAATGGTAGTTAATTTGTAACGATAAATGTGTTACACTTCATTAAAGTTCACGTTGCGTCATAATTACGTAACGACTGTCTTGCGTCGTATTTGACCTCGCCAATACCTGTTTACCTGTTTTCTTTCATAATGGTGATTTTCCCATTAATAGGTGCCAAATTGTTTGTCCAAAACAATTAAAAAGTTGTCGTCTAGCATAACTGTATCTCTCACTGTTGGTTGTCGGGGAAATTCAAATCTGTTTACCCACGAAGTCTTACCAACCTGTATTTCTTGTAGAAAGAATTGTTACGGTGCTAGGTTAATGAAGTAAACAAATCAAAATTAATTTGTGAAATAATGAACAGGTATTAAAATAAGTATTGGTTTATTAATGGTCAAATTTGCTGTTAATAATTACGCTAACATAAAATTATATTACTTTTGTACTTGTTATGCTCCGGCTATAAATATTTTATCACTCAGCGGTTGGCTGTATTCTTGCCTTGGGTTATCGACTGAAAGCCTATTACGTTTTCTAAATGCTTTATTCAGTCAAAATTTCTTTCGATTACGGGAAAAAAAGGTTTACAAAATGATTTTTGAAAGTACAATCCTTGACATCAAGTTAATTAAATATAATAATCTTCCTTTACAACAGTTTACTTATGGTTTAAAACAATAGTGCGTTCACTTTACAACATAGGTTAAGTTCGACTTGTGTATAAATCGTTTCTTATTTCTCAAAGAGTTAATAGTGAATTTGAATAATCTTTTAATATTAGTTATTGAATATTTTAATAATTATTCAGTGTTTATTAAGTTTGAACCAAGTTTTGAAATTGTGCATAAATTCGTTTAAGTGTTGTGAAAAGTCTTGTGGGTGTAGTTAAGTAATTTAGTATTATACTTTACAAGTTTATTGATGTTTGATGGATTATTTTCATCAGTTCTGGTGTTATAGTCGTCCTTCTCTAATATGGGTTTTATTTCTTGTAATTCGGATTTAATTTGGTTTACTTTTGTTGAAATGTTCTATCAATCTTGTCTCTTCATTGTTAGTAAGTATTTTCCTTCATCTATTTGGTTTATTTTTACTAATGTCTATGGATCGACAATTTTATCATCTGCCCTCTTCTGGTGCTAAAAATGGACTCTTAATTTGTTTTTTCACGGTTTTTATATAATACTGTTTTGTTGTCATAGTAACCAGACTACTCTCTATTGGCTGACAGCATTTTGTTCTCATTGTTATAAAGCTTGAGTTTTTGTTCAAAATGAATAAATATTTTCTAACTAAGATATTTTCCTTATTTTATTACCAGTGGTGAAGTTACATGGAGGCAATTGAGGCAATGCCTACCCTAAAAATTCTGTAGAATAAAAATTATAAATACGTATGAACTACGTAACGCAAAGATTATACATTGTTACTGTGACTGTTGAATTTATTAAGCCGAGATGGTGACAGGTGAGATTCGGCATAAAGCGAATGAGGCAACGCGAACTTGCCTCAGCGTTTTTTGTATACATCGTATGTAAGCAATGTGCTGGCGCAAATGGAAGTGCGGGGGAGGGGGATTGTCCCGTGCTGTACACATAGAGCGTTGAGGCATGTCTCACTTCTATGGTGCAAACAGTTAAGTTTGTAACGGGGCAATTAAAGAGGAGGGTCTATTTTTAAATTTTATAATAATTTGGGGCCAATTTGTTCGGGCACCATTTATTTGTCACGAAAATTTGATTTATGTAACACCCTGTATTTAACTCTGTACCAGGCAGAGCCAGGTACGAGACGATGATAACATTGGAATGTGAGGGTGAGCGCGCGTATGTGCCGCTGTTAGTACTCTCGGGCCCAAAGTCACCAACGGAAGTAAACTAAAATGTAACCAATTAACCTGTCACGTGATTGTATTGACGAATCATAGCTCTTTACTACTGTCTGATGTTAATACTCTGGTGTCAAGCTGCATACTGTGATTCACATACAAAGACTGCTGCTGGGGCTATTACGTAACACGTCTGAGCTGGGCTGTCTCCAGACATCAACAATTTACACTAACAATGTATGTGTTGCTGGTTACAAAGGGGCACCTCACAGGTGAATACTGACAATTAAAAATTAAAACTGGATTGAAATTGAAACTATTGTAGCCCACAATTCTGTACCGTTACAATACCCCCCCCAATGAGAGGTTTTGTGCCGAAGCATAAAAACTCTCATTGCCTAAAACCTAAGAGGATCAGTGAGGATATGGCGCCGCAACCCCCCTGAACTCTCTACTAACATCATGGGTACTTACCCCCCTAGTCTGGCGACTGTGGCCGCACCCATCCGACCTTACTGGACTTCTCTGTTCGAGATCCCAACACCATAAGCTCGGACAGACACCCGCCACAGTATCGCCTGAGTCTGAAGCATTTAAGCAAAAAATTAACAAAAAGGCCTTCCATCATACCATATCCACAACTGATTGGGTTTCCTCTTAGCCGTACTGGTTCATGGACAAAGTACTGGTTGACTTTCTCAAAGTACTGGTTGCGTAATTTTGGTTATATAAACTTGTACTTATATACTAGATACTTACAGCTAGTACACATAAATCCCCTACAAATTATATACATATACCATCGCCCACCAAAAATCACAAATGGATGACATAAAATACGATAATAGCACCCTACTATATGATACATACTTCAAACAAAATACTTCATTACCTTTGGATTTTAAATAAAATTTATGAACCTTATAATTTTATCTCAAATTTCCGATTGAATAAAACTTTATTCAATTCGCATTTCTTTCATCAATTATTATTTATTTTATGACTACAGTCAAAATTCAGATCAAAATGAGTTTAAATTCATTATTCAAATTCACCTTTTCAAGTAATTTAATTACATGAATTACCAATTTAATTTTATTTTATTCCCCCACTCCTCATTATATCAATCTCATTTGTTCAAAACAAAAATATTAATTGCATTACAATCAAAACACTACGTCATTTCCTTATATTATTCATAAAAAGCTACCTCCATTTCATCACAGCACTAATTCATCAAACTACAACATTCTTGTTGTTGTCAACTCAAGCATGAAACAAACAATCTACCTGTTTATATCAACAATGGTCTCCCAGACTTGGTTTTATAAACACTAACTCAGTCTCAACATTCCAGATTTCAACACTACTGACATATATACTTCCTTCAAATTTTTGGTTTCTATAAATCTTGTTAGTCTGTACTTCTTAATCAATTACTATTTGTTACAATTCATATCAAAATTAATTTGACTTTGTTAATAAAATTCACATTTTAATTCCACCTCCACTCAAGACAACTTAGCTTTCGTTACATTATTTAAAACACTGTTGATACAAACACACAATGCAAAATAAAATTCATTATTACCTATTGTTAATTATTATTGTTAATTAACAAAATAAAATAAAATATTATGATTATAACATACTACAAACATTGTTACATAAACAATTGTATACAATTTACCAATATACCCTGACACAATGCATTTAGCACTAACACATTTATTTACAAATTTTCGTCATAATTTTCTTGTTTACCACACTTCATTACATAAATCAGCCAAGTAATTTTACCATGGACTCAAATAATTAAATGTTCATTCCATATTTCTCAACCCCCATCGTCAAAAATTAGTCTTTTCTTCACATAACATTGTTCAATTTTATTGATACACAACATATGGCTATCTTTTGTGTAATAACCATACAAATTTATATGTTCCATTTTACCATAATAATAATACATAGGGTTACCCCTATTATTACCTTATCATAAATCAAGTCTACATTAGTATTTTTTAACAAATCTCCGTCAGTAATTTTTGTTATTCCCAGGTAAATTACGTTATTATCACAATTGTCTGCTTATTACCAGTACACTAACTCTCCCCACAGGTACATATTCATCATCAATATAATCATTGTCATTGTTTACTACTGAACAAAGTAATTCTACGTTGTTTACAATATAATCATTTCTCTCAATATTTATTTCCCTTACAAACCCTACATAATCTCTACTTAATCTGAATACCTCTATCACTCTATCTCGCTCATAATCACTTTCAATACCACACCATTTCATATTCTCACTCCACACAGAGGGCATAACAAACTTATTATACGTCTTGGCACTTCCAAGACCATCACAAAAAATAAAGGGACCATCTGAAGACACCTCGTCTTCCACACAACTACCGGAGGAAACTCTGTCCTCATACAACATTGGTGAAGCTTTCTCTTCACCTGTACTACAAGAAAAATTCGCCCTCTGTCCATACTCTACATTTAAACCATCTCTCCATTCTTTCTCCAACTCATCAGTACTTATTACTACTTCATTACTAATGTCAACTAACTTTCTACTCTCATCATCACTACAAATATTACTCAACATATCACCATTTCTTTTATTCGACAATATTTCACTCTTGTTTACGTCATCATGACTAACATTATTACTCACCTTGTTTTCAATATTTCTCCCAAGCTTATCTAGCTGTTGTATTAGCTTAACATTCATTTCATTCAGTTTATCATCAAAACAATTCTTTTGTTCGTTAAATTTTCTATCAAAGTCATTACTTAATTTGTCAAATTTATTGTCAAACTTTTCCTCATTACTATCAAAACGTTTATTTAATTCGTTAAATTTGTTATTCTGTACATCAAATTTGGTGTCAAAATTGCTATTTTGCTCTAAGATTAATTGCAACATATTCATCAATTATTAAATTGACTGTTACATTTTGTTGAGGTTGGGGTTAATTGAACTCCCGAGTCCTCAGTCACATTGCTTTGATATGTTACATTTAATTCTACTATTTTATCTTGACCCACACTCGGGGTTGAATGTGTTTCAAGATTATTACTAATATCTGATTCGTTAAAATCAATTACAATACTTTCATTATTATTACCTGCCATTTTTATCTTATTTATGGAATGTTACATAGAAATTTTAATCTTGTACGTATTCAGTATTAATTTACTGCTCTACACAATTATAACCCTCTTACTATTTACTTTTCGTAATATTTCATTATGTTTATGTAATTTACCATAACGTCCTCCCTATCAAATACCCTTTCTGCAGCTTAATTAGGTCTGGTGAATGTAATAAAAATTACACTCGCCGTCCCAGTTCAGGCGCCAATGAAACATTATTAGTTATATCAAATAATATAATACTCGAGTCCCTAGTTCGGGGCTAATGAAACAATATTAATTACTTTATATTAATTATTAACTCTTACCTTAGGGTTCTCTTCCAGAGTCGTACAGACGAACACAGCTGCAGAAAGGATTATTTGAGATGAACGGTACAAATATAAATACGCAGTTTATGTTAAAACAAATGCTTCTGGTTTATTAAACGCATTAAAATACTAGTATATTATGTTGTATTAGTAATACAACTAATCAGTAACGAATAACCTAAAATCTAGCAGATTAACAAAGGAAATTTTTCTTACTTCTAACCCATCACAAATTATTTATTTTTTGTATGAACCAATACGTGTTTATATATTTTACCTTAGAGATCTCTATTATTTAGGTTTACATGTAGCTATCAACATTCATTTAAAACTGATTTTTGTTTTTATATGCATATTTAGGGTTGTTAGTTACCCGTCCACCGTGTGTGTCCCTGTGGTTTGTGGTACTGTGTTGACCGTTTCCTTGTTTCGCGTGCACTCACGCCACTGTTAATATTGAGTTCACTGTGTTTTTTCAATTCAATTCACTGGTTTAATTTAGTATTACCACATGAGTTAATATTAAGTTGGTCAACGTAACTTTACTCGCAATTAGATGGTTAAGTTTTTCTGGCCGCGCTCTATTGTTTGCATACTTTTTATAAATGTTTTCACACTTTATTAGATAGGCCGAATTTGTTTTACAGCCTATCTTGCACGCCCGAGGCCACTGTTTTTAATTAACGAACTTGTAACTGCTCTTTACTACTGTCTGATGTTAATACTCTGGTGTCAATCTGCATACTGTGATTCACATACAAAGACGCTGCTGGGGCTATTACGTAACACGTCTGAGCTGGGCTGTCTCCAGACATCAACAATTTACACTAACAATGTATGTGTTGCTGGTTACAAAGGGGCACCTCACAGGTGAATACTGACAATTAAAAATTAAAACTGGATTGAAATTGAAACTATTGTAGCCCACAATTCTGTACCGTTACACATTGAATAGCGTTTTTGATGTAGTTTATTTAGACATCAAACATGATTATGTTTTGTTATCTCTGGCCTATTTTAACATTTGGCTATTTTCATTCTTTTTACTTAATTTTGTTATTATGTTGTTTTATGCAATTATTTTGTATTTATATTGTTTCTTGGTTGGTTATTTTATGTTTTCTTATCTTTTTCTCTCACTGTTTACTGTTATTTGTGGATATTTTACAATTTTGGTTCACCTATTTTGAGGCCTACCCTTACCTATTCTTATTATAATATTTTAATTTTAATTTTACTCTTAATACTAGTTTTTTATCGTTCTGTTTTGGGTAGTTTACATTAATCATTGATTTACATTCTTTAGTATATGGCTATTACAGCTTCTCTGACATTTTACTGCTTTCTGTAACTAATTTTATAATTTTAACATGCTTTGTTCCTTATGCTTTTATCATCATTAATACAGCTTATTCTTAATACTAATTCAACAATTATAACATTTGAACAATTCTACTATCACTATCATCTTCTCTGTATCTCCTTATAACATCATTACAATAACTTTAAACATTTAACATACAACTTTTGCATTTAAACATTCATTTCTCTTAATCCTTATTTCTAACTAAAAAACAATATTATTTGGACTAATATTTAATTGAATGATATTAGTTCCTTTTTATCACTAAATTTATTTAATAGTTGTTTTGATTGTTCATCTTCTTTTTTCACAGTACTAAATAATATAGAATATAGCACTTTCACTTGTGAAACTTACTTGTTTTTCTTTCTGTACGCGTTTCGGCGTGGTGTTCGCCTTCGTCAGCAGTTTGAGACAGACTGGCCAGTAACTCTAACGGTTTTTGTTTGGAACGTTTAGTGGGGGTGGTGTGTGGAGGAAGGGGATTGGCACGGGGATCCAAATTATTGTTAGTTTTATGTATAATTATGTCAAACAGTGTGTGTGATTTATAGTTTAATTGGTCGTTAAGTATGTTGTTTTGTTGTGTTTTGTAGTGTTTGTATATTTCATATTGTTCTGCTGTGTTAAGCTTTCGACTTTTGGGTAAGTAGTGTAATATCTCAAGATTAGTATCTATGTTGGTGTAGCTGTGGTTTTTTGTGTGTATGTGTGTGGCAAACGCAGAATGTATATTGTTGTTGGATAAAGCTTTTAGGTGTTCAGAGTAATGAGATGAAAAAGATCTTCCCGTCTGGCCTATACAGAAACTATTGCAATCATTACAATTTAATTTGTAAACGCCTGTTTTGTTGTATTTGTCTATGTCCGTGTTTGTATCATTGATGTGTTTTTTGATGGTATTGTTTGTTCTGTATGCTATTTTGTACTTGTGTTTCCTGAATGTGTTGGCAATTTTGTGTGTGTTGGAGTTATGGTATGTAAGTGTGATGTATTTAGTTTCTTGTGTGTTGTTGGTATTTAGTGTTTTGTTGTTTTTGTTTATGATGTGTTTGTGTAGTTTGTTTATTAAATTAGGGTTGTATCCATTTTTTATTGCTATATATTTGATTGTGTTGAGTTCATCGTTATAGTCCTGTTTACTGAATGGTATTTTAGTTAGTCTATGGAGTATATGGTTGAAGGCCGCATGTTTATGTTGTGTTGGATGGTTTGATGTGTTGTGTATAACCATCCAACCATGTTGATGTTATGTTTTCTGTATATTTTATACGTGTGTGTATTGTTTGTTTTGTTAATTGTTAGGTCCAGAAAATTTATACTAATGTTTTATTCTATTTCCAGTGTAAATTTTAGTTTGTGGTGTATTGTGTTTATGTATTTGTGGAAGTTTTCGACCTGCCTTGTATTGCCATTGAATAAAAGTAATATATCATCCACATACCTGTGCCAATAAATGATTTTGTTGGTGTATTTGTTGTTGTTTATTATATGTTTCTGTTCTATGTTGTGTATGAATATTTCTGCCAGTATTCCTGATATGGGGGATCCCATTGGGAGACCATCTGTTTGTGTGTATATCTTGTTATATGAGAAGTAATTTTGTTCTGTAATTATTTTGGTGAGTGTGATGATCTCATGTATGTGTGTTTCGGGCGTGTTGTTTTGTCTGAGTAAATGTTCTAGTGTTTGTATGGTTTCTTTAATGGGTACATTGGTGTATAAATTAGTTATGTCAAAAGATGCTAATGTTGAATTGTGTGGGATGTGGATGTGTTGGGTTTTCTGGACTAGTTCTATGTTGTTTTTGACAGAAGTATTGTTACTGAGATTAATGTTTTTTCTGATTATTTTGTCTAGGTGTTTTGCGATTTTTTGGGAGGGAGCTTGTGTGTTGTTTATTAATGGTCTGATGGGAATGTTAGGTTTGTGTATTTTCGGTAAAGCATTTAGTTTTGGGGGATTAGGTTTGATTTGTTTAAGGTGTTTTGTGCTTTCTGGTTGGATTATGTGTTTTGTGTTATTTATAAATTTGTTAATTTGTTTTTGAAATTTTAGTGTGAAAACTTATTTAATTATTCACTTCTTTGAGTGTTTTTACATATATTTTTGTGGTTGATAATTTTACTTATCCACTTTCTTTAGGCACTCTCACTTCTAGATGAGTTCTTGCTTATAAGTAACTATATGTTTGTCTATCGTTGTGTTACACTGGCACTTTGTAAGGTTTTCACAGTACTATTTAGTGTTTACAGTGGTTATTCTATATTATTTTATTCCTTTAACTCAATTCACTTTGGTGTACTCACCCTTATCATATTGTTAATTGGTAAATCACTTCCTACTCCTATCATGCACTCTTGGTTCATTCTAGTTTGGTTAGTATTATATTATTTATTAAATTTCACATTTGTTCTTTGTATCATGGTTTGTGTGTTTTATTGTTCGTTCAGTTTTTTATCATTCAATATTTACTTAATTGTTAATACAATATTTTCTTTGGACTTGTACTTTCCCTGATTAAGGGTACATTTAATAATCTTTACTTGGAATTCATGTGTTCATTTCATTATTTCTTTTGTCATTGTTTCTTTTGTCATTGGGCCAATCACTTGTGTTGGGTCATTGTCATTTGTCTCATATAAGTTATAGTCATTTTATTTTTCTTAATTTAACATTGTTAATTCTTATTTTCATGCCTTTTTATTTTATATTTCTTCTCTGGTATTGGGGCTGCTTTTGGTATCGTAACAATATATATATTTAAAGTTCTTATTACCTGCGTATTATATCGTGGGCTTACAAGCAGAACACACTAAGTCAAAATATTAAGTTTGAGATATCAAGGCTTTAAATTTCATATGGTAATCATAATTCACACATTAGTACTGGACTACTCCAATCTGTTTTGAAGTTGTGCTTATTAAGTTAGGAATTAATTTACTTTATGAAAATAAAAAAAAGGAAATTGTAATTTAACATGTAAATTGAAATTAAGTCATAGATACCTGACTGTCCTGAAGATATTCCAAGCATTCTTGGTAAACTGATTTCTACAATGTATGTGTTGTAACTCAAAAAGTATTTTCTTTTTTTAATTTTATTTTCAATTATTAAAAAAAATTTGAAGGGAAAATATAAACAAATAATTTAAAACTAATTTACTATAAAATCTACTCATTTAACAAAATTTTACCAACTTATATTAATAATAATTAAATTAAGCTTTTACTGTTAGTTTACAGGATGGTAATACACATTATTATCTTTAATAAAATAACAATGTTGACAACAGTTTTATCGAAATGGAAATGTACTTTATAATAACAGTATTTTGAATATTCACTACATCAAAAAATTACTTTAGTAAAAATGGTTTCAGTTATTTTTCTTAGCTTTCAGCATAGCCTTTATTTAAAAAGTAAATCTAAAGATGCTTTTTTAGTTTCTTCATGATTTATATTCTGAATAACATATGTCTGGTTGAGTTAGTTGATCCTTCCTGTTGGTCCCTGATGTCACAATTGACTCGTACCATGGATTAAAGACTTCAGGGACTACTTCTTTCTTGCACATTGTCAGAAGGTCAGATTTCATCACTTTGCTTATTGGTAGTGACTTGTAGCTTGTACAGTTTTTGTAATTCTTCAGTACTGTAGCATTGTGGATTGTTACGTCACCCTGGACATTGTTGGAACATTAAGATGATAGTACTCACCTGAGTAGTCATATTCACTTTGTAAGTCAAAGGACACTGGAATGAATGTACAGTTATTGAGTGTCCTCTCTTTGTCCACAGTTCTTTTCTTTGTGTCGCCTATGGTGTGCAATGTAATTTTCTTCTAAAGACTGCCTCAAACCTGGTAAACCACACATTGGTCTTTTCTAGGGCAGAAAAAGGAATGCTTGTAATTTGTGCAAAACATTCTACAGTATGTGATTGAACTTGCAATATCTTTTTTCCTCCATTCTCCTGGCATTGTTCTTTATACAAATGATACATTTAATTTATTGACAATTTGGAATCTAAATTCTTCTTCGTTTTGTGGAGCAGTGACTTTTCTTAATTGAAAACGATTCAATATGCTGTTTTACTTTTTTTTATAACCTCTCGTTAGCTTCATTAGCAAGGGTCTGTTTGCCTCTTTTGTCTTGTCCTGAGAAAGACCTAGTTCATCTCTCATTGAAAATTCATGTAAAATGACTCTATTTGATATTGATGTTTTCAGAAAGAAATTCGTGGATACCCTTATCTTTTTATTATTTTTTGGTTTTTAGAAAAGTAGTAGGCTTTTGCCTTTTTTCTTTTCAAAGAATCAGCTTTACATTAATGATTTTGGTTCAACACATTCTACTTTCATACGAATAAAGTATTTCTTTCAAATTTTGAAAGAGCCCAATACTTGTGACAAATTTCTTCTCTATCTGTCACGGTATATTTATTACAACTAAAGAAATATTTAGTGCAATGTATTGGCAGTAAACATTTCGCATTTTCTTCGGTACCCTTATAGTTTTTATAAGGTTGACGATTGATTCTGTTTTCTTTATTTTCGGCACAAATCCAATTGTATAAGTTACTTTTCCTTCATCTTTTACTAGTTTTAGGCCAAATACTGTGGTTTTTGGTACAGCTGATAAAAGATAGAATAGTGGTACCACTTTGAGTAACTCCATTTCCATTTACATGCAACTTCTGTAGAACTACTGAGTGTCAATTGTAGCCGTTTCAAGAGGATCAGTTTTTCTTTATCATCATCATCAGATGAAGGTAAAGTGTCAGGTTCAAAATCAGCATCATATGACACTGAAATATTAAAATTATTATTACAGTGGAGTCGCGATTAACCGAGGTAATGTGGACCAAGACCTCCTCGGATAATCAAAAACTCGGAAAAAACGGAAGGTTCAAAGAAAAATTGCATTAGTATAAGCTCTTTTCTTCTTTTGCACCTATTTGCTCTAATACAAGTAATTGCTTCATATTGTAAGTGATACTTTGCCACAAAAAGATTTAATAATTGGAAAAATGGAAAAATAGGAAACTGAACCGATTCTATGACTTACGTAATCCTTTATTAATTACACTAAGTGGCAAAAACAGTAACAATACAGCTCTTGTCAGATTAAAATCTTAAACAATTAAATCTCATAATTTCTTTAAAAAGTGTTTAACAGTGTTTTGCTTGATAGAGGGTTTAACAATGTTCTGCCTCTCTTCTTTGCCGCCATATTGCGCAGATGCCGCAAGACCAGTATGTCAGCTGGTGACGTGTCTTCTTGTTACTCGGCGTACAACAATTCCCTCTCGATTGCACTTAAGCCGTCAGCGTGGCTTATCTTATTGTCCACAGTAGGAGTGTCGTCTTTTTCATCGTCGCTGTTTTTATTTTGAGTAATCAAATATACAATGGCCTATTCGGATAGTTCACATTGTTCTTCATCATTCATCCAGTTGTTAATGTCTTGATTCGTCACTGCCTCAGTAACTAATAGCTGATTTAAAGGTTCCACAATTTCTACATCATCTTCATTCTGTTCATCATCGTTTGTGTTATCCCTTTTTGGCGAAATGTTTTTCCAGCTTTTCAGGACAGTAGATTCTTTCACATTGTCCCATGATTCCACCAGCCAATAAATCACATCTTTTAGGTTAATTTGTTTTAGACTTTCAACAGCTGTTTTACCATCTTCTAAATCATCAAGAAAATGTCTCAGTAGTCTCTTTCGATAGATTCTTTTCAAATTTTCCAAAACCCCTTGCTATAGGGGCTGAATAAGGGACGTTACATTGGGAGGTAAAAAGAGGGCCTAGATGTCATCTTCACTGACCAATTCACACTTGTCGGGATGAGTGGGAGTGTTTCCAAAATTTTGAAATTGGAATTAATTATCCCCCCTGTGCCTTACGGGGCAGATTATTTTCATCACAAAATCTTTTTAAGCTCGGCACAAACTGTTTATGAAACCATGACTTGAAAATTGAGGAATCCATCCATGCACTTTTTTGGTTAGTGTACTTAACAGGAAGATTGGTAACATTCACATTTTGGAACACTCTTGGTTTTTTTTTATTTGCCTATTAACAAGAGTTTAAGTGTGGTCACCAGATTTATTTGCACATGCCAAAACCGTCACTCTTTCTTTGCTTCTTTTGCAGCCAAGAGCTGAGTGTTCTTGCTGCGCTGGAAGAGTCTTGGTGGGCAACATTTTTAAATTCAGGCCCGTTTCATCACAGTTATAAATTTGCTGTGGCCCAAGATGGTGTTTTTTAATGATGTTGTCTAGCTTGTCAACAAAGGAATCTACTGCACCGCCGTCAGCTAACAATATTTCACCTGTAATATTTAACTACCTCATGCCATACTGCTTTTCCCATCGATCAAGCCAACCGATGCTTGCTGTAAATTCTTCTTTTCCATCTTTGAAGCGATTGAAGAATTGCAATGCCTTGGATTGTAACATTGGACCAGACAAGGGACTTCCCTTCTCTCTCATCTGTTGAAACCACAAAAACAACGCCTTCGATGTCTGTTTTTTATTCACTATTTTTCATTGTTTTTCTCTTCTTTGAGACAGTTTGTATTTCTTTGTTCCCAGTCATTTGTGCACGTTGAGACAACCACTCTTCAATTTGCACCCTGTTTCTTCTCCAGTCTCCGACAGTCTCTTCACCAATGCCTAAATCACTTGCCATTTTTTTATTGGTTTCACCGCGATCTAATTGTTTGATAGCATTGAGCTTATCTTGTAGTGATAAAACCACACATTTTCTTATTTCACACATTGCCAAACGAACTGTAAAACCAAATCACAAGAAACCTTAATAGAAAGCACAGCTAATCACACTTCACAGTCGATTGTATTTTAACAGCGCGACAATTGACAGCAAACTAACTCAGCTCAGGGAGCTTGAGCAGGGGACGGTCGGGAGTGTGAGTCACGCAGTCAAAGTCGCTATGTACAGTCTGGTGTCAATTAAAATATGTCGCATTGCGTCTGTTGCCGATGTAAGAACGACAGTTAAATAATAGAGATTTCATTATTTCTTGGTTTAGGCTCGGATAACACGGAAACTCGGTTAATCGCGACTCCACTGTACCAGAAAAATTATGGTAACATCATTTTACCTTTACTTTGAAATATTTTTCTGTCCATTCTTAATAGAAAACTGAAACATTAAAAACTTACAAATAATACTTCAAAATTCACCAGAGTAAGGTCAACAAAACGTGATTATTATAACTGCAATAAATAGCATAAAGCCAAGTAAGTTAAACAACATTACTCTAACAAGATTTATAAGAAAAAGGCACAAATTGACTTAGTGCTTTCTTCTTGTACAAAATCTGCTTTTTGTGACTTAGTGAGATTTACAACATTAAAAAAATCCTATTTCCCAGCTGATTTTTACTTAATACTTTCTTGGTGTATAAGAGCAGTGACTAATAGTCAAAATAGTTGAATAAAATCAGTTTTGAAAATTTCTGACTTAGTGCGTTCTGCTTGTAAGCCCATGATACACTTAACATACGAGGTGTGGCAGAAAAGTAATGAGACTGGGAACACTGCAAGCGATCTGGCAATGCTGCGCTGTTGTCCTTGACAGAGCACGTGTATCAGCCCCCTCCCATCTCTCAGTGCGAGTTTCAACTCCTTCCGTTAACTATGTGATTGTTGTGACTGCTATTAGTGAAGTTGTGTTTTGGTTGTGCGTCACGCAAAATGGAACAGCGTAATTTGGAGCAACGTTGTGCCATTAAATTTTGTGTTAAGCTTGGAGAATCGGCAAGTGTGACGTTTGAAAAGTTAAAACAAGCGTATGGGGAACATTCTTTATCCCGAGCTCAAGTTTTTCGCTGGCATAAATCATTTTTGGAAGGCAGAGAACACGTTGAAGATGAACACCGCTCTGGGAGGCCTTCAACTTCTAAAACCGACGAAAACATCGAACGTGTGAACACTCTTGTGAGATCAGACCATCGATTAACATTAAGAATGTTGAGTGAAGAATTAAATTTGAACAGATTTACCGTTCATCAAATTTTGACTGAACATTTGCACATGCGAAAGGTCTGTGCCAAAATGGTGCCAACAAACCTCACAATTGAGCAGAAGGACAATCGAAAAAACAAGTGTCTTGATCTTCTTGACAGAATCGCCAATGAGCACGATTTCTTTAGTCGTGTAATCACAGGTGATGAATCATGGATTTTTCATTACGATACTGAGACCAAGAGGCAAAGTGAGGAGTGGCACACTGCGAGTTCTCCTCGACCAAAGAAAGCTCGAATGAGCAAATCGAAGATCAAATCAATGATCAATGCTGATTTGTTTTTTTGACAGAAGGGGAATCGTCCACAAAGAATTTGTTCCTCCAGGACAAACTGTCAACCAAGTTTTTTATAAAGACGTCCTTGAAAGGCTCAGAAAAAGGGTCATTCGCGTGAGACCGGACATTGCAGACAAATGGATGCTCCATCATGACAACGCCCCATGTCACACTGCCCTCTCCGTCACAGAATTTTTGACCTCAAAAGGCATTCCTGTGGTTCCCCAGCCCCCCTATTCACCTGACCTCAGTCCCTGTGACTTTTTCCTATTTCCTAAACTGAAAAATGTCCTCAAAGGACGGCATTTAGGGACTTTAGAAAACATCCAAAAGAGTGTAACGGACATACTACAGACCATACCGGTTGAAGACTTCCAGCGCTGCTACCAACAGTGGGAACAACATCTCCATCGGTGTGTAGCTGCCCAAGGGAACTACTTTGAAGGGGATAAGATTGATGTTTGAAAAAAATAAAAACTTTGGTAAGTAAAAAATCAGTCTCATTACTTTTCTGCCACACCTCGTATATTTTAAGGGCACAGTGTTCATTATGTCAATGTAATAATGAAGTGTAAGAAAGATATTAAACATGAATATATTTATACAAAATCTTCACTATGAAAGTGAGGTCAATCTGCTGCAACCACTAAAACAGAAATATCCACAAGTGCTGTGTTGCTGGTCTTCTCAGTATGTGAAGCAGAGAACAGTTAGTGAGGTGAATTGATTCTGAGAACACAGATGTACATACTTTCAAATATTGATGCCATTTGTATATATCATTTTTATCTAAAATTTAATAGATTTAGAAATTGGTCATTAGGTAGCAGTTTAAATAAATCCACCCCTTTTACTTTTGTTGACTGCAGGAATGGATCAGCTTGCAAATCATACAGTTTTAGTTGAATATCAGTCAATTGTAATTCAATTTCAGTACTAAGAGCATTATTAAACAGTGGGACAATATTTTTCAGTATCTCACATTCTTTGAGCACTCTGTTAAACTTGTTATGATTTTTTTGAAAATTTGTACCAAATTATGAGAAGAAAAAATTACATAATCTTTTTTCTGTTGCAGCCAAAAGCTTGGAAATACAACCTATTAATTTTTTCAAAAGAAAATTTGAAAATTATCATTTTATTATAATAACCATTTACATTTCCCAATTTTAGTAATATGAGATGAAACAGACTAATTAATAAATGCAAGCATCTCTTTTTTTATTTAAAAGAATTGTTTGAGAGACTGTATCTAGTAGAGACTGAGAGACTCACTTGTTTGTATAGAAGTAATCCTCATATGCTTCCTTCATTTCTCCAAACAAAACCTGCTTTAATTGATAACATTAAAGAGATTTGTTTCCATCTGTGATCACATTAAAAACCTTAACTGCAAGTTTGAAAAATATATATATTTTGCAATGTTACAAGTATTATAAAATGAATACACTTCAGTCCATGTACAGTACACTGTATATACTGTAGGCCCTACTGTATTAACACTCAACTGTACAGTGTTAATCATCGGCTAGATCATAGGATTTTGTGTGTGTTTGTTGTGTTAAGTATATGTGGTTGCACAATAAACTTATTTTTAAAATAGAGGAGTGAGACTTGATGACATCAAATAATTAATTACAACATCAGAAAAGAATTGTGTTTAGTTAATCAACACACACGTCATGGACAACGAAATAAAAGAATTCTTTTAAATTGCTTGGGCGTCTTCATTAACTTTGATGTAGATTATTTTTAATCTATAAAAATAATATTATGTTTATGAAATAAAAATTGAATGTTTTTGCCATTAAAATTTAAATAAAATAATATTTACCTTAAGAATAATTATTATTTATAATGATACACTCAAATTTTAAATTAAACAGAATACATTTTTTTTAACACCAACTTACAATCATGTCTTTTACTCTGAATATTTACACCTTTTACATTTACATATTTATATTACTTTGTTAGCTCATATTGTGTTCTTTATGAGTTATTTATTTGTTTAACACAAAATATAATTAATGCTTTGTCACCTACAAATTGTTGGAGTTACTGTTGCAATTATGTTATTCTGTGTGTGTGTGTGTGTGTGTGTGTGTGTGTGTGTGTGTGTGTGTGTGTGTGTGTGTGTGTGTGTGTGTGTGTGTGTGTGTGTGTGTGCATCTCCTGAATATGATGACTCATCCTGACAATGACAACGACGATGATGACGCTTCCTCTGTGTTCTACAGCCTGATGTTGATGGTGGTCCTGCGCTCCTCCATCAATCGTAGTGTGTTGCAGATGATGGTGATGATGATGAGTTCATGTTGCTGATCAAACAGACATAGTGTCCCATGTGTAACTTCTTAGTGTCTGTTCTTTGTCATTTAGCAAATGGACATAGTGTCCACTTCTTAGCAAATGGACATGTGTAACTTCTTAGCATCTGTTCCTTGTCTAAAATTGCCATAAGTACTGTATTTATAGTAGGGAGCGATTCTGATATGTCAGATACTGTTCAGTGTGGCAGTGTGGTCAGTACCTGCATGGCATCCTTTTTTGATAACGTAAACTTGCTCTTTAGGTAAGTTGTTGCATTGTCTTTCTCATTTTTCACTCGTCAGTCACATACAACACACTCTTATAATTACTAGCTAATTGTGGTAGTAATTAACTTTAATTTGAATAACGTTTTTATTATTGCACTTATCAGTAATAATTTTGCATCACCATACATGTTGAAGTATGGGATTTTTAGAATTGTGATATGTCTTTTGTAACAGGTAAAAAACATTTATTTATTTTAATTATCATGTCAATACCTGATTTAATAATGTAAACTACAAATTCATACATACATAAAGACATCTCCCGTATTGCAGTATAATGCAGGTCTGTTCTGTCTCACACACACAGATACACATACATATGACTTACATTGTACGACTCACACAGTAGAGCCAGGCGTTCACTTTCGACAGGCTTCAGCATGTTAATCCCTGTACTTATATGGACTAATTTTTAAAACTATTTATCATACTCTCTCTGTATTAATTATTTACAAAACACTGCTCTGGGTAAATATTGTAACGAGACATATAACCACGATATTTTAAATGTCAAAATATAAGTAACATGTCATAATAATTGAGGGGGACAAGACCCATTAAGTATTTACAATAAGAATACCAAGCATGAAAACTACATAAACAAACAATTAAAGAAGAATGAACTCATAACAAAGGAGTTAATATAGTAATATGGTAAAATAATAAATAACAAGAAAGAAAAAGCATTAAATAGTGATTATACAACAGAAACAAGAACCCAATAGATCCGGTCAGTAAGAAGCCAAGAAACCAAGAAAGAAAAATATTACAAAGAAGAAATAACAAAAATAATGACATCAATCAGAATGGTGACCTAAGAAGAACTAAGAAACTACAATAACAATGAGATAAGAAGGCCAAATGTGAAATAAATAGCCAACACCAGTGAAGTACTAACTGAGAGACAAGGACAGATAGACAAAACACTAGATGACCTGAATATGACCACTAGTCTAGTAAATGAGTAGGGCAGCCAATATTAGCCAAGAGAGTGAGAGTAATAATGATATTAGTACAATAAGAAGCTGTAAACAACAGCATAATAACATATTATGAACAGAATTAATGTAGATGAAAAGAGAATCAAAATTGTCAAATAACAGTAATAATTGTTAACTAAGTTATGGAAAAATGATAATAGAAAGAAAAGAGAACTAATTAATAAATTACAGGTGATAATTAATAACATAATACTAGTAAAAACAAGATTAAAAGTGTAAATTAGAATCAGCTCAGTTCACCCATTGTTGGTTTAAAGGGGGAAGACACATAACCTATATACAGGTACTTTCCACTTAGATTAATACTTATCAATAACTAAAACATACTTAAAATAAAATCTCTTGGACAAAAGATCAAGTAGAGGTGGTAAGGTTTCTACCAGTACCAAGATCAGCTACCTAGAGTAGTATTTATATAATAATTAATGTAAACCAAATGAACAAAAACAGAAAAAATGAGAATCACCATGTAAAACTTAGATAAAACCTATGATAAAATTAAACAGGAATGAAAAGGGGGATACCTGTATGATAAACAAGATGTTATATCACTAATATGATATTGTAAAATAATTATTATCACTAATGTAAAGTATAATAATAATAATAAGCACATCTGTCATGTGACACTAGATGCAAATACTGTTATTCAGTTCTCAACACGAAAGAACAAACCAATGTATTAAAAACACCAGATTAGAAACCAATGTAATGACTGTAGGGAACAATCCTGAAACAGATAGTGGCCTGAAAGAACACTACTTAATTAAAAAAGAAATAAAGTAAGGGGACACCTGATAGTACAATACAGGGGTCATTAAATAGACTAAAAATCCAGGGAATAACAGAGTATTCCCAGTAACTGAGTCAAACAGTAGTTGTAATGACACTGTATATATAATTGGGACAACACAGAAATTGCCCAGAAACAATTTCTCAGGTGTAATTAATCAATATAGCTAGTAGACTCATAGGCCTAAGGCAATGTTAGCATAGGAGATGTATTATATTTATAATCATAAGTAAATGATAAGTAAAGAGTGTAAAAGGACTTGAAAAGCATAATCTCGAAGAGATGTGATTGTTATTAGTTAGTTCTAATCAAGGAATATATAAAGTTATTAATAAATAGTGCAAAGTGTTCATTTCAAACAATATCTTCCTTAATCATGGACGAAAAAAATATCATGTGTGGACTCTAAATTAAGAGCCAAATATTCGCCATGCCGTAGTAAGCTTAGATTCACAATCTAAGGTGTGATAAGAAAGTTATGTCAATTTTAAAAATATTTGAGTCACCCACGGCTTATTACAACAATTAAATAATTTCGCGAAGGGGGTGTGTGCGCTAAAGTAAAGATCGTCAGCCAATCAAACAAAAGAATTCGACAAATTTTACAATGATTGCAGACGGGAATGGCAGAAACATACGCCATCTCGAGGCACTTTTTGAATAACCATTGAAGAGTACAGACGGCAGCTCTGCATCGCCAGAAAACAGCTGTTTAACCTAGCTTGTGTGTGTTATCGATGTAAACAATGCAAACCTAACCTCATTTGTGCGAAATCATAATTATGTTACAATTGAAGCTTAATGAAGAATAAACAGTGCGACATGAATTGCTAAGTGTATAATCCATAGCAATTACGCGATATACAGGGAGTAAAGTGATTTTTCATATTAATTAAGGAAGTTAAGAAATGATGATATATTTTATCGAACAACACTAATACTATGTGTACAGACTAAAGTATAAAGGGCAGTGCACCCTATTAATTTCATTCAGCAATTGATTATAGAGAGAATCCTCAAACTCATTTTATGTAATTAGTAAATAAGAATTCTGAAGACGATAATAGTTCGATCAATATAAACACTGAGTGTGTTACAATTAATAACACCTAAATAAAGTCATTAATCATTCAATCAATATTAAACTAACAATAGTTAGTAAGGAATTTGAGAATTGTCAGCTGACGAAATTAAGTAACAACAGTTAAACAATGAAAGTATAATTTATGTTTAGAGTTGAGGAAGAGTCTACTACTATTGAAATATTTCCTTATACAGTATTATTAATAAAGGAAGGTCATACCAAGTGACATAATATACTAATAATTAAACGATTACCTATTTGAAGTAATCCAGAATAACGGTTCAGATGATTCTTCAAGGAACACTGAATTGATTTATTATTTTATTGTGTTCACATTTTATGTATTGTAAAGAATTCTGAAATCATTTAATGTTAATTGTCGATTGACAATAAAACAAGTTAACCTATAATGATGGAACCAGGCATGGCTATACTATTTACTTTTCTTTTATAGAATTGCTAAACTGCTATAATTGTTTTTATTATTTAGACAAAGCTTTTCGTCATTACTGACATCTTCAGGTCTTAAACAACCTAAGACCTGAGTTTAAGACCTAAACCTAGGTTGTTTAAGACCTGAAGATGTCAGTAATGACGAAAAGCTTTGTCTAAATAATAAAAACAATTATAGCAGTTTAGCAATTCTATAAAAGAAAAGTAAGGATGGCTGCTAATTTAAACAATACGAAGAATATACTATTTACTATTATACATTAAGATGTAATTGATTTGTAATCACTCTCCGACTACCTAATAATGGTAGAATAAGTTTTCTAGTTATTTTATTTGTATTCTGCAGGCTAAAAGAACCTACATTTTAACTAAATAGTTAATCAAAAAATAAGTTTATCCATTCTGATGATTGTAGATCAGAACTACCAACCCTGAGACAACATTTTCATAAAAGTAAAAGTAAATTCCAATGTAAAACAAATTTAAACCTAGAACAGTTTATGAGATTTTAAAACAATCGAAGTGATGTTAACATAAAATAAATTACAATTTTATACAACAAAATAGAGTCGGACGGTTTATTTCAGTAGACTAGGTTATTACAGAATAGGTGGACACCTCTCAACGGATGGCAATGCAGACAGCGGCAATTTGAATTTATGGTGATTAAATCTAAAATTAGATTATCACCTCAACACTGCGCGGTCAGCCAGACTCACTTCAAGTAAGTAGTTATTTAATAAAAAACTAGATGTACTTTCAGTGAGAGATCGACTTCATAGATTCACCTAGTCAACCGAAGACACGTCACACCATAAACAAACTTCGAAGAAAAATAATTGAACAATATTTATACATTTTTAATATTTTTTTAACAATGACAAAAGACATTAACCAAATTAATTAATGAAATTAATTCAACATTAATTGATTTAATTAAACAATTAAATTAAAAACAGTTACCAACAAACTTTAAATAAATAAACGTAATTAAAAGAGGACCGAACTCCGTCTTTTTACAATATGCAAATATATGTATTGTTGCAATATTTTGAACTAATGTTTTATACGTGTGTGTGTGTGTGTGTGTGTGTGTGTGTGTGTGTATTAGTTGAATACTATCAACTATATATATTGCAATGACAGAAAGTTCTCGAACAATGGAGAGTGTCGTTGTTCTAAATGTTTCCAGGCCAGGCGAGAGCAGGTGTGTGTTTCTACCAAGCCCGTACCAAAGTACGCTCTAGTCTTTTTGAGTGCTTGTTAACGCAAATTATGGAATGTCTGCGGACTATAAGTAGACAACAGCTGCCACTTAGAAGTCAGTTATAAGTGGCGATTTATTGAAGTGTGATTCAAAGTATTGTGGCAAAGTGTTTACTGTGTTATAATTAGTGTGGAACTCTATTACTTGATATTATTATTGTGTGTGGACAAATTTAAGTTGAATTATTGTACGAGTTGATTACAGATTGTTATTTTTGACCATTAAGACCATCGTAACTGTGGTGTCAGAAGTGGGATAGAACCTTTAACAGTGGAAACAGAGGACACTTTGTACAAGACTAACATAACTTGTAATGTATCTGCAAATATGGATGTCAATCAGATGATGGAAAATTTCCAGGCAGACAGAGAAACAATGATGACAAGAGGCAGAAGAAGCAGAGAAAAGACAGGATGAGAAATGCAGACAGGAGAGTGAAGAGACAGAAGAACGGCAAGACAAGAAACATACCTTGCTTGGGTCTATTATGAGGTGAGCTTAATAAACAAGTTACTAGAATATCAGAGGTACAAGAATAAATAACATTAAAAATAGCGGAAACAGAAAAATCTGTCTCAAGTGTGGAAGAAGCTGTGTCTACAAAAATATCTGTCATAGAAGAGTCCACGTCAAATAAAATGTCTGAAGTACAGGAGACTATAACAATTATAAAAGAGTCAATTGCAAATATAAAAGAGCAGATTAATAGTGAAGTGAAACAGTTATGAAAATACTGCCATGCATAAAGACAGAAAAAGACATAGAAAATAAGACAACAGAGAAAGTCTCTTTGCCTGTAGCTGGGACAGTCATGTCAAGACTCCAGCATTTGATGGAAGCACTCACTGGGCAACGTATCTTCAGCAATTTGAAGCCACTGCATGTGCAAATAATTGGACAGAGAAAGAGAAGGCAGTTTCACTAGTTCTCGCTTTAAAAGGACCTGCTGCAAAGCTACTACAGTGTCAGAACATGTATGAGAAATTCATTAAAGCTCTAGAATTACGGTAAGATGATAAACATTTGTGATGTGCAATACGCTCAGTTGAGAACTAGGCGACAACGTTCTGGGGAGAGTCTTTAAGAGTTTGAACCAAGCGTTGACAGACTGATTAGACTGGCCTATCCTGAAGTACCAGAAAATTTTTGAATGAGGTTTGCGGTACAGACTTTTTTTGATGGCATTGGAAATTTTGAATTTTGGCAAGTGTTATGAACGGCAAGACACTGAAATAACTCAGAAGCTTTTGTTCACGCCCTAGAGTTTCAAGTTGCCAAGTCAGCATCCCGCTACATTAATGGGTTTATGTCATCACACTGTATTCAGAAGATCCCAGTATCACATTATCATTATGATGGGTGCAGAAAAACAATGTTGCCGGACAAACAATTCAAAAGTTCAAGAGTACCACGATTTGAATGATGGGAAGAAGACAGAAGACTGAAGTATTACAACTGTGGGAAACGTGGTCATCTACAGGTAGACTGTTGGGAGAATAAAATACCGAGAGAAGGGAGTGATCACACCAATTGGAGAATTAAAGCTCCAGAACAACACACAGTTCCTACACTACATAAAACCAGTGGAAGCTTGATTGTTAATGGATTTGTGGAAGGTAAACCAACAACATTTATAGTTGACACGAGAGCTACAGTGTCCATTGTGCACCTTGACTTAGTCAGCAACCACCAGCCTCAATTCAGCTCTTGTACAATACAGATTGTGACTAGAAGCCCCATCAAAGTGTTAGGAAAGGTAGATGTACAAGTACACCTGGATCTTCTCGAGTTTAGCTACCAAATGCTTGTTGCAGACATTGTTGATGAGGTGATTCTTGGCACGGGCATTATGAATGCCTACATATTCATTGTGGACTTAAGAGAGAATGTCCTGAAGGTTGAACAAGTAAAGATAAAGCTTTGCATAGCTAAAATGACAGGATCTGCAAAACGTTCGATCAAGTAAGTGGCGTTGGTCGAAGAAGAAGTCAACAGGTATTCAAAAAGAACCCTTCCTATTGCAAGCAGAAATGGAAAAAGAACTAACAGAGGAAGTACCAATGTATATAATAACAAAAAAGTGATTGGAAAGCCAACTATGGGTGCCCCGGATAGTCTCTCGATTGTTGAGTTAATGGAAGCGCCCAGGGGAAAAGTTGCTGAAGTTGCAGTTATGAAAGAGGTTGTTGACGAGAACCAGAATTGGACCAGCTGAAGACATATAGGTCATCAGTACATGACGCAATGGGAGAGATTCCAGGGAAACTAGTGGTTGAGCAGAAGATTCGTCTTTCTGGGAACATGATCACAGGAGACTGAATTCGAAGGGCCAGAGATCTATTCTTTGCAGGTAAACCAAACTGCCTAGGTCACTTGTCCAAGTATTACTTCAGAGGTGGGTTGCCAATTCAGGACAAACTGGTTTAAGGAGAGGGCAGTGCAATGACATAAAGTTCTTGAACAATGGAGAGCATTGTTCTACATGTTTCCTGGCCAGCCAACTAAGTGTGTGTTTCTGTCAAGGCCATACTCAAGTACGTTCTAATCTTTTTGAGTGCTTGTTGATGCAAATTATGGAACATCTGCGTACTATAAATAGACAACAGCTTAGAAGTCAGTTATAAGTGGCGATTTATTGAAGTAAGATTCAAAGTATTGTGGCAAAGTGTTTACTGTGTTACAATTAGTGCGGAACTCTATTACTTGACATTATTATTGTGTATGGACAAATTTAAGTTGAATTATTGTACGAGTTGATTACAAATTGTTATTTGTGATTAATTAAGCTGGTATTAGTGTCTTCATTGTGTCTATATTTTGTTTCCACTGTACCATATCATGATAAGTGAGACCATCATAACAAATATATATATATATATTGTAACGTTACATAACCCGGTCCCAATAAATTAACTCATGATAATATAAAGGTCAGAAATGGGTAACCTGTAACTAGCTCTAAATTAAAGTATATCATTAAAAATGATAGACAATTCGAGTGATATACGGTGTATAGTGAGTTATAGTGTGATAGACAATTCGAGTGATATACGGTGTATAGTGAGTTATAGTGTACCCATTGAGGTAAAAAATAAAAGTGAAGGTAACTTCTTACAGAACTGTGCTGTAGGTTTGGAAATTATAAAACTATGAGAGTATGCTATAATACTACTAACTGATTTTGTATTTTTATTTATTTATTGTAATATTTATATTGTATGGACAACCAATTGTTATACATAAGTTAATGTTATATTTTTTTAAATATTTGTGTTGTAATATAGGATAACCCAGGGTTAGTTCGTTTAAAAAAGAAAAAAACAAAAATTTAAATATCAAAGGATAATAAAAAATTAAAATAATACTATGAGGGAGATGGAAGCAGGAAATAGTACAGTGTAAGAATACTATGAGAGACTAATAAATAATATATATAAATTTATTTAAAGATAATAAAATTATCAAATATTTTTATACAAGGTCATAAGAAAATGAACAAAAACTTATTATGTAAACCAAATTAATAAAGAAACCGGAATGGAAAAGAATTATTTTTCGGTAAATAAAATATAAATTTATAATAATTACAAACTGCCTGTATAATAAAAATACGATGGGTTACTAAGAGTGACGGAAATAACAAGTATTGTTAAAAAAAAAAAAAAAAAATTTAATTTGAAAAATAAAACCATAGAGTTGAAGAAATTATGCTACTACAATTATAATAAAAATAACCTTTTTTGGAACTTTGGAGGAGTGAAAATTAATACAAAATTAACCAGCAACATGACCACTATATAATCATCCATGATTTATCAAAATTAAATGGTTACACTCCTTACAAAACAGTGAAAGAAAACCTTCTGATGATTCAACCTGGTTTCGCCATAGTTCTAGTTTGACGATCGAAAAATGCGCCAGACGGTAAGGAAATTATAATGCAAGACGGACCTCACCAGCGAAAAAGCTTCATTCCAGTAAGAACCATAAGGAGCGAGGTAATATAAACATTTCGTTTAATAGTTCAAGAAGAAAACGCATTCCGAACGTTGATAAAGAACACAAAATAGTCATTTAATCATATGTTTTTTTAAAGTAAACAAAAGCACGCTGCGCTCTTACGGACATTCCAGGAACTACATACTACACGAAAAAATAAACAAATTTATTTAATATTTTTTCGGTATTTGTAAAGCTTAGTAATTATCCATTTCTGACACTCTCGTAACTAAAAGAACTTACCCTGAACCCTGGGGAATTATTAAGAATTATATATTAATTGATGTTTTTTAAAATAGTGTACAATTTGGTAAACAAAACCAGATATGTTTTTCTCTTTAGACAATTCCATGTTTACTCTGTGAAGTCGAGATTATGTTTATTTAAGGAAAGATTAATTGTAATACTTGTATTTTGGTGGCAGGAAACAAAAACCAATAATATCAATAAATGATATTATTGAAAAATAATCTTGAATAATAAAGTGTGTTATAATTTTTGTAGTGGATAGTTGTAATATTTCAGCACAAAAAACAGAAGAAATCAACACATCGGATCAAATTTTGCTACAGTGTAGGATGGTTGAACTAAGCGTAGAAACTTATCTCACAATCAGCTGATTTAAATCACAGCGAACAATTTGAAAAAAATCCGAAATCGTCTAAACCGAGTGTAAATAATTAGTACTTACTCTCTCTTCTTCATAAGGCTGAACAACTTCCCTCCTTGACCCCAAATCACACACTCTCGATTTCTATTTAGATTGAGTAAAACAATAAATAAAATCCTTTATTTATTTTTTTAAAAAAAGAGTCAGTTATTATAATTCAGAAGTGACGCATACTACATGAGGCATATAATATAACTCTACTGTACCTCACTGGGTTACGTTACAGAATTGGCGAACCCAATAGTGGGGCTTGACTAAAGGTGGACGTTTCGCTAGTACCTCACAACAGGGTTACGTTACAGAATTGGCGCTCAACGTAAAAGGGCGGTAATTAGAAAAGAATTTTGATATTTAATAAAAATATATACCAAAAAATCTAATTATCGTTGGCAGTTGTGAGAAAACAAGAAATGCATAATACCCGAGGCAAATCGAAGAAGAGGGCAGAAGAAAAGGAGATTGAAGAATGTGGACAGGAACAAGAAATAGAATTAGTTACGGACAGTGAAATGGACCAACAGACAGGTGATACAGAAGAAACCGAAGTAGTTATGGATACGGAAAAGGAAATAGTGGAAGAGGATGCCCAAGGGGACCAACCAGATAAAGCGGAGGCCAGGAGAGAACCAAATTGGCAAGACATGATGAGATTTATAGCCGAGAAGTTTGATAAAATAGATGAGAATTTTAAGAAACAGGAGGAAAACTCGAAGCAAACCAATGAGGAAAATAAGGAGAATTTTAAGAAACAGGAGGAAAACTTGAAGCAAACCAATGAGGAAAATAAGGAGAATTTTAAGAAACAGGAGGAAAACTGGAAACAAACCAATGAGGAAAATAAGGAGAATTTTAAGAAACAGGAGGAACAAAATAGACAGACCAATGAGAAAATAGATAGCATTCAGGAAAGTTTAGTCAAACAACTAAATGAAAAAATAGAGACCATTCATGGAAATATCAAACAAACCATGAATGAACAATACAATGAACTGAAAGAAACTGTTGAAGGACAAAGAGAAGAGATGAATGCAAAATTTGAAGAGAATAAGGAGAATTTAAAGCGGATTGAGGGTAAGATGGAGAAGTTCAATAAGGAGATATGGGAAACTTTCGGAGAGAAGTTTGAAAATGTTAATACGCGTATCCGAAAAGCAGATACATACAAGGAGGAGACAAATAAACAAATGGACTATAGTGTCAAGAATTTGGATGAAACATCAGACAGCACTTCAGAAGGTATTAAAGTAAGTCCGAATACAGAAGAGAGTAGGAAGGAAATAGAAATTACAGAATACCAAGGTGTAATGCCATCTGAAAATAAAAATAGCCACAACAAAAAGGATGTTCAAACCGTGGAAAAGAAGACCAAGAAAATAATAAAAACATGTAGAAAGAGAATAATAAATACCAAGGAAGAATGGGAGATGATTACAGGTGGATTAATTAATGTATTCAACCTTCCAATTAACGAACAGAGGGAGTTAATTAAGTTTACATCCCAGTTAAATATGTCGACGATTGAAGTGCATCAGAAGATATCAGTCATGTCATCAAGACGGAATATGACATTCAAATATTTGGTAAATAATCCAGAGGTAAAAGGGAATGAAATGAGATTAAATATGAACAAATATGTTATGTCAGAGGAGGTGCAATACCTGTTAGTTAAAAAAGAACTAACAATGACGGAAAACCGTGACTTCTATGAAGACTTTGTATCAGCTGAGTTACGATGCCAGGTGAAAGAGAGGTATTTAACAATTACCAAAATCATTATGAATACCCCAGTAATCCGAGTAAAGGGAGTACCTGAATTAATGGACCATGGTTAAACTAAACAATAACCAACCAGAAAAAAGGGGACTGATTTTCTGAAAACTGACCCAGCAACCCATTGGATAGCGGAAGAAACTAAAAAACCCCAAAATTCTAAAAGCATGTAAGGACATCTTACTCAAGTTATTTTGGAAACCATATAATTTAAAGTGAAGAGACTAAAAACCCCAAAATTCTAAAAGCATGTAAGGACATCTTACTCAAGTTATTTTGAAACCATATAATTTAAAATGAAGAGAATAAAACCCCAAAATTCTAAAAGCATGTAAGGACATCTTACTCAAGTTATTTTGAACCATATAATTTAAAATGAAGAGACTAAAACCCCAAAATTCTAAAAGCATTTAAGGACATCTTACTCAAGTTATTTTGAAACCATATAATTTAAAGTGAAGAGACTAAAACCCCAAAATTCTAAAAGCATGTAAGGACATCTTACTCAAGTTATTTTGAAACCATATAATTTAACAAAAAATAAGAACTGATTAGTAGATAAGAGTTATAAAGAATTGATTTAAAATGAAATAATAGGAAAAAGTAATATTTTTAATGGTAACAAACAGAAGAAAAATTAAATGAACAAAAACAATTGATGGTAATGTGCTCAGATAAGAAGAATACAGAATAATTTAATGACTCCAATGAAACTGAAGGAGGATGATAATTAATACAATAATTAGAATTTCTCGGAATTGAAGATTATATAAGAAGAAATGATATGGAGAAATATGTCACAAGAAGTAAAGTCAAAAGAATTTTAACATAAGGCCTATCAATAATGTTATATGCTATTAGTTAATGGAAAAGAAGAAGGAATCAAGGAGAAGAAGAAATATATAAATAAATGCAAACAGCTACAGTATGAAGAATCCCAAAAGTGTTTAGTACTAGTCGCTAATTGACTACTACTTATAAGTTTTTTATTTTTATGTATTGACCGTAGAAATGTTCCGGCAATAATTTTTATGAGCAGGGATGATGTTCCCCTGGTCTCAGAAGGTGTAAGGATGGACAGAGGAGTATGGACCCAGAGTGGCCACCCTACTGGTACCACCGCACAAGATAGGGAAAAATGTTAGGGAAATTGAATATTTCAGGGATAATAATTATAAAATAGCTGAAAAGAGTGATATTAGATTCCAGAAGTATAGATGAAGAAAATAGAAGGAAGATAGCAGACCGAAGCTTAATTGATAAAGCGAATTTATAGAAGTAAATAGAAATGAGTGTTAAAACAAGTTTAATATGTTTAGTGTGACCAGTCCTTATCAAATAAAATGTGGAAGTACCACTACCCAGAAATAAATAATTGATGAATTTGCCTCCAAGAGAGAGAGAGTTAAGTAAGAAAACAGCAATTACCACCAGTGTGAATTACCAGTCAGTTTATAACCAGTTTGAAATGAAACACTATTATGAAGATAAAACCAAGACTATTAAGAGAATGGAAATAATCAACAATTTATTTTAATAAACAAGTAATACCAAAATAAATTTGTTCTAGTGGGGGGGCTTTATGTAACGTTACATAACCCGGTCCCAATAAATTAACTCATGATAATATAAAGGTCAGAAATGGGTAACCTGTAACTAGCTCTAAATTAAAGTATATCATTAAAAATGATAGACAATTCGAGTGATATACGGTGCATAGTGAGTTATAGTGTACCCATTGAGGTAAAAAATAAAAGTGAAGGTAACTTATTACAGAACTGTGCTGTAGGTTTGGAAATTATAAAACTATGAGAGTATGCTATAATACTATTAAATGATTTTGTATTTTTATTTATTTATTGTAATATTTATATTGTATGGACAACCAATTGTTATACATAAGTTAATGTTATATTTTTTAAAATATTGTAACGTCACAGAACGTTCCATAAAGGAAACCATTTACATAGCAAATTATCATAAGAGCAAAGTGAGGTGAACAGTATCGAACCCAAGTAGTCCTAAAAAATTGTGTAATTTTGTCTAATAATTTTTTCTACTAACATGAAAAACGACCAAACTTTGACTAAGACACAAACCCCATATATATTATTAAAGTGAATAACAGTTAAAAGACCATAAGACACTATAAGAGAGACAAATAATGTCAGAATCAACCAAAATGAAGTCATTAATTATTAAGTTTTATAACTCTGAATAGAGTATTAAGAACTATTTTTTGTGAATGAATGGGCATGATCCATTATTATATTATGTAATGTAAATAAAATAAATGTATTAAATGACTTAAATACATTATTAGAAAGAATCTAAGTTAAAATAAAAATTATATATTTGTTATGACAAAAAATATTAATGTGTTGGATTAGTGACCAAACACCCAGATTTCATGAAAAAAATTAATTATTATCAGATTGAAATAAAAACTATATGTAATTGTCAAGCAGACAAAAGTGAACAATTTATCTTAAATAAAGAAAGCTGTCAAATGAATAAAAAGCAGTCAAAATAGCCAAAAACAGTACTAGCTAAAAACATGTGGTAGGCATATAATATTGTATAATTTATGGATTTAATGTTGCCAAAATGCAACCAAAATGCATTAGAAAGTTGAAATATGATATAAAGCGACTATACTAATATATCTGACTAACTTTAACATTGTAATAGTCAAGTTAGCAAAATGTTTACCTATACCATGTATGGCTGGAGCCAATCAACCAGTACAAAAACAATCATATCTGGCTAAATAGTTACAAAATGATAACAAAAATAAAATAGAATGGTACAATACTTCAGTATACCTTAAAAACGAACAAACTCAGTTGAAAATAAAGTCAATTAGAAAAGAATTTAACTTATAAGAGTGAGATTTGTCACACTATGAAAAAGGACATCTCAAGACCAATCAATGATGCTATGTCATCCTGTGATAAAAAATAATATATGTAAAGAGTAACCAGGTATCACAAAAGATAGACAATATAATAAACTCTGAGTGTACACTAGTGAATTACTACATATATTAAAGAAAGAGACTAATTATTGTGTTATAACATTAACAAAAAAATCTAGGCCATAAGCAGAGGCCATGTAAAATTGTGATTATTTATGTATTATCTATGTTAAAATTTGTTTGTTTTGTTATAGGAAGGTAGTAATGTTGGATGTTCAGATTGTGGAAGAGATATATTACTTTCACAACAATCTTTTGTTATAAAAATTGAATTTTCATGACAACAACCCAAGGTGGGAGTTGTATATTGTGTTACTTATTAGACTTAATTTAATTAAAAACCAATCATAATTAGTATCACTAGATTCAGTTGAAAACAGAGAATCTAAATGTAATAATGGCATACAAATTGTGAGTACTAATGTAAAACTATTTGATAAATACCAGTGTAATTTTTGAAATATCCTTAGTATGAAGAATAAGAAATTCGTTCTAAAAGCTTCTACAGAAGTGAAAATTGTTCCATGACATTCCATTTCGTTTATTTTTGAACAATCTAGAAAGAATTTTTACACAAATATACCGGAAGTCGATGAAAACAATCAGCCTGAATTAGTATAAAAGAGAGACCAAATTCGACCCAAAAAACACTTGAAACTTGAACTCCAGAACTGATGCATCACCCACGACACTGATCAACGCAGCTAAGGCGAAACCGAGAGGCGAGAAATCGACACAAGACCCGAAGAAAGGCTTTTCCCGTACATTGACAAACAGACTGACATAACCTCTACAAGAATCTACGCCAACATGTTGCTGAAATAGAGCAGCGACACGGCAAATTTTAATAGAAATCATGCAGCCAGAACGTCAACGGCCCAGGAGGGACCAAAACTTTAAATAGAGAACGAATTCTGCTGTGTTCGCATAGACTGACTAACTTGACAATAATCCCCTTAACGTAAACAAACAAAACACCAAGCCTTTCTCTCGACACTGCATGGGAATCAGCGCTACGGCGGCCAATTTCTGAATCAACGCGAAACAGATGTTTCATAGTGGCGGCGTTTGAACGATAATCTACTGCCAAACGTTTTTACAAAAAGTGCGGAAATAGTAAATGATCGCAACTTTGACTTAAAATAGATTCAGTGCACATATGAAGAGGCGAGATTGAAAAAACTACCCGAGAGGAGTGTCCTGTGCGAGATTAATTAACCATTGGAACGTGAGTTACCAAAATTAAAGTCAATTATTTTACCTGGTTACATTTATCACACAGTTGTACTTCACACGCCACATATACACCTTCAAATCACTTAATTTTTCTTGTAAAGCGTCTTATTGATATGTCTTGGTAGTTCAAAGGAGTCACGTCCTGAGAGTAAAGATTTTTTCACGTATTAAACTCATGCTTTTCAACTGAGTAAAAAATTTTAAAACACTAGCCGATACTTGATTGGATATATAAAATTGTCAATAATAATAATAACTTGTGAATTTTTTATTAACTCTGCAATTGTATAATTTTTTATGAATGTTAGTCCTTCAGACGATTTGTTTGTTTTTGAAGAATCATTAAACTTACCTGATTTTTCCAAGCTAAACTGACTTGTTTATATTTTTCATAGAAGCAAGATTTAAAAATTTTAATTTCTTTTTTAATCACATTTCATTCTTGGAACAAACGATTCCAAGTGGCGCCCACAAAAAACATAGTATTAAGTTGTGTTACAGGACTACATCACCGCAGAGGATCCAGTCAACAGTAAGTAACAAAAAGTGCGTGGAGGTAACGCCCGACATTTTACAACACAATTACAACACACTTTTTCTTTTGTTATAAATTGACGACTCCAACAGTGGGAAGGAAAGAAGAGTAAACTTTTCTATTCGTTATAATTTGGCAGCCCAACTAGTGAGGCTTGAAAAAGACGGAACAAGCCCGGCAACTACCAACAGATCAAAATGCCGCAACCTAAGGGAAAAAAGGTGAAGAAGAATGTGGAACCCGAGTTAAGTGTGGAAGACGGAGAGGCAGTACAAATGGAGGAAACGGAATTAGAACCGCACACACTAGAAATGGAAAGACCAGTACAAACGGAAGATGAAATAGAGGAGCAAACGGGAGAAGAACCCATACAAATGGTAGAACATACAGAGAAACCCAAACCAGAAAAAATAACAGGGAGTGTTGACGCGAATATATTAATGATGATGCTCCAAAAAATGGAAGAAACAAACAAAAATACTAATGAGAAAATGTTCCAAAAAGTGGAAGAAATGAACAAAAATACAGAATCCCTGAAAGAGGATATGAATAAAAATAGACGGGAAGATAAGGAGAAATTAGACAAAAACATAGAATCTTTAAGGGAGGATATAACCGAGAAAATAAATGATAATGGGAAAAAACTGGAGATATTTCAGGAGGAGAATAAAAAAAGTATAGAGTCCCTAAAAAAAGAAATTAGCATAAAATACGAAACAGTAAACAAAACGATCAATGATAATAAAATCGATAGTGACAGGAAGGTCGAAAACATGGAGAAACAGTTGGAAAGGTTACAAGAGGGAAACAATACACGTTTCGAAAATATAGAGGAACAAACAGTAGAGACCAAACAAGATGTTAGAAATCTCGAAAACATGGTAAGGCAGAACCAAGACGCCATCATGCAGGAGGTGGGAGAAGTCCAGAAAGACGTTAGCGAGAGGATGCAGAGAACATATGACATCGCTAACAGGCTGGACGAACAAATAAAAACTAACAAAAATAGTATACTGGAAATAGACCAGAGAGAGAAAAACCTGCAGGAAAGATTAGAGGCGCTGAGAGATACACCTGTATTAAATACTCATACGTGTCATGGTGAAAACAGGGAAGTAATCAACTTCCAAAACTATCGACGAAACCCAATGGAATTTTTAGAAAGAATGGAAGAGTTTATTGGGAGAAATAGAGAAACAAGGTGGGATAGGATACGGGAGATGCTAGACGAGACGTTTAAAAACACCAGGGATAACTGGTGGATAGCGGTACGACCCGAAATCACGAATTTAGCAGAGTTTAAACGCCAGTTCAAGGAGAAGTATTGGTCGGAGACTGCACAAAACAGGGTAAGAATGGACATATTCTATGGCAAATACGACGCACCCAATGGACAGTCCCCGACGTCTTATTTCCTAGGAAAGGTATGTTTAGCACGGAAGTTGATACCGCCGATCCCAGAAGAATGTTTGGTAAGGCAGTTAGCTGGACATTACAGTTATGGTATCAAAGATGCCCAATTATACCAACAGCTCAGTAAAATAGCCGATCTGGCCAAATTACTAGACAATTGTGAATCCACTGGAAGGTTCCAGGATTACCAACCCCCCAATCGTAAGGTAGAATACAATAACAACAATAACGGACCAAACCGGAATGGAGGTGGAAACGGTAACAACCTGAACTCAAATAGTCAGAATAATAATACCCCACCAAATAGCCGAAGTGATAATACTCAGGGTCCAAATAACCGCAACTATCCGGGACCAAACAGAGGTAATTACACCGGGAATAATTACGGTAGAAACTACCATCAGGGAAACAGTTATCGCGGAAATAACTATAGGGGAAATAATTATGGTCAACGCAATAGTTATCGTAACGGGGGCGACCAAGGAGGAGGCGATAGGAGAAACCAAAATGAATATGGGCCCCAGGTAAATTATACAATGGCCAATAACCGACGGCCATATCCACCCAATGTACCCACTTACATGTTTTACCCACAACAGGCGCCAGGTAGCCAGGGTAACACGACGAATAGCCAACCTATTAATGGTAATCCCGAGGTCAGGCAGGAAACACAGACGGGTCAGCAACCCAATGTTCCGGGAGACCGGGCCAATGAAACCGTGGCTCATTTAAACTAAACGCGGCAGTGGAAAAGGAAAACCGCCCTTCACTGAACCAATATTATGGGGTGACTAGTTACGAACATAGACAGGACAAAGACGGGACTAGGACATTAAGAATAAATAATTATCTTAAGGATATTAGAAAGGAGTTATTAGAAGAGGGTGACAATATCATTAAAAATAGTAACCAAGGGAATAATAGTATCGTGCAGATCAAAGCAAATATCAATGGCATAGAAGCGATATTACTCATTGACACGGGGTCAAACGTATCACTTATCGATAGTGTTGAGTTAGAGAGAATCAAACAAAATAGTAATTTACCAATACCCATATCATCCACCGAAAAATTGGAAAAGGTATTTCTCGATATCTGCGGACCATTTCCATGCAGCGGTGGGAGACACCGATATAAATTTATCGTAATCATCTTCGACCACTTTAGCAAATATACAAAGCTATACCCAATAACTAGGGCAACGACCAGGAAAATAATAGACATAATTATAGAGCGATATATAATGGAGGTAGGCCGACCGTATTCTATAATTACGGACCACGGTACTCAGTTTAGGGGAAAACTTTGGAAGGAAAACCTGGGAGAACACGGAATAAAAACGTACAAGACGTCTGTATATCACCCGAATAGTAACCCAGCCGAGAGAGTGTTAAGGGAGGTAGGACGGTTACTGAGAACATACTGCCATAACGAGCAGAAGAAATGGCATGAATATGTAGCATCTACCGAGGATTTTCTCAATTTTTCATATCACAATACCATCGAGGTGTCGCCATACACAGTTATGTTCGAAAGACCCCCACCACGAGAGATAAAAGAAATTATTAGTTTTCCCGACGAACCCGCATACCAATTTGAAAGGGCAAAATTTTATAACAAGGTGTTAGAAAAAACGGAACAGCAGTGGAAAAAAATATGTCAAATCACAGCCCAAGGCAATTAAATATGAGGTAGGAGAAAAGGTGTTAGTTAAAAATAGAGAATTGCCCAGTGCTATACAAGGCATAACGAGGAAATTGCTACTCTTATATGCAGGGCCTTTCACGATAACCAGAGACAATAAAAACAATACCTACGAGGTAACTGACACGATTAGTAACAAAGTAAAAGGCACGTATAACCAAATATCATTGAAAAAGTACCATGATTAAAAATCACAAGTCAAATACTCAATCAGTGAGCAAGTACCATGACCAAAAACCCAAGTCAAATACTGCATCATAGAGAAGGTACCTTGACTAAACATGTTAACGTGAATTTTTCAACTTACTCAGAATTAGAAAGGAGGTAGAAATTATTAAATAAATATAAATATTATTGTATAACGATTATTATTAATAAATATTACGAGAAGGACACTTTACACCAAAGGCATAAAGATATATATAAAATATAGATTTATTTCCAATAGCCATGTCAACGTATATTTACCAGCTTACCCGTACTTAGAGAAGGAGAGAGATTATTATTAATAAATATTACGAGATGGACACATTACACCAAAGGCATAAAGATATATATAAAATATAGATTTATTTCCAATAGCCATGTCAACGTATATTTACCAGCTTACCCGTACTTAGAGAAGGAGAGAGATTATTATTAATAAATATTACGAGATGGACACTTAGTAAAGGAGAAAAGAAGGAGAAATACTGTCATATAATTGATACTAAATGGAAATGATAAATGAAAAAAAAAGGGAACAGCGTGTTACATAAGGAGGTAATGATGAATATGAATATAGCTATTAACATTGAATGATTTTAAACGATAATTTTACCTGCGGAGAACGATATATTAATATAATTGTGAATTAATCAGAAGAGTTAAGAAAGGGAATTTATGTGTAGGAGCCTATGATCTTTGAATATTGTATTTTTTTTTTTTATTATTATTATTATTTGTTGCAAAGGTGCAATTATTATTTTCTGGACAGGGATGTGTTGCCTCTGATTTCAGTAGTTATAGATAGGGAAGGACAGAGAATGTATGCCATAGCGAGCCACTCTGACTCCCAACCCTCTATGAAAGTTAGGGAATTGATAGGGAATTATATCAAAGATTAATTAATTAACATCAAGGTAAAAAGGAAAGGAATAGGTGATACGACAAAGAACGAACTAGGAATATTGAGTTGGATTAATATATTAAAGGAGTAGTACAGGAATTTAATTATAAGATAAAAGAATGAAATATAAAGAAGCTAATAAAAGGTTAATATAGAGATGATAATTTCATCAAAACCAAAGATATGTTTTTCAAAAATTATCAACTTTAACGGAGAGGCATATGTAACGTCACAGAACGTTCCATAAAGGAAACCATTTACATAGCAAATTATCATAAGAGCAAAGTGAGGTGAACAGTATCGAACCCAAGTAGTCCTAAAAAATTGTGTAATTTTGTCTAATAATTTTTTCTACTAACATGAAAAACGACCAAACTTTGACTAAGACACAAACCCCATATATATTATTAAAGTGAATAACAGTTAAAAAACCATAAGACACTATAAGAGAGACAAATAATGTCAGAATCAACCAAAATGAAGTCATTAATTATTAAGTTTTATAACTCTGAATAGAGTATTAAGAACTATTTTTTGTGAATGAATGGGCATGATCCATTATTATATTATGTAATGTAAATAAAATAAATGTATTAAATGACTTAAATACATTATTAGAAAGAATCTAAGTTAAAATAAAAATTATATATTTGTTATGACAAAAAATATTAATGTGTTGGATTAGTGACCAAACACCCAGATTTCATGAAAAAAATTAATTATTATCAGATTGAAATAAAAACTATATGTAATTGTCAAGCAGACAAAAGTGAACAATTTATCTTAAATAAAGAAAGCTGTCAAATGAATAAAAAGCAGTCAAAATAGCCAAAAACAGTACTAGCTAAAAACATGTGGTAGGCATATAATATTGTATAATTTATGGATTTAATGTTGCCAAAATGCAACCAAAATGCATTAGAAAGTTGAAATATGATATAAAGCGACTATACTAATATATCTGACTAACTTTAACATTGTAATAGTCAAGTTAGCAAAATGTTTACCTATACCATGTATGGCTGGAGCCAATCAACCAGTACAAAAACAATCATATCTGGCTAAATAGTTACAAAATGATAACAAAAATAAAATAGAATGGTACAATACTTCAGTATACCTTAAAAACGAACAAACTCAGTTGAAAATAAAGTCAATTAGAAAAGAATTTAACTTATAAGAGTGAGATTTGTCACACTATGAAAAAGGACATCTCAAGACCAATCAATGATGCTATGTCATCCTGTGATAAAAAATAATATATGTAAAGAGTAACCAGGTATCACAAAAGATAGACAATATAATAAACTCTGAGTGTACACTAGTGAATTACTACATATATTAAAGAAAGAGACTAATTATTGTGTTATAACATTAACAAAAAAATCTAGGCCATGAGCAGAGGCCATGTAAAATTGTGATTATTTATGTATTATCTATGTTAAAATTTGTTTGTTTTGTTATAGGAAGGTAGTAATGTTGGATGTTCAGATTGTGGAAGAGATATATTACTTTCACAACAATCTTTTGTTATAAAAATTGAATTTTCATGACAACAACCCAAGGTGGGAGTTGTATATTGTGTTACTTATTAGACTTAATTTAATTAAAAACCAATCATAATTAGTATCACTAGATTCAGTTGAAAACAGAGAATCTAAATGTAATAATGGCATACAAATTGTGAGTACTAATGTAAAACTATTTGATAAATACCAGTGTAATTTTTGAAATATCCTTAGTATGAAGAATAAGAAATTCGTTCTAAAAGCTTCTACGGAAGTGAAAATTGTTCCATGACATTCCATTTCGTTTATTCTCGAACAATCTAGAAAGAATTTTTACACAAATATACCGGAAGTCGATGAAAACAGCCTGAATTAGTATAAAAGAGAGACCAAATTCGACCCAAAAAACACTTGAAACTTGAACTCCAGAACTGATGCATCACCCACGACACTGATCAACGCAGCTAAGGCGAAACCGAGAGGCGAGAAATCGACACAAGACCCGAAGAAAGGCTTTTCCCGTACATTGACAAACAGACTGACATAACCTCTACAAGAATCTACGCCAACGTGTTGCTGAAATAGAGCAGCGACACGGCAAATTTTAATAGAAATCACGCAGCCAGAACGTCAACGGCCCAGGAGGGACCAAAACTTTAAATAGAGAACGAATTCTGCTGTGTTCGCATAGACTGACTAACTTGACAATAATCCCCTTAACGTAAACAAACAAAACACCAAGCCTTTCTCTCGACACTGCATGGGAATCAGCGCTATGGCGGCCAATTTCTGAATCAACGCGAAACAGATGTTTCGTAGTGGCGGCGTTTGAACGATAATCTACTGCCAAACGTTTTTACAAAAAGTGCGGAAATAGTAAATGATCGCAACTTTGACTTAAAATAGATTCAGTGCACATATGAAGAGGCGAGATTGAAAAAACTACCCGAGAGGAGTGTCCTGTGCGAGATTAATTAACCATTGGAACGTGAGTTACCAAAATTAAAGTCAATTATTTTACCTGGTTACATTTATCACACAGTTGTACTTCACACGCCACATATACACCTTCAAATCACTTAATTTTTCTTGTAAAGCGTCTTATTGATATGTCTTGGTAGTTCAAAGGAGTCACGTCGTGAGAGTAAAGATTTTTTCACGTATTAAACTCATGCTTTTCAACTGAGTAAAAAATTTTAAAACACTAGCCGATACTTGATTGGATATATAAAATTGTCAATAATAATAATAACTTGTGAATTTTTTATTAACTCTGCAATTGTATAATTTTTTATGAATGTTAGTCCTTCAGACGATTTGTTTGTTTTTGAAGAATCATTAAACTTACCTGATTTTTCCAAGCTAAACTGACTTGTTTATATTTTTTCATAGAAGCAAGATTTAAAAATTTTAATTTCTTTTTTAATCACATTTCATTCTTGGAACAAACGATTCCAAGTGACGCCCACAAAAAACATAGTATTAAGTTGTGTTACAGGACTACATCACCGCAGAGGATCCAGTCAACAGTAAGTAACAAAAAGTGCGCGGAGGTAACGCCCGACATTTTACAACACAATAACAACACACTTTTTCTTTTGTTATAAATTGACGACTCCAATAGTGGGAAGGAAAGAAGAGTAAACTTTTCTATTCGTTATAATATTTGTGTTGTAATATAGGATAACCCAGGGTTAGTTCGTTTAAAAAAGAAAAAAACATAAAAATTTAAATATCAAAGGATAATAAAAAATTAAAATAATACTATGAGGGAGATGGCAGCAGGAAGTAGTACAGTGTAAGAATACTATGAGAGACTAATAAATAATATATATAAATTTATTTAAAGATAATAAAATTATCAAATATTTTTATACAAGGTCATAAGAAAATGAACAAAAACTTATTATGTAAACCAAATTAATAAAGAAACCGGAATGGAAAAGAATTATTTTTCGGTAAATAAAATATAAATTTATAATAATTACAAACTGCCTGTATAATAAAAATACGATGGGTTACTAAGAGTGACGGAAATAACAAGTATTGTTAAAAAAAAAAAAAATATTTAATTTGAAAAATAAAACCATAGAGTTGAAGAAATTATGCTACTACAATTATAATAAAAATAACCTTTTTTGGAACTTTGGAGGAGTGAAAATTAATACAAAATTAACCAGCAACATGACCACTATATAATCATCCATGATTTATCAAAATTAAATGGTTACACTCCTTACAAAACAGTGAAAGAAAACCTTCTGATGATTCAACCTGGTTTCGCCATAGTTCTAGTTTGACGATCGAAAAATGCGCCAGACGGTAAGGAAATTATAACGCAAGACGGACCTCACCAGCGAAAAAGCTTCATTCCAGTAAGAACCATAAGGAGCGAGGTAATATAAACATTTCGTTTAATAGTTCAAGAAGAAAACGCATTCCGAACGTTGATAAAGAACACAAAATAGTCATTTAATCATATGTTTTTTTAAAGTAAACAAAAGCACGCTGCGCTCTTACGGACATTCCAGGAACTACATACTACACGAAAAAATAAACAAATTTATTTAATATTTTTTCGGTATTTGTAAAGCTTAGTAATTATCCATTTCTGACACTCTCGTAACTAAAAGAACTTACCCTGAACCCTGGGGAATTATTAAGAATTATATATTAATTGATGTTTTTTAAAATAGTGTAAAATTTGGTAAACAAAACCAGATATGTTTTTCTCTTTAGACAATTCCATGTTTACTCTGTGAAGTCAAGATTATGTTTATTTAAGGAAAGATTAATTGTAATACTTGTATTTTGGTGGCAGGAAACAAAAACCAATAATATCAATAAATAATATTATTGAAAAATAATCTTGAATAATAAAGTGTGTTATAATTTTTGTAGTGGATAGTTGTAATATTTCAGCACAAAAAACAGAAGAAATCAACACATCGGATCAAATTTTGCTACAGTGTAGGATGGTTGAACTAAGCGTAGAAACTTATCTCACAATCAGCTGATTTAAATCACAGCGAACAATTTGAAAAAAATCCGAAATCGTCTAAACCGAGTGTAAATAATTAGTACTTACTCTCTCTTCTTCATAAGGCTGAACAACTTCCCTCCTTGACCCCAAATCACACACTCTCGATTTCTATTTAGATTGAGTAAAACAATAAATAAAATCCTTTATTTATTTAAAAAAAAAAAGTCAGTTATTATAATTCAGAAGTGACGCATACAACGTGAGGCATATAATATAACTCTACTGTACCTCACTGGGTTACGTTACAGAATTGGCGAACCCAATAGTGGGGCTTGACTAAAGGTGGACGTTTCGCTAGTACCTCACAACAGGGTTACGTTACAATATATATATATATATATATTCGTATTTGCTCAAATTTTTCTTGTTATTATATATTATTATTACCTTACATCAGATGATAGTTTGGATTACTATCGAAACATTTGTAATTTACAAAATAAAAATATATTCTTGTTAAAAGTTTGTTTTATTATTAATAACTATATATTCAACCACTTTTTGCTACAGTCCGTTTCTTGATGTATATATTATATTTAATTTTTATAATGAATTTACCTCAAGATATTTCTTTCCTTATTAGGCACATGTTTCGGGTACCATTTTGTACCCATCCTCAGCCTTCCGGATTTTGTTTCTGGTGAAGTACATGTGTGTTGGTTGGTTGTTATTGTGGTTTCCTGTTGGCTTCTGGTATTTTAAATTGGTTTTGTTGTGTGTGATTGTGGTGTATGTATTAGAATTTTGTGTATTTTCGATGTTGAGTGCTTTGAAAATTGTGTAATGTTTTGTATGGATTTTTATTTGTTCAGGTATTAGTTTTTGTGTTTTATGTTTGTATATTTGTAAATTTTCCCAAATGTTCATTATGGTGCCTTTGTGTGGTATGTGTTTTATTAGTGTCATGTTGGTTATGTCTGGGAATTCATGTCCAGTGTTTATTGCATGTGTGGCCAAATTAGATTTGTATATTTCTGGTTTTTTGTATGCATTTAGGTGTTCAAAATAACGTTTTTTCAGTTGTTTTTTTGTTTGTCCTATGTAACATTTATTCCAATCTTGGCATTCAATTTTGTATATACCATTGGGTGTTGTATTATCTTTGTTGTGTGGGTTATTTAGTTTTTGTAGATTATTTTTGTTTGTTTTTTACGTTATTTTAATGTCTGTGTTCTTAAACAGTTTTGTTAACTTTGTCATTTTATTATTTATGTATATGAATGTGGCCCATTTTTTATTAGTGTTATTATTTTTGTTTTGTTCATTTTGATTAATTCTTGATTGTTCAGTTTTTATTTTATATTTGATTTTATTTTCTATTTTGTTTACAGTGTTTTTATTATATCTATTTTCACAAGCAATTTGGTATATTATATTTCTTTCTTTGTCTGTTTTTTTGTTTGTTTAGGGGTATTTTGTACATTCTGTTAAATAGTGAATAGAACATGTAATGTTTGTAGTGGGTACATACCCCTAAACAAACAAGAAACAGACAAAGAAAGAAATATAATATACCAAATTGCTTGTGAAAATGGATATAATAAAAACACTGGGGTTAGGTTTAAAACTTAGTTGAGTGGGACCCTTGTATCCCTATATCCCTTAAAATAAAAAGCTCTTAACATATTCCTTATTCTAGTCATTCATAAAGTTCTAGAGAATGGTAAACCTATCAAATTAAATGTAAATTCACAAGACTAGCTTATGATTATAACCTTAACGTTTATCAAATAATTTGCTTTTCCTTTTTTTTATTTATTTATTTGAAGTCCAGATTTATGTGAAACTTATATCAGTCTCTAGGCATTGGTAATATATGCTCACATTGTAATCATACAAACTCTTCATTTGCACAGTGCACAATTTGCAAACACTGAGCTTGACAAAAACAATTCCTTTAATAATTTTGTACATTCAATGTATATTTTAAGCTGTTATTATTATTGTTTACTGAAATACTGACATAAATATTTATATAATTTATGATTGATTTCAGAATGAAAGATACAGTAATAGTTAAACAAAATTCTCTACGGTTATATTAGATTTAAGTTTGTATGCTTTCAGATTGAAGAAGGTGAAATTGATGTTCGTTTAAACTCATTCAAAGGATGTTTTGTTCAACGGGCTGGAAGGACAAGATGAATTGTAGCATCAGACTTGGTGTTTAGTGTTTGCAGTGTCTATCAAAAATTATGTGAAACCGTAAGGATTTAATACATCATGTGCTTAAACGTTTTCTGTAATGACCAGCGGAGAAGCATCAGGTAGACAGTGGAAGATAGACAGTGTCTACTCAAATATTTTATTTACAGTGACACTGTATTAATTTTTATTTATGAATTAAGTTGCCTGAGTTATTCAGGAAGGGTACAAAACTAATTTAAAAAATAAAATATTACACAACCTGACATGAGCTTGATGCTACAGAACCTTGCTGTACATGGTGCAGCTGGGTAGACATTATTGGAAAGTCATTTTAACAAGGCTGAATATGAGGTGGGCTTCGATGGATGACAACTGGAGTAGGAAGCCTGCATGTGCAGCAATTAATGTGTCTTTCAAAACGGTCTCTGACATGTCTCCGCTCACTGAATAGTAGAGAATTCGTGCCTGGCTGCTTTATGTTTATTAGTTTTCATTATGTGGCACCTAGTATTTGTTTTTATAGTGTTTTCAAGTTATTTTTAATTATGTATATAGTGTTTTAGACTAAGAAGTGTGCAATCCTTTATATACTAATTCTATAATAAAAGGTATTTTAAAGTGTTTAAAGTCTTTAAACTCTTTAAGTGTTTTAAGAGTAGTGTTTAATCTATAATCAGTTTAAGGGAGAAAAATAAACACCGTTGCTGCCAGTTCAGAAGTACTTTGTATGAATTGACACCTTTGATTCACTAGAATCTTTATTAAAATATGAAATCAGTATGTTATCTTTAGAGCAAAAGGTATTACTCAAGTCAAAAATATCTCTTCTGCCCTTAGATTTGTCGCAGAAAGATGAAAAAGTTGTCAGAAAGTTTGGTATAGTAAATATTACTAATCTTTGGTTTTAAATGAAAAATTCTACATTGTAGTTATTGTTTCATAGTTAATGGAGAGGAACCATAGAACAAAGTTGAAATAGGTACTATAAAAAATGTTGAAGCTAAAACCGTCAAAACTCATATAAAATAATTCTGAGATGCCTCATACTAGGCTGTAACAGAATTGAATATTGGTTTGTTCAAATCATCTAGAATTCAAGGAGTCAGCATAATGAACATGTTGCATGAAATCAACGGATCGTAGGCTGTTTGATAGATGTTTGTTATTTAGGAAGGCAAGTGTTAGCTTTTAGGGGTTGTAAGGAAAATGAGTAGTCTCTTATTAAGGACATTTATTTAGAAACCTTAAATTTGTTGGTAATTGGCCGTATGTAAAGGAACACAGAAATGAGCATTGTATTTAAAGAATAAAGACACAGCTTCTAAAATTCAGAATGATTTAATTGAGTGTTTCCATTGCTTTTAATGAAAAAATTTGTGATGAAATAAACCAGACTGATTCTGTTTCCTTTCAAGGTGGTGAAATAATTGACATATGTTTTAAAACACAACAGAGTATGAGTGTGGGCTATTTTCATTGTTTGCAAATTGAGGAACGCTTTTTAAGATATTAGATGTTTCTTCCGTCAAAGGCACGGAAAGGTTGGCAAGTAAAATTGTTTTAATTATAAAAGAATATAGGCCTAAAATTGAAAATAAATTAGTAAGTGAAACGTATGATGGTGCCTCTGTGATGGCTGGTTGTCACAGTGGAGTACAAACCCTTGATGGTCAACAGAATCCAGGCAATATCTGTGGTACTGAGTTCACCAACTTACTTTGGTCTTGTTACACAATGTAAACAATATTAAAGAAGTTAAATCGTTTATTTGTAATTTAATTGCATTTCATATTTTCTTCAGTAGACCTGCTGTTAAGTCTGATAAAATGCTTCCTTGTATTAAGCTGATAGAGTATATTATAGAGACTCAAGTTGATAATGTGTATGAACAAAAATATTACAGATATTGAAATTAGTTCTAAGTATTCCAGTTATATCAGGCTCGACAGAGAGTTCAATGATACACTTCAAAATATAAACTGACCTTCAGAATCAAAACATACCTTCGTAATACTATGAAAAATATAATATAATCAGATTGGCTATTTTGTCTAGTAAAAAAGAATTGACATTTATGTGCACAAAGAACCCAAGTTTCAAGGAAAGGGTAACCCAAGTTTCAAGGAAAGGGTGATAGATATTTTTGGAAACTTCAAGATGCAGCATATGGAGCTCATTCACAAGAATATATGAGACATTTGTGTAACGCCTACAGTAATCTGGATTTGTCATCATTTAAAATGTGAAATACAAAAATGCGAGTAAAATTTATGTTTTTATAGCAATATTTTCTAATTAAGATTCATAGGTGACACCAATGACAATCTGACAGTTTCATCTTGATATTTAATTATATTATGAAATGTGTGTTTTGGACGTCACTTACCTGTTAGCTGGTAGAGGTAACATTAACTCTGTTTACCATTATTTTACAAGTTAATTAAGAATGTAAACAATCTTAGTAAGAGGTTGACTTGTGTCTACCCAAATTATTTTCTCGCTTTACCACTGGTAATGACTACTTACCTATTTTGTTATCTACTGACAAGTGATCTTGTGTGTTTTTATCATTTGGAGTTCTTTTTGTACAGTCTTCATATTGTACTTTATGTTTTTAATTTACAAAATACAATGCAATATTGCACCTACTCTAAAAAGGTAATTTCTTTCTTTACTATGGTTACTATAATCTAATACGTTTTGGACATATGCTTTGATTTCTCAGTTTAATGAGTTCTGTTTTTTTAAATATTTGTTGGCTGCTATCTTTGGCTTTTAATAGTTAAAACAAATTAAATAATAGAAAACAAAAGATTATTTTTTTTAAATATAAACAAGGTCTTTTAGGCCTCTGTTACACTACGCAACTGATTTCAAGCCTACATGAAACTAGTTGCATGTAGTAAAAACAGGTGCAATCAGTTGCAGAGTAAACATGGCATCTATACTACTATTATAAAGAGGTAAAATTTGTTTGTATCGTTGCCTGGCATAACCTCAGAAACTCCCAATCCTATAAAAAATTTCTTTCACCACCAAGTTCCTTGAAGTTTGAGGATGGTTTTAAACATAAATTTGAACCAACAACTTTAATAATTTTCGAGAACAGAGATTTAAAATGGTCTCATGTCATGAAAGGTTTGTTAATTTGCATGTAGTGAAATTTTTGTCATGCGATAAACTTTTGCTCTATAAGAGATAGCTATATGGTGTCAGTGAGTGAAATTTAGAAAACATTATAAATTTTATTTTGGTTTTTGTTTCAATAAAATCCACCTTTTTGTTTTTGAGATTTTGGCGGTTTGTAAAAAATTGTGTATGTTGTGTTGGGTCTATGTCATGAAATTTCTTCATTGTCTACAGAATGCACAAGCAGCAGAGTTGCATGTAATCGGTTGCATGCATATTTTAATAGGCTACACTTGATCAATGCCCTCAATGAGTGCATGAAACTAAAAGTTGCACAAGGCTTGGAACTGTTTTGTAATCGATTGCAAGCTGTGGAAACAATTGCAGTAAGTATAATACACTACATTTAAATCAATGCCCCACACCTGCTTTTGCAATCAGTTACATAGTGTAATAAAGGCCTTATGTTTTTCTTCTGTAAATCCTTTGCTTAGGGGGAAAAAGCTACAATTATTTCTTTTAAGGCATGCATTTAAATTGTTTACGCACATTACTCCTGGCTTAAAATGTGCCACACCAGTCCAGTTACTCATGAATGACATAAAGCAAAAATACCAGGAGGACAAATGTGTTAGTATACATTCCATTAAATGTATCTTAGTAGGAGGACATTGTTAGAACAACAATATCTAGAGTGTCTGTTACTGCTGATGTCATGAACTACTGACAGAGGAATGAATAAATGAGGCTATGCAGGTATCCTTGATATACCTGTAAGGCTGTCAGGACTGAATCTACAAAGGTTGTTCTTAAGTTTTGAAACAGATAAAAATCTCATGGAGCTAAATCTAGAGAATGGGGTGCATGTAGAATTAACTAAAATGTTAATGTTTTAAAGGATCTTTTTAAAGATATAAGTTTAATTGTAGTAGATATAGTGGTGTTGTAGTGTAATTGCAGATACGCACTGGTATCTACGATAATGTTGTTTTATAAAATGTTCTAATTATAATTATTATTGTTATTAGTTTGATTGTATTGTCGAATAGGTGGGTATCTATGGTTCACCTTTTTAATTTAAAATATTTCTCGCACTCCGTTATTAACCTCCCTCACTTACCACACGTGGATATTGTAGTCCTGTTCGGTGACGGTTCAGCTGAAATACATACACTGCATATGCAAATAGATATTCTAGTTGAATATTCAATGTGACTATCATACACAATATAAATGGTATAATATCTAAATAAAGTTCTGGATTATTAGAACTATTTAAATTCTTCCGCCACCTTTTGGTAGAACTGACTAAGAATAAATGAGCTAATTTAAATTTGAAATAATACTCTTTTTTCACTGGTAATAAAATGTAGAGGTTTATTAACTGTTAAAGATATTATAAAATCTTTGAACAATTGACAGTCAGTTGCTAATAACCCTTCGGATAATAATTACAATTAACAAATTTTAAAAATAAGACTCTGCTTAGCCTCAAGGCTGGTAAACCTGTTGGTTATACAATAGTTTAATTTTAAGAGGTTATGTCCTCTTGTATCAGTGAATTACCATGTTCGTATGGTTCTTTTAGGTAGCATGATACCAGGTACAAGATGTAACATTAATAATGATATTAAATGAACAATAATTAAAAACAAACAAACAAATATAAAAATCGAAAATTAGTACCATATAACTGATAGTTATGGTATTATCGTACGCGGGAATGCGCACGCAGTCTACAGTATTTATTTGACAATCAACAAGCACGTTGGCTTGCACAGCTAAAATGTATTACTTTATTTTAATAATTCACTTTAAGAATTATTTACTTACAAGAGAAAAATTTATTAAAAAAAAACTCTTGTTATTATTTCCATCTGGTTTGGATTTTACTTGAGAACAGACTTGTAACAGAAAAATTGGCAAGTTACAGTTACGATTTTAAGGTTATCTTATACCGTGAATTGTTATTATGGTTAATTATCTTTAATATTTATTTCTTCTTAAACTAAGTATAGACATATTATTCGTAATAGTTTTGATGTGTCATTATCAGTATCATATAATACTCTTTCGCATGAAAGTTAAAATATTTATTTTTCAAATATAGAAAAATCAAGAAAACAACTTTAGTCAATTGAGCGACTATTGGTATTGCTCGTATTTTGTAATAAATACTTCAAATATGATTCTTTTAATTATGACAAATAATTAAAATATTTATTCAACATATTAATAATTGCGAATTAATATTTTCATTAATTCTGATAAATTCCATCATTATTTTTGATACTTCGCTTTTTACTGACTTGCGTAGTAATCAACATTACGTATTTACAAAATTTTATTTCTGTTTCAATGTTAATTAAATAAAAAGAATTGTACTCCCTGTTTTTATCTTTTACACAACACTCGTAAGTACGATCGATATTGTACACTAATCGTACTTAAATAGTATACACTCCGCACATTTCACTCGTTTATGCTAGTGTGGTTTGTAGGTTATATGTGTGTTGATTTACTGATGGATGCTTGTTCGCGCACAATTCAAAATTTAAACTTCTTCATATCGGCGAGTGACATGACCTGTCTGTAAGATGACTGAAAGGTGACTGTGTTGCTTCTTCGAAGCGTCTGTGGCTCGTCTGCCAATGTTCATTCATTCGATTGGTTGAAAAAACTAAACTCTCTAACCCAAAGCACTTTATTTTCTTAAAATATTTAATTTTTTACCAATTTTGGCCTTTGCGTTTGAGGCTATATGACGTCAGCACTGGTACAAAAAATAATTGAAAAGTTTAAAATCGCAATAACTTTCTTAATATTTGACTTATCGTTAAATGGTTAATGTCAGTAAATTGCGGACATCCTGTGCTTTAATTAAAGTCTAAACAAGATTATATTCCGTCCATTACTTCAATCACTATAACAATTTTATTGATTTCTTATGGTGCATCTTATATTTATAAGTTTATTACACCAAATTTAATTATTTATACTAAAACACTTTTAATTAAACGCTCTGAGTCCATATCTCAACTGGTTTAATTCAAAACTTGGGAATTATTGTTACCCAAACAATATCTTGTTATGGCGTCTTTGGGCGTCCATATTTGATTTTTCACAAATGTACTTAAAACTAATTTTTCTTATCTGATAACACTAATACTGTAATCTAATAATAATAGAAATGTTTATTTACATAATTTTATACTTGAGTATATGTATAGGGCTGTATTTAATATACTATTTACAATGTTTTAGTACCCTCCTATCTCTTTCCTTACAATTGTCACTTTACTTCTGGTTTTTTCTATACAATTTAGATTATGTAATAATTGCAATTAGTGTACACTCATTGTACCTAATTCCCTACATATAATTGCTAGCTTTTAACTATCTTAGAACCCTTCAATTTTTTGTAATGGGTCTGTTTACATTATGTCATAGCATGGTAGTCAGTTATTTTTGTTAAAACAATAGTTAAATTGTTATTGTTACACTTGATTTAGTTTTCCCAAGTAGTATCAGACATTCTTCTGATTCTTGGTAATATTTTTATCTACTTTTAAACAAGTTTGTATGCTGTATTTTGCCCAAATAACTTGCTCCTCATTGCTTGTTTACATTTGGCTTCCACTATCATGGTCATTTGGTTTTTAATAATTTATATATAAAATGACTATTCTCATGGTCATTGTCTGTTCTCAAAGTAGCATTAGGTGTCCCTCTTACTACTGGTAACACTCTTAACAATCTTTGTTCAAGCTTTAATACAGTATTTTGCTTAACTAGTTGGTTATACAATGTTTCTGCTTACTTCTGGTTATGTGTTCTTAGTTAGCTAGTTTACAATATTTTGGTTACAAAATCATTGTCATTATGTTCAGAATCTGTTCTCACAGTAGTATTAGATGTTTATCTAACTACTGGTAATACTTTCATTACTCTTGGTACTTGATTTAATATTGTATTTTGTTAACTAAATTGGCATACTAGGCTCTATTTCTCCTATCTCTGTGCCATCACATTTGATCTGTTTTATTTGCATTGTGTTGCTATATAATACACTGTCTATGGTGGTGTATCATTACTTATAACAAATTCTTAATTGACATTATAGTTGATGGTTATTTATTTACATTAACATGTATGATTTTCTGTTTCATAGGTGTCTTTCCTATGGGGTTATGTAACAATGTACAACATGTTCTAATGCAGCATTTTGCTACTACTAACATGACTTCAGTATGGTATCTTACTACAATATTTTAATTGTTTTAATACACATGTTTACACTACTTCTTCTTAAACAATAATACAAATCTTTTTGTACTAATTACAATATCTTTCTTGTCATTGGTTGTATCTAATGTCACTTTTGTTTGATATATAACAAAGGTTTTTATTGTCAGTTCTCTATGAACAATAATATAATTGTTCGATTTTATTCTATTCTGGTGGTCTTATGATTATCTATGTGGATCACAATCTTTATTAAATTAGTCACACTAATTGTCTGTGTATATTTGACTATTTAATTCTTGCTGTTTCACTATGAGATTAACACATTTTCTTACACTATAAACCTTATCACTGGAATTGTTTGTGTGGTTTATTTGGTTAGAATTAGTTAACTGTTCACAGGTTTCACACTTATATTAAGCACTCACTGTAATTGTTTGTGGTTTCTTAATGGGTAAACACTGTTTTTCTCCTTTCATATTTGATAATCACTATTCCTTTGGTTACTATTATTGTCTCTAGTACACTTGGTTTATGTTGAGTCCTTGCATGGTCTATCCCTTTTCTTCTCTCTTCATGGTATGTTTCCTTGTCCTTCTTCTTTCTTCTTCTTCAATATTTTCATTGTAGTCATTGTCTCCATTTGTTTCCCTCGCTGTTGGAGTTTATTGGTCCTTATTTTGTTGGTTCCCCTCACTGTTGGATCCTATTGGGTCTGGTTACTGATATTTTTGTTTTGGCTCATGGTTATTTTCTTTCTTCATTTCGTATTTGATGCGGCTATGTTAACACTATCTTCCTCATCGTTGGATTTTTATACTAATATATTTGTAGACACACACTTTTATACACATAGGTTTATTTATCTAGACATACTTTCATGCTTTTCTCTTACTTGACGTTATTTTAGCTCATTTTATGTAACTACCATATTTGGTAACGTTACATATGCCTTCCTATAAGAATTGATTAATTCTGAATCAGTTTCTTTATTTTCCATTGAAGAATTTATCAATTGTTGTACGTTTCCATGTCGATTCACATGTTTTTTACATATATCCCTTCACTTTCTTCTATTTGAATCATCATTATTTCTTCTCTATGTAATCATCTCCCTTGTTTATTTAGTTCCCTAATTCCCTAACATAAGTTTAGCTGGGGCAGTTTAGAGCGGCTCACTTTGGCTATTCAACTCTACTGGCCATACTAACTTCAATAAATATGGAGGCAAATCATCTCCTTCAATAATAATAAATGATTGCTGGCATTATTCATCAGTCAATTCATCTCAAATAATCATAAAAAATAATAATAGTGGTCGTTCTTCCGACAAATAATAAATATCCTTGGGATTAACTCACGCATCTGCGGTTTATACATTGTTATACTCTCTTTTCTTGATTCAACTCGACTAAATTCTTCACATATTATAGGGATAGTTTGTTTTACATTTCATCACTGGTATACTCTCATGATTATCTTCGTTAGTATATTACTCTTCATTCTTCTTCATCATTGATTAATCTTTCCATTTTGTATCGCATTAAACGTCATCTCGTCATATTCTTCATTTCAGGGTTTATTCTTCTAGATATAATTCATAAATACATTTATTTTTTCTCCTTTCTCATGGTTTTAGTTGGTATATATTCCATGTGGTATTGGCTTTTCTCTAGTAAAATACACTAGAAACAATGTGGTTGTGTGTGGTTGCTTGTCTACATCAATGATATTCATTTAGTTTTTCTCTTCCAACTTCTTATTTGCTCCTTCTCTCTTCACTTATAGTACGGGTATGATGTTAATTCTACTTGTTGACGTGGCTCTTGGAATTAGTTGTGCCATAGTTGTAGTGTGTCGGCCTCGTAAATTGCTCCTTTTTTAATAGTACGGGTGAGATGTTCATTTTTTACTAGTTGACGTGGCTCTTGGAAATTGTTTGTGCCATAGTTGTAGTGTGTCGGCCTCGTAAATTGCTTCTTTTTTAATAGTACGGGTGAGATGTTCATTTTTTACTAGTTGACGTGGCTCTTGGAAATTAGTTGTGCCATAGTTGTTGTGTGTCGGCCTCGTAAATTGCTCCTTTTTTAATAGTACGGGTGAGATGTTCATTTTTTACTAGTTGACGTGGCTCTTGGAAATTGTTTGTGCCATAGTTGTAGTGTGTCGGCCTCGTAAATTATTCTTCATTCATTATTACTCTATTATTTATAAATACAATGTTCTGAATCCTTTACATAAATTCTTTGGGAGCATGTTTTTTTCACATTATAAAATTACAATATATTCAATGTTCATTACATAGTTATACAGTTACTTCTCATTTAATATTAACACATAATAATCTTCATGGCAATAATACATCCTTTCTTCTTTAGTCAACGTTCATTTTCATAATTATACTTTCATTTTTCACTTTTTAATAAACAATAATCTTCATGGCCACATTTCATTTTTCATCTTGATATAGTCAACAGTTATATTCATAAGTATATTTTCATCTTTTATAACAAATATTTTCATCCTTTACATAATATTCACAACAAAATAATTTACATCGCTAATTTTTTCACTTTTAATTTTATACTTTTAATTGCCGATATATCTTTTCATTGAAGCTCGTGTCAGCATTACTGGTTATCATAATAGTCGGTCCCATAATTCAGTGTATTTTTTATTCATTTTAACCATAATCATCGCTCTCCTCTCTTCTTGTCGTTCGGACTTCTCCAGTGTCCATACTCCTGTCCGTTCTTGACATATATCGGGCTATCATTCGGTTTTTCCATTTGAATGCGATTAGGGCTGTGTCTGCCTTCCATTCTTCTGTCTTCTTTTTCTCTCTCTCTTCAATATATTTGTTTCCATTGTTCTTCTGGTGGCTGTCAGTACTGATGTTTGGTAACTCCCTCAATTTGGTTTGGGTACCGTCATCTATCTTCTGATTGGGTACTTCCGTTAATTGGCTCCTATTCTTCCGCAGTTCTCTGATCTCTCTGGCATATCCTTCGATAATCCGGTCCCATTTCTCTTGATAGCCTTCTTTTTCTTAAAATACCTCACTCTTCTTTTGGAAATCCGTGGTTGAAATATTCTGTTGGTCATCTTCTTCTTCATTGTTACATAATCTTCCTCTTCATCCATTGTCATGAGACTCCTCTGATACTCCTTCCTGAAGGTTCCTTCTTTATGGTTGACGATTGGTAAGTTGACCATACTAATCAGGCCGCTTCGAGTCATTTCAATTAATTCTTTTGTGCCTCTTGCCTTCCTTGGGCGTATAGTTTTTCTTTCTTCCATCTTCACCTCTTCCTTTTCCTTAATTATTTGGATCTTCTTTTCTCCACTATCTTTAGGCTCTGGATTCTTCGGTTCCATGTTTGTATTTTCAGGTACTTTTTCAATCTCCATTTGATTGTCTACTATTAATTCTCCTCTTATCTTCTTAACACTCTCTTCTGCCTCTTCACAACATCTTTTTATTGCCTTTCCCGATTGCTTGTAATTATCCTTCACTACCGTGTTTATTGACTCCACGATCTCCTTGTCATCTCCCTTTATTCTCTTATTCATTCGGTCTAATTTCCTGTTGATCTTGTCGATTTTTATCCCCAATTCTGCAGATAAGTCTTCCTTCATTATGGCCATTTTCTTCTCTAATAGTTCCTCAGTTTTCTTCTGCCCGTCTTCCATCCTCCTATTGGTTTCATTTATCTTGTTATTGAATTCTTCCTTCAATAACTCCATATTTTTCTGGTTCTACCTCTGGCCTTCTTCTATTTTCTGGTTGGTGGATCGACTGGTCTCGTCCAGCTTCTTGATCAATTCTTCCCTTGTGGACTGGTTCTCCTCCTTTGATGCTTTCTGGCCTTCCTTTAGTGACTCTATTTGCTTGCTCAAACCCTTGGTAGATTGACTGGTCTCGTCCATCTTTTTTGACAATGACTGTAATATTTCTAATATACTGGCGTTCATTGTTGCCATTGGCTCCTCGGGTTGGCGTATTTCCGGTAGAACTTCTTGTGGCATTATTTCCGGCTCCTCGTCATGTTGTTGAACCTCCTCCGCCGGTTCAAGTGGTTTGTCTTCTATTTCCAATAAAATTTCTTCGACGTCTTCCGTTGACGTAGCCTCCTTTTCTTCCATTCTGGCCTCCCTCTCTGCTTCTGATGCCCTCTTTCTCGACGTTGATCTCCTTGTGCCGTACATCTCATCGCTGGCAATGTACCTGCAGTCTCTTGACGGATTGGGGTTATTAGATTATTGGTTATGGTATGTTTTTCCCTAATCCGCGCTCAGACGTTGGGCGCCAATCTTTAAAGGATCTTTTTAAAGATATAAGTTTAATTGTAGTAGATATAGTGGTGTTGTAGTGTAATTGCAGATACGCACCGGTATCTACGATAATGTTGTTTTATAAAATGTTCTAATTATAATTATTATTGTTATTAGTTTGATTGTATTGTCGAATAGGTGGGTATCTATGGTTCACCTTTTTAATTTAAAATATTTCTCGCACTCCGTTATTAACCTCCCTCACTTGCCACACGTGGATATTGCAGTCCTGTTCGGTGACGGTTCAGCTGAAATACATACACTGCATATGCAAATAGATATTCTAGTTGAATATTCAATGTGACTATCATACACAATATAAATGGTATAATATCTAAATAAAGTTCTGGATTATTAGAACTATTTAAATTCTTCCGCCACCTTTTTGTAGAACTGACTAAGAATAAATGAGCTAATTTAAATTTGAAATAATACTCTTTTTTCACTGGTAATAAAATGTAGAGGTTTATTAACGGTTAAAGATATTATAAAATCTTTGAACAATTGACAGTCAGTTGCTAATAACCCTTCGGATAATAATTACAATTAACAAAATTTAAAAATAAGACTCTGCTTAGCCTCAAGGCTGGTAAACCTGTTGGTTATACAATAGTTTAATTTTAAGAGGTTATGTCCTCTTGTATCAGTGAATTACCATGTTCGTATGGTTCTTTTAGGTAGCATGATACCAGGTACAAGATGTAACATTAATAATGATATTAAATGAACAATAATTAAAAACAAACAAACAAATATAAAAATCGAAAATTAGTACCATATAACTGATAGTTATGGTATTATCGTACGCGGGAATGCGCACGCAGTCTACAGTATTTATTTGACAATCAACAAGCACGTTGGCTTGCACAGCTAAAATGTATTACTTTATTTTAATAATTCACTTTAAGAATTATTTACTTACAAGAGAAAAATTTATTAAAAAAAACTCTTGTTATTATTTCCATCTGGTTTGGATTTTACTTGAGAACAGACTTGTAACAGAAAAATTGGCAAGTTACAGTTACGACTTTAAGGTTATCTTATACCGTGAATTGTTATTATGGTTAATTATCTTTAATATTTATTTCTTCTTAAACTAAGTATAGACATATTATTCATAATAGTTTTGATGTGTCATTATCAGTATCATATAATACTCTTTCGCATGAAAGTTAAAATATTTATTTTTCAAATATAGAAAAATCAAGAAAACAACTTTAGTCAATTGAGCGACTATTGGTATTGCTCGTGTTTTGTAATAAATACTTCAAATATGATTCTTTTAATTATGACAAATAATTAAAATATTTATTCAACATATTAATAATTGCGAATTAATATTTTCATTAATTCTGATAAATTCCATCATTATTTTTGATACTTCGCTTTTTACTGACTTGCGTAGTAATCAACATTACGTATTTACAAAATTTTATTTCTGTTTCAATGTTAATTAAATAAAAAGAATTGTACTCCCTGTTTTTATCTTTTACACAACACTCGTAAGTACGATCGATATTGTACACTAATCGTACTTAAATAGTATACACTCCGCACATTTCACTCGTTTATGCTAGTGTGGTTTGTAGGTTATATGTGTGTTGATTTACTGATGGATGCTTGTTCGCGCACAATTCAAAATTTAAACTTCTTCATATCGGCGAGTGACATGACCTGTCTGTAAGATGACTGAAAGGTGACTGTGTTGCTTCTTCGAAGCGTCTGTGGCTCGTCTGCCAATGTTCATTCATTCGATTGGTTGAAAAAACTAAACTCTCTAACCCAAAGCACTTTATTTTCTTAAAATATTTAATTTTTTACCAATTTTGGCCTTTGCGTTTGAGGCTATATGACGTCAGCACTGGTACAAAAAATAATTGAAAAGTTTAAAATCGCAATAACTTTCTTAATATTTGATTTATCGTTAAATGGTTAATGTCAGTAAATTGCGGACATCCTGTGCTTTAATTAAAGTCTAAACAAGATTATATTCCGTCCATTACTTCAATCACTATAACAATTTTATTGATTTCTTATGGTGCATCTTATATTTATAAGTTTATTACACCAAATTTAATTATTTATACTAAAACACTTTTAATTAAACGCTCTGAGTCCATATCTCAACTGGTTTAATTCAAAACTTGGGAATTATTGTTACCCAAACAATATCTTGTTATGGCGTCTTTGGGCGTCCATATTTGATTTTTCACAAATGTACTTAAAACTAATTTTTCTTATCTAATAACACTAATACTGTAATCTAATAATAATAGAAATGTTTATTTACATAATTTTATACTTGAGTATATGTATAGGGCTGTATTTAATATACTATTTACAATGTTTTAGTACCCTCCTATCTCTTTCCTTACAATTGTCACTTTACTTCTGGTTTTTTCTATACAATTTAGATTATGTAATAATTGCAATTAGTGTACACTCATTGTACCTAGAGTCAGCTGCATGGAAGTAGTATCGTCAAGGTCACTCACTTTCACTGCTTCTCCCTGTCACCTCCACGCCCCTCGCCCAGCGTTGTTGCCGGCTAGTACAGTGTGTAGCGTTTTAGCAGTGTTACGAAAACAAATTTCATGCATCCACATTATATTCTTCGTTTCAAATTTATTTATGCGTATCGCGTAAATGAATTTGTTTTATCAGGAATAATTAGTTGTGGGTAACACTACTCAGTTAAATTCTGGGCGCCAGTATTTGAGCTCTAAAAATTTGTGTGAGTCGGCAACATATTTTTTGTTGTCGCGTAAATATCTACAGAATTTCTATCTTTGCGTTTCTTCTGTTTCTTTGGCTTTTTTTTTGTTACGATTTGCAGTTCTCTGAAACTACTATTGATACTGCGCTGGTTTTTCTTATGTTAGAATCTAAACCTTTTAGCAATACACACCCTAACTTTACGAAGTACCATTAGGTCAGTTATTTTGTGATTTCCGTACAGTGCACTTACTTATTAAAGTTTTACTGTTTTCTTCATGGGCGGTTATCCTACAGACTGACAGTTGTCTGAGAACGCTGACCTTGCCTGCTGTTGTCGCTTTAATTTTTTCATACTCACGGTCTTTTCCCTTTTGTAAATGAATCTGTTTTTGTTCTCTACACGGTCATTCCTAAGCCATATGGTTCGGAAGTTCTGTTAGGTATATGTACACATTTGGTATGCACATTGTGTATATCCTGTCGGTATGTCTTTTCGGTAAATATTGCTGTCTGACACTTTTATGAATGCCTTTGTCATTTTACAATCCCCTCAAAAATGTGTATGTTTACTGCCCGCGCTACTACCTTTCTTCCGTTGCACAAAGATAAATAGGACTGAGCAATTTCTGTAAACAAAATTGTCGCTGTTGTGACAAAAGCCAATCCCATTTCAGTTAAAGTACCCCATTCCAAGTAGGTTGGGTGGACGAGGTGAGGAAGAGACGAATTAGCAACAAACATCCAAAATATTTATCGTCCTTAGTATTGTTGACAGATATTTTGTGCGTTTCATGTGAACGGTTGACGTCTTTATTGTAGACAGTGTGTGTATTAGTTTATTTCAATAATTTGTATTTATTATGAGTGATATTGAGGAACAGTATCCTACATTTAGTTCGAGTACAAGCAGCGGTGGTGTACGTGCGGGCCGAGAGGACATTAGAAAACAAAGTAAAGTCATCATAGCAAACGTTTACAAGTTTTTTAAAAATCTTGCGTATAATGAAGAAGCCAGGAGGAACATAAACTTTGCACAAGTTCGAAAATTGACAGCGGAAGCTTGTGGCATTTCTGAACAGTCGGTGCAACGTATTAGCAATACCGTTGCTTCGGCAGATGATCAAGGCGTGAGTGTTGTGTTCAGTTCTCCAAGGAAAGGGTATAAACGGGAACACAAAAACACTGAACTGGACGATTTTAATAAACAAATAGTCCGCAGGACCGTACTAGAATATTACGACCGAGGGGAATACCCCACTGCAAGCAAAATTCGAGCTGATCTCTGTCGAGCTGATATGGGCCCAAGTTAAACGGTATGTTGCAAACAAGAATACGACTTTCAGATTGGCCGATATTGAACAACTTGCACACGAAGCTTTGGACAGGATAACTCAGGAAGACTGGGAGAAGTGCGTAAGACATGCGGAGGCACTACAAGAAGCCGATTACTCAAAGCAGTGCACGAGAGACACCACAGTGGAGCCCTTCATCATACACTTACGTGTGAGTAGTGACAGCGAACCTGAGTCCAGTGAATCCGAAGACGAATACTGCAGGAGTGTTAAAAAGTGTATATAGGTGGTAAACGTGTCTATAGCGAAGCGTAGTATTTTCTATTTTTATTGAAACATAAAAAACCGTGTGTGCGTGTTTTCTTCAGGAGTGTTATGAATGTGCTCTGTGCTATCACTTTGCAAAGTGATAATTGTGTGACTAACCCTATTTAAGGTGAGTTTTTCAACATACTGCTTATTTATAATAGTCATAAGGAATTCTATAGTTCATAAAATAAGGAAAATTTTAATTATAAAATTAGTAAGGACAATGCATAAAATATAGAATTATAAATTTAAATTCTATATTTAAAGATTTAAGTTAAAAAATATATATATATATATAAGGAATTTTAAATTTATTTCATGAGACATTTGTATTTGTTGTTTATAAAATTATCCTTATTTTCTTAAGAAATCCAATTCGTTTCACGTTTATACATACCATTATTTTTATGCTACTTGTGCATGTAACATCTTATAGTATAGTTCTAATTTTTTTACTTAATTATTAATAAGCAGCGCAGGAAATAAAAATAGAATATTTTTCTGAGTCACGAATAGTGCGGTGTCTTCAATAATTAAATGGGGCAAGCTTAAGACACAGGATGCGTATAAAATTCGTTCAAACAAACTATAGATGACGCGTCGAATTGAATGTTATGTATAAGATACGGAAATTAATTGTTAATTAATTATTAACAATATATTAATTGTGATGTAATTATTATTAAGAATTATTGACAATGTAACAATGTACTCTAATGCATGTACGTATTACAAACTTTCTCACTTTGTTATATTCTTTACATTAAGTAGGCTTACTTCCTAGTGTAGCATTTTTCGGAAGAAAGGGAAACTGTTGCTTAGTGGCAACGCTGTAAGTAAGCGGTGTGACCTTGACGATACTAGTTCCATGCAGCTGACTCTAATTCCCTACATATAATTGCTAGCTTTTAACTATCTTAGAACCCTTCAATTTTTTGTAATGGGTCTGTTTACATTATGTCATAGCATGGTAGTCAGTTATTTTTGTTAAAACAATAGTTAAATTGTTATTGTTACACTTGATTTAGTTTTCCCAAGTAGTATCAGACATTCTTCTGATTCTTGGTAATATTTTTATCTACTTTTAAACAAGTTTGTATGCTGTATTTTGCCCAAATAACTTGCTCCTCATTGCTTGTTTACATTTGGCTTCCACTATCATGGTCATTTGGTTTTTAATAATTTATATATAAAATGACTATTCTCATGGTCATTGTCTGTTCTCAAAGTAGCATTAGGTGTCCCTCTTACTACTGGTAACACTCTTAACAATCTTTGTTCAAGCTTTAATACAGTATTTTGCTTAACTAGTTGGTTATACAATGTTTCTGCTTACTTCTGGTTGTGTTCTTAGTTAGCTAGTTTACAATATTTTGGTTACAAAATCATTGTCATTATGTTCAGAATCTGTTCTCACAGTAGTATTAGATGTTTATCTAACTACTGGTAATACTTTCATTACTCTTGGTACTTGATTTAATATTGTATTTTGTTAACTAAATTGGCATACTAGGCTCTATTTCTCCTATCTCTGTGCCATCACATTTGATCTGTTTTATTTGCATTGTGTTGCTATATAATACACTGTCTATGGTGGTGTATCATTACTTATAACAAATTCTTAATTGACATTATAGTTGATGGTTATTTATTTACATTAACATGTATGATTTTCTGTTTCATAGGTGTCTTTCCTATGGGGTTATGTAACAATGTACAACATGTTCTAATGCAGCATTTTGCTACTACTAACATGACTTCAGTATGGTATCTTACTACAATATTTTAATTGTTTTAATACACATGTTTACACTACTTCTTCTTAAACAATAATACAAATCTTTTTGTACTAATTACAATATCTTTCTTGTCATTGGTTGTATCTAATGTCACTTTTGTTTGATATATAACAAAGGTTTTTATTGTCAGTTCTCTATGAACAATAATATAATTGTTCGATTTTATTCTATTCTGGTGGTCTTATGATTATCTATATGGATCACAATCTTTATTAAATTAGTCACACTAATTGTCTGTATATATTTGACTATTTAATTCTTGCTGTTTCAACTATGAGATTAACACATTTTCTTACACTATAAACCTTATCACTGGAATTGTTTGTGTGGTTTATTTGGTTAGAATTAGTTAACTGTTCACAGGTTTCACACTTATATTAAGCACTCACTGTAATTGTTTGTGGTTTCTTAATGGGTAAACACTGTTTTTCTCCTTTCATATTTGATAATCACTATTCCTTTGGTCACTATTATTGTCTCTAGTACACTTGGTTTATGTTGAGTCCTTGCATGGTCTATCCCTTTTCTTCTCTCTTCATGGTATGTTTCCTTGTCCTTCTTCTTTCTTCTTCTTCAATATTTTCATTGTAGTCATTGTCTCCATTTGTTTCCCTCGCTGTTGGAGTTTATTGGTCCTTATTTTGTTGGTTCCCCTCACTGTTGGATCCTATTGGGTCTGGTTACTGATATTTTTGTTTTGGCTCATGGTTATTTTCTTTCTTCATTTCGTATTTGATGCGGCTATGTTAACACTATCTTCCTCATCGTTGGATTTTTATACTAATATATTTGTAGACACACACTTTTATACACATAGGTTTATTTATCTAGACATACTTTCATGCTTTTCTCTTACTTGACGTTATTTTAGCTCATTTTATGTAACTACCATATTTGGTAACGTTACAATGTATAAAATTCTGCCAGGGTATCTGCAGATTTGAGAGCTTGTGTATTATCTAAATGAAAAAGTATTTCATTTCAGAAAAATTGGCTAGTAGCTCTGATCTCTCTCTCTCTCTCTCTCTCTCTCACACACACACACACACACACACACACACACACACACACACACACACACACACACACACACACACACACACACACACACACACACACACATTCCTCTTAGCCTCTCCCTAGGCTTGCTTCTACATAATGATGAAGTGGGGTCTGTCTAGCCAGCAAGGGAAGCCTAACTAAGGACAAGACATCTACCATCACACTTGGTCTGGAAATATGGATGCCACTAGTCCCAAGTATGTTTCCGAGTGTCCTTGAAGAACAACCAAGGGTCTTCTTGGGTATATTGAGTGCACCTTTAAGGGAGAAAAATAAACACCATTAGTATTGAGTTCAGAAGTATTTTGTATGAATTGACATCTTTGATTCACTAGAATCTTTATTAAAATACAAAATCAATATGTTATGTTTAGAGCAAAAGGTATTACTCAAATCAAAAATATCTCTTCCACCCTTAGATTTGTCGCAGAAAGATGAAAAAGTTGTCAGAAAGTTTGGTATAGTAAATAAATCTTGTAGAACCCATCTTGTAGACAGTATTATCATGTAGATGTTCTTCATACAAAATTTTAAGCAACATGCCAGTATATATGTCTACGATCTTAGTTACTCCGCATATTTTTACTCCATATTCATTGCTGGACTTTCCAAGTCCACATTCATCTCTATAGTTGTCTCCTTATTTAAATGTCCTCTGTTTCTTTATGAAAAATTATTGTATGACCACATTTAAATTCGGAAGTCCAATTTTTAATGTTGACATCGAAGAACCAGAATCACCGTAAACAGAATCTAGATTGACTTGGATATTTTCCCCCTTTGAATGAAGCAATTTAAATTCTACTTACTACTTAAACTTTTACATTGTTTATAAACAAGCAGAAATTGTTTAGTTTAAAACATTGACAGGAGACAACTAATAATTAAATTTATCTGAAATTTCACAGGAATCATTTGACAGTTACTGTTTGTTTATGTTCATAGTTTGTTTTTAGTGGTAGCCTTTCTTATCTACCACTAAGCACTTAATGGACCCAGTCATTAGGATATCTGTAACATCCTCATAAAGGATAGTGTCTTGATTAAATTTGTAGTGGAAATAGTCTAAATCTAAATATCATGCACACTTTGTCACGACTTCATGTATATAAAAGGTTTACTCAAGGTTGTTTTTTATTTTTTTACTTTCTGATCTTTAGACCCCTATGTCTGTTTTCTTTAGATTGCACTAATTGTTAATTGCTGTTAGTAACATAACAATAGCTACTGTAATGTTTTCTCTATTAATGTAAAAAAAAAACTATCTATTACTGTAGCATAATCATGAAAAATACTTGAATAAAATTATAAAAAATAGAACCCATGTTTAAATAGATATTAAGGTAATCAAAATTTAAAACAATGTTTTAGTAGAATTTTACTCACACACATGCACGCATGCATTGATACACTTTAATCATGTAGTTGCATTAATTTGCTGCTTCTGCAAACCAACATCACCATTTCAATTGGGGACAATTTTCAAAACCCAAGTGATGGAGGATATGGAGGCCCTTGAAGGAAATGCAGCTGAAATTTCAGCATTACAAGATATAGATGACATCTAAGAATTACTGGTTTATATTGCAGGAGCATCAGTCTAAATAATCCAATGCTTATTAAACCATACACATTGTGAATGAAGAAGCTGGTTGTGCTGCTAATATGTATAGCAAATTTAATGAAGAACAGAAATTAGGTGTAAATAGAATTATTTGTGCCATAGCAGGCGAGACAAATGAGAAGCTGTTCTTTTTAGAAGCTCCAGGAGGATGTGACAAGACCTTCATATATGCAACTACTCTGAATATTGTTAGGGGACAAGGGGATATGTCGCATTAGCAATAGCATGGACTGCCATAGCTAAATGACTCTTGGGTGGAGGAATTACACGTCCATTCAGGCTTCCTGTTCCTGTGTTGCCTTTTTCAGTTTCCTCCATCAAGGCTGCATCAGAAAGAGCTATAGTTCTGCGTCCATCAAGCATCAGTCATTCTAAATGATGAGGGGCAATTATCACTGCAGCAGCAGTAGACTATATGGATTGTTTACTTCGGGACACAATGAAATGTACAGATCCTTTCTTAACTACAGTTCCAGTGGGTGGAAAAGTGATACAGTGGAAATCGGTTAACACGAAATGACGGGGACCAGTTATTTTTTTCGTGTAAACCGAATTTCGCGTTAAGCGAACAAAAAGTGAAACAAAATGAGGAAGTGAACAAATAGTGTACTCTTCGTATTGTTTAAATTAGCAGCCATCTTTACTATTTCTTTTATGAATTTGCTAACTGCTATAATTTTTTATTGTTCGACTAAGCTTTTCGTCATTACTGACATCTTCAGGTCTTAAACAACGTTGTTTAAGACCTGAAGATGTCGGTAATGACGAAAAGCTTAGTCGAACAATAAAAAATTATAGCAGTTAGCAAATTCATAAAAGAAATAATAAATAGTGTACTGTAGACTATTTATTGTACTGTCTAGTAAAATGCAACAAATACATACAACCTTTTATTTATCCTCATGGTTTATTATTGTTAATTTTTCTTAAAATTATTATTAGCTGTTCTAAATTTAGTCCTATGATTTAGGTTTTCTTATAGACTACTGTATGTCTTTCAACTTTACCGTAGTTTTCGTGTTTATCTTTATTTAAAATAATCCGTTATTTTCTTTTGCACACAATTTTGCACTATTTTATTTTCAACAAATTGTTCTAATTTATCAACGTGTTCAAACATTTCACCTTCCGAGTTGGCTTCAAAATATCGATGAACACGGCTCAGCAACGAAAGCATATCGGTAGCGGTAGGAACATTTTCACTATCATTTTCCGTGTCAAGTTCATCGTCACTATCATCACCTTCACAGTTGTCAACTTGCACTGTTTCCACGATATCGGTATCTGTTAATACGGGAGCCGTAGTTACGTTCTCGTCGACAGTCACGTACTTATTTAGAGAAATTGAAACATTTAATACAGATAACACACAATTAAACATTTCAGATAGTGTAGGATCAATTTCATTTTCTTCGGGTTGTTCAGTTTCTGAATTCAAAATGAATCGAGCATGGTAGGCGTCACGAGGTTCCACGCTGTTCTTAACAAGTTACAAGCATCCAGAACATTTACACAGAAATCTTTTTTCCCCTCAATAGTGGCCAAGTATTTCCGCAGAAGTAACTTTCTGTACTGAAATTTTAAATTTTGAATAATACCTTGATCACAAGGTTGTAGGACCCTAGTCGTGTTCGGTGGTAGAAAAACAAGTTTAATTGCCATCAATTTTAGGTCACATGGGTGGGCAGGACAGTTGTCAATAATTAACACAGTTTTCCTCTTCTGAGAAGTGAAATGTTTTTCTAACGAAACCAGCCATTCGGTAAACATTTTAGACGTCATCCACGCTCGTTTGTTAGCTCTATATTCTACTGGCAACTTTTTAACATTTTTAAAACAGTGCGGCTTTAAACTTTTTCCTATAACAAGTAACGGAAGTTTTTCAGACCCATCAGCATTGCAACCTACCATCACTGTCACTCTCTCTTTGGACTTTTTACCACCAGAGCACTGCTCCCCTTTGAATGAAAGTGTTTTATCGGTCATACAACGGAAAAATAGTCCTGTTTCATCGGCGTTGAAAATATCCTTACGTGGATAGTCTTTTAAAATTGCAGGCAGCGTAGATTGCAACCACGATGATGTAATTTCTTGTGACACCTGTCTTGATTCGCCACAGTGTTTTTAAAGGTTATGCCATTTCGTTTTTTAAACCTTTCTAGCCAGCCAGGATTTGCAGTGAAATTTAAGTTCATCTGTTCAGCAAAAACGTTTGCTTTCTCCATCAGTAGTGGTCCAGAAATAGGAGCATCTTGTGATCTTGCTTGCTTAATCCAAACAAGAAGAGCAGCCTCTAAGTTTTCGTGGTTTGCCTTACGGAAACGTTTTCTGCCTGGTTCAAACTTGCCCAACTCATACAGTTTTCTAAAGTTTTATCTCTATTTTTTATAATCGTGGATAACGTCGAGTTTGTTATACCGAATGTTTTACAGATTTCTGTTTTAGTTCGAATACCCTCATTAACAGCTTGGAGGAGTTCAACTTTTTTTCTAAAGAGAGGGCACTTTGTTTACACACTTTCTTCTCCATTTTACTTCCGGACTGCAAAAACGAAATTTACGAAAGCGTAACTTCACTTAACACGTACACATCACACGCTTAACGTCACTTAACTGGCTGTAAAAGACTAAGAAGTTTGTACAGTAAAAAAGTAAACAGTTAATCCTCACAACTGAGTAAATTTTTTACAATAAAATGTTATCGGTACCGTACCGCAAACTTTACCACTGCTGTACACGCACAGAATACAACTGAACTGAACTCACCACACCCTATAGAGTAGGTAGTTAATGTAAGCGATAACGGTTTATTTGCGGTCAATGAACAACACATTTGGTGCTGAAGGAGAGGCTATGGTTTCTCGTAAACAACGGTACACTGTATACAGTACGTACTGTAAATAGAACTTGGTACTGAAGACAAAACAAACTATGGTCACTACCTGCTCTTTCTCTTTTAGAGATGAAGAATGGATTCCTTTACATCGAAAACAAGCTTTTGGGCGTACTTGTGTGGCTTTATTTTGTATGCAGTTACTTAAAAGCCAGCAAAAAAAAAATTATTTTTAACAAAAATTTTTCTTGTTAACCGATATTTTTCAGGTAAACCTTTTGTTTTAACCGTACAAATAATACACTGTACATAACAAACGGCGATCGGTACCCGAGTGGTATTTCGTGTTAACCGATATTTTGTGGTAACCGTTTTCGCGTTAAACGATTTCCACTGTACTTGGTGGAGATTTCAGGCAGGTCTTACCGGTAGTCCCAATGGCAAGTAAAGTCCAAATAAGTAAAATTTGGACCTTTATAACCACAAAATATGTGCCAATGCCATTGAACAAGAAATTTCCCGAGTAAATACTTTGATTGGGAAACAGAACTCTTCCTATCAAACATGGTGGAAACATTATTAATATTCCCAGCAGATTCATATGCAAAGAATATTCAGCTGTTAACTATATCTTTGGCCAAATTTATTGGCTGGAAATAATGTAGATGAATAGTCAAATAGAACTACTGTGTTCCCATTTAACAACAGCTGCAACATGGTCAACCCAGAGGTGCTGTGCTTACTTACAGGCGATTTGAAAGAGGACTGTAGTGTAGACTCAGTCATCATGAGTGATCCAGCAAAAACATTGAACATCCCTCTAGAGAACCAGTTTTCTGTTACACCTTTCAGAATGCCATCTTTCTCATCCTCAAAGTTGATGTTATTTTATTGCTCATCAGAAATATGAACTTGGGTTCAAGTTTAGTTAATGGTACCCATATGGTGGTTCACAGTTTAACAGAAAACACAGTAAACCTGAAAATTCGTATAGGGCTTGGAAGAGGCAATATCGTTTTCATAACAAGAATAAAGCTGATATCAGCCGACTCAAGTATGCCATTCTGTATGTCAAGGTTGCAGTTTCCATTAAGGTTAGCAGTTGCTAAGGCTATAAATAAATCCCAAGGCCAGACTTTTAGAAAAATTTGAGTATCTCCCTAAGCTCATTGTTACTCATGGGTATGTGGCGTTCAGTTGGGCAAGGCTCCAACAGATAGTCATAAACAAAATGAGTGAGCAAGGCTAAGATGGTGATACAGCATGTACAAAGCAAAGAACATCATATTGTTACATAATGCAGAATGTTCTCGTGCGTTCTATAGTGTTGTTCTACAAGCTTCTAGACTAGCCCTGCTGGTGTGTGTTTGTATTCTCTAGAATTTTTGAGTGCTTGTTAAGGATGCATATTACGGAACCTGGCAGTCTATAAATAGCCCACACCTGCCGCTTAGTTTTCAGTTTACTTCGGGCAATTACTCAGTCCGTTTCAAGTGGCTATTAGTGAAAAGTGATTATTGTGCAGGACTCTATTAGTTGACATTATTATTGTGTGTGGATAAATTTAATTTGTATTATTGTGCAAGTATAATCTTGTTGAATAACTTGTTGATTACAAACTGTTCACTGTGATAATTAAAGCTGTTTTTTAGTGACTTCATTGGTGTCTTATATATTGTTTGTTCACTGTACCATATGACGATCAGTGAGACTGTCGTAACAATATACACAGAAATACTGTTATAGAGCAACAGAAATAAAAACAATAAAATGCAAATATTAAGTAAAAACACTTCTTAATTTGTGTCTCATTTCACTGAAATGTCTTTAAACATCCTCAACAAATTGGGGCTATTATTCCAACAAGCCACCAGTATGAATTTAAGTCAGTTTCATCTCAAATTGTGTAAATTATTTTCCTGCCCTCTGAACACAGTTTACAACATACTTATTTCTGATATTATTAAATAATGTTGTTCGAATTAAAACCAAAAACATTAAAGTAATTTTCATTATTACAGAAGGAACCTTCTATTTTACCTCGTGGCATTTTATATTTTAAGCAACTGCATGGAAGTGCATAAAAAAAAAACATCAAGTTACATACTAACAATAAAACAATTTTCATATTAGTGAGTTTCTTGGTCTTTGTTTTATCTTCCTTATTCTTTTTATATAAGTTACTTTGTAGAAGAATAAATAACACTTTCAACTTTTCTTGAAAAAACTATTTTTATTTCTTCAAAGTATTAGAGTTGATAGAGAATATAGAACAGAAAATATATTCTACCAATTAACACTAAATATAACATAATGACAAGGTTTGTATCCATGTAAGGTTATTCATCAACTGAAATACTTACAACTGACAAAATTACAATATATTTCCATTCAAAAGGTTTTGTCTATTTCTCATTGCTTACACTTTAAACTGCCTTTTGAAAGAAAGTAATTTAATATCTTAATAAGGATTAATATAATATATTAACTGCTGTATGCGTCTCTGAACAAATTATATGAATAGTATGTATGCATATTCTCACATATAGTAGTTTAAATCTTCTTTCACATTTTTCTTATTATATTTGGTATGATATAACACACTTTTAAGTCATACAAACTGAAATACATGTGTATTTCTCTTGCCATTCAATAAGTCTCCTTAACTTATTTAAAGTACTGACTGGTACATTTACATCAATGGAGAAAATCTGTGACAAAAACACAAAGAATTTATTTACTTACACACACATTTGCGATATAACTGACATATTTTTTTATGTATTGTGTTAAATTTTTACTGAATGCTGTTTTCATTAGTTGACAATTAAATGGTTATGAATAACATGAAATGAAATGATCTCATGTTATTTGAAATACAAAAAGGAAAAAATGCAATATTTTAATTGCACATTGCAAATGTATTTTTAACAAAATTGACTAAATAATTTAAGACACAGCATTATGGATAGATATTATTGTATTTTTAATCATAACATCTGACACAGCGTGATAGGTTTGACCCATTTTTGGTCATTATGACTGACACAACAGAGTACGTGTTAAACAGAAATCAAAATAAGATCTTTCTGGTCACAAGAAATGACCAGAGTTATGTATTAATATAAAAATGAATAAAAAGGACAAAATAATCTAATATCACTTGTATCTCATAGAGATTATCAAAATGGGATACAAAATGCCTGAAGAAATGTTAACTTAAAGTTTGAAAAATAATTTAAACAAATTAAATGACTTATTATTATATTCACAAAGACACATAAATGAATAGGTAAAAGAACAGTAAAAAAATAAACTCATATCATACTAATATTACAAACATTATTATTTAGGTAATATTAATTTTATAAAGAACTACAACAAGCACAATAACTTTGTAGACTATAAAACCTGTTATTTTTAAATATCACTATAATATTGACGACTCGGAACACTAAGTTTTTTATAAGTAAAAACGTAAAGTTTTTAACTTAGTTACCTAAGTTTTACTTATAAAAAAACTTAGTGTTCCGAGTCGTCAATATTATAGTGATATTTAGTTAAGTAACGGACACGTCATGGACAACGAAATCCAAGCTGTTATTTTTATCTGAAAGGGCAATGTTTAACTACGTAAATATTAATGCAAGTAAATATGCAACAAAGCAAAACATTTATAAGTGTAAATAGTGGTTTTGTTTTCAAGGATAACATTTGCTTGGTCAGTTCAACTCAAAGCATTTGGATGTGTTAGCCATTAGTGAAAACTGAATTACATTTTCAATTTTGACTGTCACATATCATGCTGCCATTCACATTATATAACAAATATAAAACTGTAATAATATTTTTTGAACAGTTATATTATTAGTAAAAATTTCATTATTACCAGTAATATAGTTCATTAAAAATATTTTACTGGCAACATACTGTAATCAGTCCTAGATTTATACTTTATCCCCAAAAAATAGATTGTGATAATATAGAAAACAAAAACCTGAAAAAAACTAAAAAAGGACAAAACTTACTGTCCTTACATCTTACATCTTACACTTCTTACATCTTGTACATCTTACTGTCCTTTCCTGTTCTTTTTTAATATACTGAACATTATTATGTTTTCTGGGAGCTGAGAGGATGTCTGAGAATCTTGTAAGAGAGGAAAACAATTGTAAAGAATTGTTCTATCATGCTTTGTTTACTGATCTATTATATATTTTACAGTTGCATAGGTCTCCGAATTTTGTTATGTATTGGCTTAGTTAAGAAAATAACTTCCATCACCTTGGCAATTCCCACTTTTCTGATACAAATAATTCACATATATAAGTCTACCTTTTTTTGCAAGTCTATGAAGTTTTGATTAAAAAAAAAACTAACAGAACTATTTTAAAATGTCTGAAGAATGAGATTAATATTTTGGTTTTAATTTTTCCTGTTAAAAATGATAACTTGTAAAATCATGACAAAAGTGGTACAGCCTAAAAATTTGAAGATGAAAGAAGACATAATAGAAGAAAAGCATGATATATTTATTGGAAAAGGTTGGAAGTAGTTTATGTACCAGGAAAGTCTTTCAGCTTGCTGGTCTATATCAAAAAATGGTTACAAGATAGAAGCCTATAGTATATTGAAGCATTAATAGAAGTGCATTATAGATACAGAAGAAGGAGGCATATAATTACCATTGATAATCAGGTACATGGGGTATAGAATACAGCTTGCAATTAACATGTTCTTTGCTGGGATTTTTTGGCAAGTCCATCCTTTTGCACCAAAAGTTTTTTTTTTTGTTTTTTTTTGCACACAGTATAATCTTAATTTTTTATCATAACGTCTGACACGGCACGATAGGTTCGACTCGTTTATGGTCATTATGACCGACACCACAACAGAGTACGTGTTAAACAAAAATCAAAATAAGATCTTTCTGGTCACAAGAAATGGCCAGAGTTATCTATTAATGTAATAATGAATAAAAAAGGACAAAACAATCTGATATCTCTTGTCTAGAAAACAATTCTAGAGATTGTCAAAATGGGATACAAAATGCCTGAAGAAATTTTTACTTAGAAGTTTGAAAAATAATTTAAACAAATTCAATGATTTATTATTATATTCACAGACACTTAAATGAATAGGTAAAAGAACATTAAAAAAGAAAAAACATTTAAAATAAATTTTTTGGTGAAGGGTGTAACGGGACAGAATTAAGGGGCTATAATATAAAGTTTTCCAGTTTTGGTTTAATCAGAGTGTAATAATGGGACACCAACTATAGCTCCGTGTGAGGTACAAAATGGTACAGGAATGTATGTTATCAGAAAGGGTGCGCATTCCCGCGTGCGAGCACACAGTTCGGCCAACATTCACACGAAAATGTCACGTCTCAAAAATTCCTTCGCACCCGGTACTATATGACGTAGACTCCTTGAGAGGTGGTCATCCAATGAAAACGCAAGTTGCCACGGGCAGTACGACTTTGGCCATCTTGGAAACGTCAAAGTCGACGTCAGTCGGCAGCCAAACTTAGGAACCGCGCAGAGGCGTTGGTGCGTGTTCCAACCAAATTACAATAAAAATGTAGACCGACCGACAAGAAAGTGTAAATAAACTAGCCGGTTCAGCGTAACAAGGCTCGCGAGCCAAAATACAACAAAATTATTAAAAATGTGTTTAAACCAGGTGATAACAGTAGTGAAACGACGGTGAGATCGCAAACAACCACCAGTAATCAAAATTTTAATCAGTGCGAACGTTTTCGGACTACAACAAGTGACTAAAAAATATAATCAGTGCAATACGTGGGTCTGCAGGGATGCCGACAGAGAAGTAACAGTAAAATATAAACTAACAAAATATGACCATTTGAATTAAAAACCGCAAAATCTAAATTTAAAAGGGGTTAAAAGATGTGAGTGTGTGTGTGAGAGTAAAATGCTGGGTTGCCTTTAATTAATTAATATAATAAATAATTTAATTTAATTATAAGAAGTAAGAGATAAGTTTGTTGTTTTGGTCAGATGGGGTTGTTACCTCAGTATTTAATTTTGTTTAATTGAAATGTTAGAGAATAGAACAGGAGAAGGCAGGTTTTTAATTGATTCATAAAAAAGAGAATAATAAATGAAGTTGAAATAGTTAACAGTAAATGAGAGTAATTATTACGACATATAACCCTAAATCACGTTTATAGACTACGAGTTCGTGTGCAGAACCCTGGAATACGAGAAGGTAAGATGTGTTTTTTTTATTAATTATTACGTGGTAAGATAATTATACTATTACAATTGGCTCCTGAACTTGGACAGATAGAAGATAGAAGCGATTCAGGAATTCAAACAGATGTAATGTTAATAAGTGAAAGTAATTTGACCGAGTCAAAAATAATGGGAGGTGTAACGAATCAGTTGACGCCGATCCCAGTTAAGAAAGACGATAGTAATGACATAATAAATATGATGAAATTCCTTATGAAAGAGAAAAATAATGAAATAAATAGTAACTTAAATGCTAAATTTTTTGAAGTAAACACTAAAATGAATGACAAATTAAATGAACAAAATAATGAGATAAAGTTGATGAGAGAGGAGTTAAAACAGCAAAATTTTAATTTTAATAAGCAAATGAACGAAATTAATACACGTTGTGATGGTATTAAAGAACAGATAATAGAATCAATAAGTAACAATTGCAAGGAGAAGACTAACGAAATGAATAAAAGGTTAGAAAGGAAATTAAATCAGGTAATGAATAAGAAGGTAAGTGACAGTGTTAGAGATATGACAAATGATAATGATAAAATAGTGGAAGTGGTAGCATTAGAGAATAAAATATTGAATAGTGATGATAATTATGAGATTATAATGGGGGTAGAAAGTGGTGAAGAGACCGAGCAATTAAACGAAAATAAGGATGATCAGTTAACATATAATACGGTAAGTAGGGGTGAGAAAAATGACAATATAATTAAAAATGTGCTGTTAGAGAGTAAGGTTGTAGATAATGAGAGTGCTGATGAAATTTTAGTTGAAGTAGAATTTAATAATGGAATGTTAGTGAGTGTTGATGAGTTAAAGAGAGAGGGTTTACAGGGAGAGGGGTTGCAGAGGGTAAATTTTTCCCGTGGTGTTGTGGGGGGTGAAGAAAGGTCTTCACGAGTGTATTTAGGAGACATATGGTCTACAAATAATTGTTCCTAGATTTTTTGTGCATCTGGTAGAGCCAGATGGCGTAGTAACAAAGTTGTATTACCTTCTGCATGGATTAGTAGAGAAAATGTGAAATGGCATTATGATGAGAGATATTTGGAGAGAGAGTTGTGTGTTGATAGAGAGATAGAGTTATTTGAGATAAGTAGAAGTTATAAAGAGTTGATAGAGAGGTTAGAAGTGGAGGAAATAGATGATATAGAATACTTACCGGTTGTAGTATAGGTGGATGATTATTTAGATGATACCACTGTAGATGATGAGCAATTACCTTATGATGTGAATAATATAGTAGATGAATATGATGATATAACTTACCTGAGTTTAACGAATAATATTAAGGGAGACTGGACAAAAATAACTAATGTTGACAAGGTTTATGAAATAATAAGAAGGAATAATCCTATAGATTATTATGGTGTAACGAATGACACAGAGTTAATGGGTTATTATATAAATAATAATAATAATATAATGAGTATAAGTAAAGATGAAAGTTGTTATGTGAAAGTAAGACTAACTTACGATGATGGGGGTTAGATAAACAGTGAATGAACATTTAATTATTTTAGTGTATGGTAACTACTTGGCTAACTTATGTAATGAGGTGTGGTAAAGAGAAAAATAATGACAAAAAATTGTAATCAACTAAACAAATAACGAGAATAATTATGAAGGTGATAATGCAGATGAATTGTAATTGTTTTGGAGTAAGAAAAGTAACTTAGTGTTTTAAAAACTGATTGAATTAAATAGTTTGAGATTAATTAATTTATTAGTTAATGTTGTATAAATGAATTTTGGTAATGAATTTAAATGATGTTTCTGAGATTTGAACTTTATAATAAATAGTAAATGAGTCAAAATAAAAATGTGTTTAGTGGTGGAGTCATATGGTTGTTATAATGTTTCAGAAGGTACATATGGTTTTGAACGTTATATTTGTGGTGAGAATTGTGTATAGTTTGAGTCTATGACAAGTGATGATGTGTTCATTTGATGGAGTGATTAACCATATGTAAGTATGAATTTGATAATGACTTGGAAGTAAAGTAAAAGAGTCTTATAATGGCATTAAATGAGTTTGAAAGAAGTTAACTTAGGTAAGATGTTATTTTGAAATGTTATGTGAATTGAATGTTGATAATAGAATTGAATTTTGTGAAGAATTTAATGGTACAATAAATGATAAATAATTAAAGGTTGATATAAAAAGAGTTAATAGAATGTGAAACTAAAATTAAAGTTGGAATGTTTGTAAATTTTATTCAAATGCAAATCAGATGTTTATTTTAATTAAATGAGGTTCAGATTCTTTATGAATGTTTATGTTGTATTATGTTTACTATGTTAGTGTATAGGAAGTTTAAACATATAACATATATATTATATACTTGTGATTCCCCACTTTCGGACGGTCATGGCGTCACCGAACCCTGACCATGGATTTGGATTATTGATAGCAGGTGTTTCAATTATTTACCACCTGAATCTGCCTAACCGGCGTACCTGCCGGTTAGGCAGATTGTATCCTAGCCATACTTGTTATTATTTTCAAAATTGGTGAATATAGAAATGAAACGGGGGGGGGTAACTAAGGGGAATCACCACAGCTATGGAACAGCGGCTATAATCGTAGGGGGTGGTAGTGCCATGTTAAGGGCTTATAAGTAATATTTAGTAGGATTACTGGTGTCCTCGGACATCAGTAATGCCGAAGTTTTCATAACGCTGAAACAAGAATGGTGTAGGCAGCGTCTACACCTTAAATAAACTTCAGTTCTTGTGGATGCACATGGGCGCTACAGTCCACCATCAGGAAAAAATAGTGTGTGTGGAAAAGGAGCTGGCCGTTACAAGCCAGGAGCATAAACAATAGAGTGTTTTTGCAACCAGGTAAATGCCTTGCATGGTTTACCCGTGAGGTTATTTACCTAATTGTAACTGGGAAAAAGGGGGGAAATAATGAAATGATGAAGCAGGAGAAGTAGCTGAGAAATCAGTGAGAAGTAATGACCGTAACAGCGGGACAATCAAGTTTACTTACTCTAACTAGAGAGTTGGTGATTGATGACCCAGTTTCTGTTCGGTTGTTTACTATGAGTTTATGATTCAATGATTAGTGATGAACATTCACTTATGAGAACAAATGATTTTAAATGCTAGATTCGATATTGTATGATTTAAATTGGATAATTTTGGGTATTTGTGTTATTTGTATTTAGTGTGCCTAGAGTAAGGTTATTCACCTGTTATTAAGACATCAGCTGATGACTGGTGTTAAATATATAGTATGGTTCATGTAATTAATTCATAGGTTCTTTTTTTAATGGATTTAATTTAATAATTTTGTTTCTTTTATTAATTGTCAAAATAGATATTTCTGGAAATTAAATTCATTTAATTGTAAAAAAAAAATTGTTTTGCTTTTTTTTTCTTTGAAGTAAAGATGGTATTTTACTTTCATGTTCACTATATAAAGTAAAGATTGTGTATGTTGATGATGTATCAGCTGATTCATAATGTTTATATTATATTTTGTAACCAAGTATAGTTGTATTTGAGTTGATGATAGAAATAAGTTGTTTATTTTACAATGATTGTTAGCATATAATTATGAGGATTTATAAAGAAAAAAAAGATTTTTGAATTTTGGAAGTTGCAATTAAAATGATTAATTAAAAGGGGTGATGTAAATTGACTTAAATGTGAATCTTTGGTAATGGAGTTAGATTTATTTCACTACATGAAGGAAATTTAACTAATTTATTTTGATTTGAAATGATAATATCGAACAAACAATTAAAAAATTGAGAAATGGGAATGAATTTTATGTAAAGGTAAATATGAAATGTTTATGTGAATTCGACATTAATGATGAATATTTAGAGATCTTGTATTTAAGATAGTAATGAACATGTGTACGCACCCAGTACTTTGCTAAAGGCAATCCAGTATGTACAGTGAAACCTCTACTTCCGGACACCTCCGATACGTGGGCAACTCTCTTGGCTGGACACGGACACTAAGAGTTATGGTATTATGTGTCATTAACCTCCCTTTTGCGGACAAAATGCTAACACGTTGGACTGGATTTTATTTTAATACTTTAAGTTACAATTCAATAATGTAAGAAATATGCCTATACAGCATAATTTTATTTATTTTCTTGGAATAATGGATGGGTATTGATCGAAAATAACTTGTGTTTATTGTTTGCAACGAACGTGACTTATGTTTAGACTGCAGTAGGCTGTAAATAATACACAGTAACTGTTGTACGCTTAATTTTGCAAATTCCAGGAATGAACCATTCTTTGTTATGAAAGTTGCTAAACAGCATGGGGGGGGGGGGAGGTATTTCCAGAACTAGGCCTGTTTTGATTGAATGTGCATAATCGTAAATAGCGGGTACTGTATTCTATTTTCGTAGTTTAGTTGACTTTGGTCGGTCGTTGTCTTTGGTCACTCACTCGAACAAGTGCTTCTGTGTGCGTATTGCAATAGTACGCATTACGAGCTTACTTTTAAATAACAGTGCAGTTATTTTAACTAGTGATTTTATATTTGTCAGTACAGTACAGTACATCAGTGTTTACAGTTTAAAGTGAAGATTTGAAATTACGTAATTACATAACTTTTTCACAATTTTTTATCACCAATTTTTTTTATAAATGACCCCTCGAAAAGTTTTAAGCCCGAGTGAAAAAATAAAAATTATCGAGTACGCGACGCGAGAAAATTGTGGTGTTCGTAAAATTGCGAAACATTTTAAAATTGGTAAAACTTGTGCGGCTGAAATTATTAAAAACAAAGATAATATTTTAAATAATTTTCAGAATGGAAATTATAATGTTCAGCGAAAATTTGTTGGACCTGGTCTGGGTACAACAATTGATAAAGTAGTTTTTGAATGGTTTCAGCGGGTAAGAGCCCAAAAAATCCCCGTTTCTGGACCAATGCTTCAAGAAAAGGCTCTTAAAGTCTCTAAGGAATTAGGGGAAATTGATTTCAAAGCTTCTAATGGCTGGTTAGAAAAATTTTGAAACAGGCATTCTATTTCTTTTAAGGCAATCTCGGGTGAAGCAGGTGCAGTGAATGTTAATGTTGTAAACGAGTGGATACAACATTTGCCAAATCTACTGTCAGCCTATTTGCCGGAAAATGTTTTTAATGCAGACGAAACAGGTCTGCTTTTTCGAGCCTTACCGGATAAAACATTATGTCTAAAAAATGAAACGTGTAGTGGAGGAAAAGTCGCTAAAGAACGCTTAATGATTTTATTGTGTGCCAGTATGACCGGAGAAAAAGTGGTGCCTTTAGTTATTGGTAAGGCAGCTAGACCTCGGTGTTTTAAAGGACTTGATATTGATAAGTTTCCTGTAGAGTGGGCGAGCAATAGTAAATCGTGGATGACACGCGACATCATGAATTCGTGGCTAGAAAAACTTGATAGATTAATGCAACATAAAAATCGCAAAATAGTGCTCTTCATCGATAATGCTGCTTGTCACCAACGATTAACGCTGCAAAACATTGAACTCGTCTTTTTCCCACCTAATGTTACCGCAACATCACAACCACTAGATCAAGGGATCATAAAAAATTTTAAGCACAAATACCGTAAGCTAGTTTTAATGCATTTGATATCCAACATAAGTGAAACCACAACACAGCAAGATTTGGTGAAAAAAATAGATGTTCTTCAGGCCGTAGGATGGATTGATAAAGCATGGAAGGCCGTCACAGAAAGTACCGTTGTTAACTGCTTCAGAAAAGCGTCTTTTTGCAAAGATCCTATCCACTGTGAACCAACGGAAGCAGTACAGGTTCACGAAGACTTCACACAATTTGAAAGCCAATTTAATTCATGCAATTTGCAAGAATATCCTGAAATCGACTCCAGCTTAGCTATCGAGGACACAAGCACTCAGGTGAGATGCCGTTATGTTATCATGTTACTGTATTCGTGTTCAATGTAGGCAGTACCGTACTGTAAATTTTGCTTGTTTACGGTGTAATGATTATCCTTACAGTAGGTTTACTTTTTTCTTTCATATGCCCTTAGATTTCCAACCTGATCAATACTGCAACAAATGTTGATGATGATAGCGAACAAGAGGAAGAAATTGAAACTAACGAAGATACACATAATCCTTTTAACACCTACCAAAACACGCTACAAGGACTAAACGATCTTAAAATGTTTTACAAATTTAAGAATGATTCTAACGGTTTAAATATGATCTGCGATTTAATTATGCACACTGAAGAACAAATTGTAAAATTAAAATTCTCTAAACAAACTAGTTTGACAGACTTTTTCAAACGACAATAATTTTTTGTAAAAGACTGCAGTTGTATGATTTTTTATAAACTTAATAATACTGTATTTTAGTATTTTTTATTATACAGTAGTACAGTACATTATAAACCACGTACTGTTATTTTTTCATATTTTGCTTTAAGGATCTGTTAAATAAAAATGTTAAATTGAGAAATAAATTAATTATTAGTACAGTAAAAGTAAAAGTGCATTTTCATACTTCATTTAACATTTCCTTAATTATGTTAAACAATTTTGAAAACTTTGTCACTCCCCATAGCCGGACACTCCCCTTATGCGGACAAAATTTATTTCACGGTAAGTGTCCGGACAAGGGAGGTTTCACTGTATAAGGGGAGATATATCGGTTGAGGATCTGGTTTGGTATAATGCCAGTTATTGATTTTAACGGATATGTTACACGGTTGGATGATACTGTGGTGAGTACCTGTCTGATTTTACGGTGTTGGGATCTCGAACAGAGAAGTTCAGTAGAGTCATTCAGGTGCAGCCATAGTCGCTGAACCAGGGGGGTAGATTACCCATGATTTATTAAGGAATTAAGGGGGGTTGTTGGCGTCGTATCCTCGCTGGTCCTCTTAGGGTTTAGCAATGAGAGTTTTTCTGTTTCGGCAGAAAACCTCTCATTGGGGGGGGGTATTGTAACGGGACAGAATTAAGGGGCTGTAATATAAAGTTTTCTAGTTTTGGTTTAACCAGAGTGTAATAATGGGACACCGACTATAGCTCCGTGTGAGGTAAAAATGGTACAGGAATGTATGTTATCAGAAAGGGTGCGCATTCCCGCGTGCGAGCGCACGGTTCGGCCAACATTCACACGAAAATGTCATGTCTTAAAAATTCCTTCGCACCCGGTACTATATGACGTAGACTCCTCGAGAGGTGCTCGTCCAATGAAAACACAAGTTGCCACAGGCAGTAGGACTTTGGCCATCTTGGAAACGTCAAAGTCGGCGTCAGTCGGCAGCCAAACTTAGGAACCGCACAGAGGCGTTGGTGCGTGTTCCGACCAAATTACAGTAAAAATGTAGACCGACCGACAGGAAAGTGTAAATAAACTAGCCGGTTCAGCGTAACGAGGCTCGCGAGCCAAAATACAACAAAATTATTAAAAATGTGTTTAAACCAGGTGATAACAGTAGTGAAACGACAGTGAGATCGCAAACAACCACCAGTAATCAAAATTTTAATCAGTGCGAACGTTTTCAGACTACAACAAGTGACTAAAAAATATAATCAGTGCAATACGTGGGTCTGCAGGGACGCCGACAGAGAAGTAACAGTAAAATATAAACTAACAAAATATGACCATTTGAATTAAAAGCGCAAAATCTAAATTTAAAAGGGGTTAAAAGATGTGAGTGTGTGTGTGAGTAAAATGCTGGGTTGCCTTTCATTAATTAATTTAATAAATAATTTAATTTAATTATAAGAAGTAAGAGATAAGTTTGTTGTTTTGGTCAGATGGGGTCGTTACCTTAGTATTTAATTTTGTTTAATTGAAATGTTAGAGAATAGAGCAGGAGAAGGCAAGTTTTTAATTGATTCATAAAAAAGAGAATAATAAATGAAGTTAAAATAGTTAACAGTAAATGAGAGTAATTATTACGACATATAACCCTAAATCACGTTTATAGACTACGAGTTCGTGTGCAGAACCCTGGAATACGAGAAGGTAAGATGTGTTTTTTTTTATTAATTATTATGTGGTAAGATAATTATACTATTACAAGGGTTTATGAGGATTGGTCAAAAATATAACACAAGTTTTAACTTATTTGTGTTGATGTTTTGACATTGTTTATTGTCATCCTCAGGACCTGTGTATGAATACAAAAGAAATATCAAACACAACAGAATAATTATTTGAGTGAAGTGTGTGTATGTGTGTGTGTGTGCGTGTGCGTGTGTGTGTGTGTGCACATGCGTATGTAGGTATCACTGTATATGTGAAGCAGTTGAGATAGTTTGTTTTACATCTTCAAATGTTTTCTTTAAAGATAACGAGAAAATTATATTATCACAGAACTTAATTTATATACACTATACAATTTAAATTACTCATAATGTAATGGTACTTTTTAATTAATTATAAAAGCAATAATCAATAATTAGATATTAAAATTGGTACAGAAAACATTTATACCAGTCAACATATAGCATAGTAAAATATATTATAGCTAATACAGATTAATGGATGTTGAATTATGTAATTATTAAAACGTTATTTTTAACATGTTTCACTCACTACTGTTATTAAAAACAATCATTAATTTAGAAAATTCTAAATTACACAATAACTGTAGAAATTTATGAACTTACATCCAATAATTTACATAATGTTACAAACACAAGTTTATGGTAACCTATCTATTAAGTAAAATTGGGTAATACTTATACATATTGTAAATTATAGTACAGAGTACTACAGAATATTGTAAAATTATGTATATGTCAACAATCATACCCTCTCTTTCACCCATTCTCCCTCTACCACACCTTCTCACTCTCAATTGCATTCGCTCTCTCACTCTCTCTCCCTCACACACACACACACACACACACACACACTCTCTCTCTCTCTTGCTCTCTCTCTCTCTCTCTCACACACACACACACACACACACACACTTGTCTCTTTCTACAACGACACTCTAAAACTCTCATCATCTCTATTAACACTATCCTCCTCACATACATTACAGAATTATGTACCAGATAACAGTATAGATTTAGCAACTTACATTAAAGAGTTACAAACTATTACACACACAACATTATAGTTAACCGATCTATTATATGAAAATGGTTATTACTTAATGTTTATACAGTAAAGTTTGATTTATACGTTTTTCAGGGGACTTCGAAGAAAAAACGTATAAGTGTGAAAAACGTATAGGCCTAAGTGAAATAGAACATAAATATTATAATTAAATGGTGTAGTACTAAATAGAAATAACGTATAATTTACAATTTGGAATAATACAGTAGGTATTTATACAGCATAACGTATATATAGAGGAAAACACACAAATATAATTAATCATTTCCCAAAAAAGTTCGTTATCTTCCCTTGTTTTTTTCTTTTCCGCGGTTATAGAATAAACTGTGCCCTCAAATCTTAACAACTGCGTCATAATTTCGTCGGATACATTACGGCGGGTTACAAAGCATTTAATTGTCTCCAGGGCATTAACTACATCACTAAAACACACGTGGGGTCTACGTTGCTTGTTCGTCATCATCATCTTCTTCTTCGTCCATTTCCTGCTGAATGCCGTCAGCAATCTCCGATATGGTCACGGCTTCTGCGGTAACATTTTCGTCAATGTTGACATAGTCATCAAACGACGCATGTCCTTCCAGTTTGCCCCATTCCACATCATCAACGGGAACATCACAGCTATATTCATTACTACAGGTTTCGCTATTCCCGAACCCGCCTTTGTGAAAGCAGTTGCGGACAGTGAGTTGCGACACTGTGCCATGCAGCTGCGATGTAATGCATTGCCTGTTAGAAGAGACCAAACCGTTATGAATTTGTGCAAAAATAGAATTTTAATAGACCTATAATGTAATTTCTTTAGATAGGCCTACGCCTATAAGTAATTTTACATGAGGTTTATCGCATTGGCTATACCTGCTACACACAGAAATCAATTGTAAGATTGAGAGTAATGCCAGAAAATACAGGCAGAAAAGAATGGCGGGATAAAAAAGAATCCTATACGCTTCCCCTAGTGTAAAAACTTTTAATCTTTCTGAACAAACTGATACTTTTTTCATTCCAAACTATTCATTATTTATGAAACAATACGTTTTTGAAATGCCGGCAAAACATCGCGTAGAATAGTATGGTACAGTATTGTTTTCACTAGTTTTAAAATCACCAAGAAATCATACCTGCAAAATGTGAATTTTATTTTAACCTTCATTCCAGCGTCTACACAGTGGGTGGCATGCTGTACCAGCATCTTGCGATAATTTAACATTGCGGATTATCCCCAGGTCCAACGGTTACAGTTCGCTTGTGCATTTGCGGGGAAAAATTCCACTCTCACGTTCTTTAGATACGATGTAATCAAGAGGGTGTGCCGTGCATTTGTCCACAATCAGAAGAATTTTTCGACCTTTTGCGCTCATTTTTGCATGGACGCCTCGCAGCCAGTCTTCAAACACTTTTGTAGTGATCCACGACTTTATTGTTGTTAGCGTATTTCGTAGGAAACGTTTGCAACATTTTTAAAACACCGCGGCCTCGCAAATTTCCCGATAGTTAAGGGAAGCAGTTTTCACTTCCGTCACTGTTTGCACACAACAACAATGTTAACACGTTGTTTACTCCGCTTACCACCATGACGGCTGTCCCCTTTGAATACCATTGTGCGGTCAGGAAGTAAATTAAAAAAAAGGGCTGTTTCATCGGCTTGGAACACATCTTTGGGATCAAACTGAGATGTTAGTTCCCTCAAACGAGATTCTTTCCACTCACGCACTGTATTAACGTCTACGCTCTTACTCTCACCCCACACACTTTTGCTGCCGATGCCATGCTGTACCTTAAATTTATGTAGCCACCCGGTCGACGAATGAAAATCTTGAACACCGAACCTGGCTGCCAGTTCATTTGCTTTTTCGCAAAGGACTGGCCCGCTGATAGGAATTCCTTCCGCCCTGTGCTGCTGGAACCGCTGTAAGATACAGTCTTCCAAGAGTACAGTTGTCTGAGTGAATAAAACAAGTAAGTTTACAGTGAAAGTAACACCAATATTAATAATTATTATGTGTGTAAACAAAGAAGTGATGAACATTCAAAATAGTCTTCCAAGAGTTCGTATTTTCCACCTTGAATATGTGTTCGCTTATCACTTGAAACACCAAACTCACGAGCGCTTTCTTCAATTTCGGTTGCTTTAGCCACGATTGAATTTAACGTCGACGGAGCAGTCGGAGATGTCTACTCGCTTCTTATTACCGCTTTCCTTCACTACTTTCAAAATGTTTAATTTCTCAGCGATCGTAACGTACTTCCTCTTCCTTCCACTCATTTTCCACTTACGATGTTACCTATAATAGAAACAGTAACTAACTGATGTCGACGAAGCGATGGAGCTTTACGAGCATTGAACAAATACCGTACGTTTCTAGGAATCAAAGCTTGCTCAAAGGGTAGGCCTACTCGTCAACTGCAAACTCAGCCGACTGGCACTAATTGACGATTCCCTAGAAATGTGCAGTTGTTCAAAATATTTGCATTTCGACATTTCACATGATATGCATTTTGTGATATACCCTACGCAACGTAAATAAGCAAAAAATATTTAAACGTATAAATGAAGTTTCGTATCTCCAGGGACTTAAAAATGTGATCGTATAAGTGTAAAAAACGAAAAACGTATAACCGAAATAAAATAACATGGAAAGTATAGGAATTTTTCCGGGACCTTGGAGAAAAAACGAGTAAGTGTGAAAAACGTATAAGTGAGAAACGTATAAAAGAAGTTTTACTGTATTACTGTTCAATGTTATTTACCTAGAACTTGGTCTATTCAGAGAACATCTAATAATTACATAATTGAACATCCCTTAATCTGTATTAGCTATAATATATTTTAAATACAAGTATTTCATTAACGACTCGGAACACAACTATATTTTACTATGCTATATGTTGACTGGTATATGTATAGGCTAAATGTTTTCTGTACCAATTTTAATATCTAATTGTTGATTATTGCTTTTATAAGTAATTAAAAAATACCATTACATTATGAGTAATTTAAATTGTAATAGTGTATAAATTAAGTTCTGTGATATTATAATTTTCTCGTTGTCTTTAAAGAAAACATTTGAAAATGTAAAACAAACTATCTCAACTGCTTCACATATACGATACCTACATATGCATGCGTGTGTGCACACACACATACACTAACACTTCACTCATTCTGTTGTGTTTGATATTTCTTTTGTATTCATACACAGGTCCTGAAGATAACAATAAACATTGTCAAAACGTTGGCACAAATAAGTTAAAAGTGTTATATTTTTGGCTGATCCTCACAAACCCTTCACTAAAAAATTCATTGATTGACGGTCACTATGAATTTAAGGATTTCATTTAAAATAAACTCATTTTCCTTTCATGCCTTTTGAGACACAGTTGAGGTAATTGTTAAACAAAAAGAAATTGCAGGGATACTCATATATAGAATGGACGTCACTGTTCTCCAGTACTATAAACTGCTATTTTACAAGCCATAGGTATACCATATAATGCAAACGAGAAACAGGACTAGAAGTGTGAGACTTCATAATTATTAGGTCTACAGGACAATAAAATATTTAGTAACTATTTTTTGAATAATAAAAAGCATTTTTATGTGCATTCACTTAGTTCATTTTGGTGATTTAACCTTTTTAATTAGTATATATTAAACTTTCACTATGAACAACTTACTTTTTGGTTTTGTTACCCAAACGTTTCGACGTGGTATTCGTCTTCCTCAGTGGGATTTAAATACTGAATCTCTGTACAGTAACGGTTACGGGTTGTAGGTGTGTGTGGTGGGGGTTGCTGGTGGGAGGGAATTGGCGCTGGGATTCGAATTTTTGTGTTGGAATCAGTGTATCGAACAGTATGTGTGATCTATAATGTAATTGTTCATTTAATATGTTGTTAAATATTTATTATTATTATTATTATTAAATACAACCCGTAACCGTTACTGTACAGACATTCAGTATTTAAATCTCACTGAGGAAGACGAATACCACGTCGAAACCAAAAAGTAAGTTGTTCATAGTGAAAGTTTTATATATATATATATATAATATTAAAAAAGTGAACGAAGAGGATGTATCAACAAGGTAATTTTTAATTAGACTAGTTAGTTCACTATGACTGAAACATCTCTGAGAATTAGATTACTCTGTACAAGTAAATTATATTTTTAGTGGTCATGGTAAAACACAATCAAATTTCTAAAAATGTATTTATACTTTTAGATTAATTTTTATAATGAATGTGAATTATATAATAAGACATTTTATGCATTGTTTGTTGTTAAATCTGGTGCAGAGACATAAGTAACTAATATGTTTTTCACAATGAGATTTTTATTCATCATCTTCTAGTTCGTAGACAAGAACAGATGAAAAATTATGAATATTCTCTTCATCAATTTCTGCAGTACTAGTTAATCTTCCAACGAAGTCCTGTTGGATGGGAGGGACATACTTTATAAGCTATTTGATATTCTGCAGTTTTAGTTGGGAAACACTGTGACTATTAGGATAAAGGGGCTGCTTAATTTGGAGGTACACCTTTTTTACTTTTGAAGAGATTGCTTTTATAATAATTTAAGTTAGCATTGTGAAAGTACTGGTATAACAAAATACCAGGACATTTTTTTTTCATTTTTTATCTCTCTTATTTTTAACAATTCACTTGTTCCCATAGATTATCTGTTGTTTATAAATTCATCAAATGACTTTGTTGAGAAAAAAATCAGGCAGCTCCCACTTCTGTAGCTTATAACTCTTGTTTCCTTTGTTTGCACAGCATAACAATATTAATAAAATCTCTTTAACTGTATAAGTTATGTAACTGACACATTTTATTTTCAATTTGACTAAACTCTTATTAATTAGGCAGGCAACTGTGACCAGTGACACAAAATTTGTGCACAATAACATTTTCAAACAAAATCTACTTTTCCTATAAGGTACATCGTAGCTAACACGGCTTTAGTGTGTTTTGCCTGCACATGCATCTGACTATAAGTTTTCCTGTATATACATTATTTTTTATTTAATTCATTATACAAAAACTTAGGTCTTGTATCTATACTCCCTTTTGTATCTATACATTATACTCCCTTTTAATCTATACTCTCATGCCAAATCTATACTCTCATATGTACTTGCTGGATACCCATATTCTGAATTGCTAAACTGAATGTGCACAATTAATGTTATAGTACATCATTAAGTAGGCTAGTTAATTTTGTAAGGAAGAAATTTGATTTTTGCTCATACGATGAAATTACATAGAGTGAACCTTCTGCCCGTGCTTTAGTGTCTGCATCCCTAATAGCACATGCTTGTTCAGCTTGCCTATTACAAAACTCTTGCGGTTTTTAGAATTCTTGGTAGTGCAACAATATTTTGTTGGGAATTTGTACTATTTTTTTTTAGCGGAAATGTACATTTGAAAATGGTCATGGTTTTTTTTTATTAAGTTAAAATTGTGCTGAAAAATCCTTTTATTATGTACTAAGGCTAACACACTCTTTTCCAATTCTTTTGTGTCTCCACAGCCCTCAAAGTTATTGTCATATTTCACTTTTTGCTCAGATTTAATTTGCAGCAGTTTACCCACAGTGAACTTTTTAACAGTTTTCTTTCAAATAAAAGAAGGCTATATATACTAGGTAATTCCTTATAATAAGACAGAATTAGTTATTTCATTCTGACTGATCTTTAATACCATGCTTTGTGAAAATGCTGAGTTTTTGATTTAAAAAAAAACTACTGAATCCTAAAGGTGTGACTACTACATCCTAAACTAATGTAGGAACTTATTTATCAATCCCTGGGCCAGAAAAATCAGTTAATTCATCTATTTCAAGACAATTTATTTGATGCAAACAAGTAAGATACTAGAATCCAAGTGCATATTATTAGACACTTAGCCAGTAAGACCAGCAGTGAAGCTGATGAAGGAGAATAGAGTACAGTTAAACACAAGATTTCACATAATGAAAGCAACAAAAGAAACAGACAATATATCTGATCATGTGGAAAAATATGTAGAGATTCATAGAAGAGATGAGTAGTTATGATATATAATAAGTGTTAAACGTGCATCTGATAACTTTTGTGATCACTTCACTTTCTGTACACTCTACAGCACATCCTATCTTGTTAGGTGACAAGTGAGACATAAGAAAGCAAACAATAAATGTTAAATTTCTTTATTCTGCACATAAGACTCTATCATACATAGCTACATACTAAACTTAGTCGAGTTTTTACAACAAGTTTAGTCAAGATGTTTAAAAATACAATGTTAAAAATTAATCATTACTTCCCTACAATTTTAATTTTAGATCCACACACTGTGTGCATTACATACGTAAAGAGTAGGTCCTTCCCATTAACTGTCTTTGAAAAAATGTATTATTTATCTCCCTAAATGTATTATACTTGCTCCCTAAAATTCAATTGTAATAACAATTTGTAATAAATAATAATAATTATTTTGTTTTTGAGGCTGTGTGTTAGTATCTGATCATACAACCTTACCAAAGAGTTTTATTATAATATACAATTTTCTAATCTTCTATGTTCTGTTATTTTCTCTATCTTATAATTTTTACAAAGAGTAAAAAAAACAAACACCTCTTCATTATTAGCTTCTAAATCATCATTAGGGTTGCCATATCTGGTAAACGATTCTTGATGCATTTACAACATTCTTGACTGAATATACTATATTTATTCAAAGAGATTGTTAAATTGAAGGAAACTATTTATTTAAATTAAAAATAACACTTATTAAATAAATAAGAAAAAGTAAAGTTAAATGTGTGGTAAACGGTACTGTAGTTCCTCAAATTCTGTTAGACATTTATTACAGCTTAAAGTAAAACTGTTTTTATCTATAAAAACATACCGTAGGTATATGTTTTTATACACATGGACACACACACACATTTATAAGTACAGTAATTGCATACATGATTTAATATATTTTACCTTTCTAATAATGTCTAGGCGTAGCAACTGAATATGTTGATCAACATTATTGTCAGTTAAAAACTGCTCTGAAAGTTTAGTAAAAATAAGTGACATCTGATCTTGACATAAAGCTCGATTGTTTATTGTAGAGGAACACATTTCATGTTCTCCATAATTAATTATTTTCTTTCGAGATGATGTATTAATTATGTTCATCCATGTATTAATATAACCCAGAAAATATTTATTGTATACTGCTTTAATATTTAAACTGAACTGAAGTACAAAGTATGTCCATGGTTGTGTTGTTAGGTGTAGAAATATGCATAAATTATGTCGTGCACAGAACTGTAAGAGTGCTCCTTGACATGCCCAGCTAGCAGACACCAACTTCTCACATGTCTATACAAACATTTATATAATGTTAACCTATACAATGTACACAATATAAACACAGATAAATCATATTTTAATATATTGTGTTTTCTGGAAATTAACATATTTATAACAGGAAGCATTTACAGAAATTATGCTGTTGCACACCACCATATGAAAAATTCCTGATTAGCACTTTTGAGCCTCTCACCTCAAAATATGTATCTGATCGGAAATATCTGATGAGTATAGTGGTGTGCAACAGCATAATTTCTGTTTGTGATTATAACCACTAACACAACTTTATTAATTAAATTTAATTAACTAGCACGTATCAACACAATTTAGCTATGTATTATCATTAATTTAACTATAATACTTGTATCAACTTGAATACCCCATTCTTAGCTTTCAGCAAAAATTGTTTAATATAAATATGCTGGAACTCTAAAAAAAGTCGGAGTAATAACTTTCCCATGTTCCATGTACTTTGGATGAAAGCACAAATTAAAATTGTTATCTAAATTTATTACTTTTGTAGTTTTTCAAACCTCTTCCGTACATTACTCTGTAACTAAATTATGATTATTATAGCGCAGGCATCCCGGTGTTAGGCAAGGGCCTTCCTCAGTCTCTTTAAGTAGAAACAGCAACTAGCTAGCTTAGCTAAATTACAGCTATTGAATAATTAACAACTGCCTCATTTTGTTAGAACAAAATTTATGATATAGACAAATGGTGCCTAACATTATGGACATGGAGGTCAGAACAAATATATTGTGAAAAGAGGATGCTATTTTATATTGCAAATTGATATCAGTTCTTAGTGTCGTTGCTGTTGAGGAAACCTATAACCTAAGAATCCTTTAGAAGCATTTACTAAATGTTTAGGTTATAAAAATGAATGGAATATTTAGAAGAACTGAACTTCTCTTCAGTTACATGTAATAATATTTAAGTGTCCTTTCTAATTAAAGGTTGAAAGTTTGCCCACAAACATACCATAACTAATAATGAAAGTTAGGCATACTTGATTATTTTTTCACATTTGAATTATAAATATTACTTCTTTGATTATTTTGTGACAAAATAAGATAAACAGCAAGCTCAATATTACCTATTTCTGGAATAGGAAGAAAGGGCACTACATTAAAAATATAATTTATTAAAATCCTCTTCTTCTAATTAGAACATTCAGATTCAGAGGCTTCTGATGTGCGTATAGTTTAGCTATACAAATTTTTACACAATAAAAATGCTTTAACACTACAAACGTAATTAAATATAATTAATTCACTACCGACTCTGAACACAAAGTTTTTTATGGGTAAAAACGTAAAAGTTTTACCTTATAACCTGAATTGGTTTTCGCTTTTAAAAAGCTTCTTCAGAGGCCGTTGGGAGCACTGTCTGTCTTGTTGTTGGCGGTTGGTATCGACTTTTGAAAGATCGATACTGTGTGTGTGTGTGGGGTGTGATATGTTCGAATAATGTGTGTGATTTTAATTGTGTCTGTTCGTTTAGGATGTCGTTTTTATGTGTTTTTGTGTGTTTGTATATTTCCAATTGTTCTAGAGTGTCTAGTTTTCGGCCTTTTGTGTGTACGTGTAGAATGTCCATGATTGTCAATGTTTTTGTATGTGTGGTTTGCTTTAATGAGGTGGTTTCCTATACTGTAGATTTCCTGGCAGACGGCTGGATGACGCAAGATTGTCAACAAGAACAGATAACTGATGAAGACGACTGATCTTGACAGCAAAAGAGGAAGGTCGCTGCCCGGATTGGTAAGATATGGTTTGGAAGTGCTGAAGGGCTACTGGGCACAATGGGAATCCCTTACCTTAGAGAACGGATTGCTGAAAAGGGCTTGGGAAAGTGCAGATGGACGAGATGTGGCCATGCAGTTGATAGTTCCCCGAAGTAGTGGAGTCTGTTTTGAAGATTCATGGTGGAACATCTGGAGGCCATCTTGGCGTTAACAAAACCCTTGACAAAATACGGAAGCGATTCTATTGGCTTCATCTTCGCCACAACATAGAGGAATGGGTTTGGACATGTGAAGTATGTGCTGCAAGCAAGGGCCCACAAACCAGAAGCAGGGGAAAAATGAGACATTATAACATTGGACTGCCTTTTGAGAGAATTGCCGTAGACATTGCTAGACCATTCCCAGCTACTGATGATGGAAACCGTTACATCATGGTTGTAGGTGACTACTTTACTAAGTGGGTGGAAGCCTACGCAATTCCAAATCAGGAGATTACCACTGTGGCAAAGGAGTTAGTTCACAACTTCTGTTCCCGTTATGGAGCCCCTATGGAAATCCATATGGATCAAGGGAGAAATTTTGAATCAGGAGTGTTTAAAGAATTATGCCGTCTACTCGGAATTCGAAAGATCAGGACAATGCCTCTGCATCCTCAGTCAGACGGAATGGTTGAGAGATTCAATAGGACACTTGAGGAGTATCTTTTGAAGGTTGTTGTTGAGAACCAAACAGACTGGGACCAACGTATACCACTATTCCTCATGGTATATAGGTTATCAGTACACGACACAACCGGCATGACTCCAACAAAATTGGTGTTTGGGCGGGAGATTCGTCTTCCTGGACACTTGATGTTCGGATCACCTGAGACTCAGTCCCAAGAGCCACAGAACTATTCCTCGCAATTAGAAAATCAACTACGAGAAACGAATCGCTTGATAAGAGGATGGCTGAAGATTGCCAGTGATAAAATGAAAACTCTGTATGACATTCGCAGCAATAGTGTGGGTTTCCAAGAAGGAGATCAGGTCTGGTTGTTCAACCCAAAGTGCCGTCGTGGTCGCTCACCTAAGCTTCAGACTATCTGGGAAGGACCGTACACTGTGGAAAAAAGAATCAACAATGTTGTTTATCGGGTTCAACAGGAAGGACCACGAAAGTTCAAGGTCGTCCACCTAGATCGCCTGGCTAAGTATTACTTCAGAGACGGTTTGCCAGTTCGGGACGAACAGGCTTAAGGAGGGGGAAGTGTTATGTAATGCAGAATGTTCTACAAGTTTCTCGAATATTCAGCTGTAATGTGTGTGTGTGCATATATAATGCTGCTACTTTGCGGTGAAAGACAATTATGCGTCAACTATCGGGTGTATATTAGACCATACTGGTCAGCACAGTGTATTCAAGGACACTGTTTCTAGTGGATTCTCGAGAGCGCTTGTTTGTTTAACAAGTCATCCAAAGGGACAGATTATTCTGGAAATCAGCGGGGTATAAATACAGCCATTCAGTGATGGTCAAGAGTTATTGTTGGGCGATTACACAGTGCGGTTCAAAGTATTGTGTTAAAGTGTAATTGTGCGGGACAATATTGTAATACAATTGTGTTTTATATCAGTTGGGATTTTTATTGCATGTGAACAATTTTTATTTGATTTGTTGTAAGAGACTGTCTTGTTAATTACAAACTGTTAAATTGTGATAATTAAAGCTGGTGATTAGTGACTTAATTGGTGTCTTGTATTTTGTTTTTCACTCACTATACCCATTAAAAAAAAAAATCATGAACAATCTTTTCAATTTCCTTTCCTAAGTACTCTTCACTGGAACAAATACTTTTAGCACAATAGTTTGTTGTTATTATGGTGAAACTTCTAGTCCACTGAGAGTCTGTCTGTCTAAAAACAGAAAAATATATGAAAGAAGGTAGATCAAACTAATCAAAATTAACTGAATGTGTGAAGGAGGAGAAGCCTAAGGATCTTGTGGAACAATGTTGAAATACTTTGAAGAGTATACCAAATCAGTTCAGACAAAAAGTAGTAGAGGTGTCTTTTATATTAATTCTCTGAGTCAGGTAAGTAAAGAGGTATCCAACATTTTGAGCATGAACATTCAAGAGTTTTTGGACCAAAAAAGTAAGCACGAGTTGGAGTAGGCTCTGCCTGCCCTATAGTGAGTACAGTAAAATATGGATAGGCCCCCCTACCCATCACCACATTGAGGTTATGCTTTTTGGTCCCATCTGGTTGTTGGTTGGTGTGTTTTTAACTGTGTAGTGAAACATATCACACTCAGACTGGTAAATGTCCTGGTTGGTAAGTAAATTTTAAATGTATTAATTTTTTCCATGTTATATTCATTTAATGATTGTTAATTAACATGATGATCTTTCATTCTATGTTGGATAATTTGTTTTTAATGTAGTTTTTATTTTTGCACCTGAAGATGACCAGTGATCTGTAGTGGTTGAAGAAAGTGTGGTTAATTACATTGTAGTGCTGTAAAAAGTCAAAAATAATATACTTACCATTACTATCACACCACTGAATATTAGTTTAAAGAATGTTGCAAAGTTACAGTTTCTACATACCACTAATCTTTTCATATTTTTTACTCACCTGTGTACAAAGCATCTGTAAATTTAAATAAAGAAACTGAACGAGATTTACTGTGAATGTTTCACTAAAAGACACAATTGGTTTCAGAAGTTTTGTTTTAAACAAAATGGTCATTAGATGTAAGGTAGAAACAATAGTTTTCCCTTGGTTACTTAGTACCAAATGGACAAGTACTTTCTCATTCAAAATTATACTCTGCCTTGCCTGAAAAGTAATATTTCAACATCATTCATTAGAACTCTAGGAACTCTTAATTCTTACATTGGTTGTTTTGAGGATACAGAATAAAGCAATGTATTACACGGTGTTATGTGTGTAGTATTATTTATACATCACATTAACTGCAATTAGAACTGTTAATTATATTTTATACTTATAATAAAAATAGTAAATAATGTACTAGTTTTAATATAATATTAATTTATTTTATTTTGATTTTACCTTCAAATATTGTACATTGTGTGTGTGTGTGTGTTTTCAAACGCTTCTTGCTACAGTTCTTTTCTTGTCAAGTAAATTATTTACTATAACATTAGTTTAAATTCAAGATTTCTTTTCTTACTTGGAACATGTTTCAAGCATTAATTTGCTCATTGTCAGCTTGGGATCTCCTTTACACTAATATATCTTGGGATAATGAGATCTCCTTTATCAAGTATAATAGGAGAAATATTTTTACACCACTTTGACACAAAAATTCATAAAATTATAAAATCATTTGACTCAAATGGAATATGGATAAGATATGAGGATGAAGGTCAATGTGTTTCTAACAACAAAAATATAAATGCAGATGAATTATCAAAACACATTAACAACATACACCCAAACATGCATTTTACAAAAGAAAAAGGCAACAAAATCAATTATTTAGATCTAACTATTCCAAGAAACAACAACCAACTATATTATGCAATGTACAGAAAACCACTAGTATGCACAACAAAAAATGGCAGGTGCCTACTCACTCTTCAATAAAATGTATAAAACACCCATAAACACACAGGAAATAAAAAAAAGGATAATTTACAAATTGATGAAGAAAACTGTTACAGAAGAAACACCATGAACACAGAAAATAAAATAAAGATAGAACAATTAAGAACTGAATTACTGATCAGAAAGAGTCGTAGGCAAATAATAATAATGACAATACTAAAAAATGGGCTATATTCATATATGTAACCACCAGAATGACAAACCTTACAAAACTATATTTTAACAACGCAAACATTAACATAGCTTACAATAATAAACAAAAACAATACACGAATATTAAATAAACTCGTATAACAAAGATGAAATAATAAACAATGGAATATACAAAATAGGATGCAAAAAGCCACAAATTGTACAAAAGCCAGATGAAAAAAGAATTTTAAAAATGTTATTTTGAATGGGACATGAATTCCCAACAGCAGCAAATGACACTAATAAAACAAATACAAAGGAACTATAATGAATATATGAAAAAACCTACAGATATATAAACATAAAACACAAAACAAACTAATACAAGAACAAACACAAATCAATACAAAATATTGACACAATTTTTAAAACATTAGAAACACCCAAAAAAACAAATTTATCCACCTCATCTATGCACCATAACACCAATGTAACCAACCAAAAGCCAACATAAACCAACAGCAGCAACCAACCAGGACACAGATATTTAACAAAACTTAAAACAAAGATGTTGACAATGAATCAACTGTCTGATGCTTGAAACATGTCCCAAGTAAGGATATTCATTTTGAATGTAAACTATATGAAATTATATTCAAATAAAATTATAAGTACAATCAAATAATATTCAAATATCAAAAAGGCATAAATGGGAATGTTTACTTGTAAACTTTTATAGTTTTCATTAATAACAAAATTGGCCTATTCTGTATCATAGTTTTCATTTATAATACAGAATGGGCATACACCAATTGAAAAAAATGCATTTGTTAGTAAGTTCTAGTGTTAAGTGATCTTGGCCTATTCTGTATCATTTTTATATTTAAGACAAACTATAGAACATTTACAGCTAACTAATATAGTAATGAAACTATATGAAAGGCAACATTGTCAATTATTATAAATTGCAAAATCAAATTCCAGAAATAAATTTGTTTAGTCTTTATTGTTAAAGTCCTTTAGGACGATATGTTACTATTATAGTCCTACAGCTCTTTTATGATGATTTTATTGTTAAAATGCCAGAATCCACTTCATTGTAGTACAACAATTTATAAGGGGAGTTAATTAGTTGGAGGTTTTTAAACAACTCGTCTCTAATCCATAAATGTTCTGATGCTCCAAAATTAAGATTTTCATTGGAGTGGAAGATAGATTTGGGAAAATAGGAACCTATGACACTTCAACATAGTGTCAAACCGTTAAAAAACCTTAGCTGCATCCAAATAATTAAAAGACTGGAATCTACAAACATTCAGTGCTATGTTTTGGAATGCAAAGATCATTTAGGTAACATATGTAATAATTCTTGGATTTCGTTGTCCATGACGTGTCCGTTACTTGACTAAATATAATTATTTCACTACGACTAGGAACACAAAACTTTTTATGGATAAAAACGTAAACGTTTTACCTTATAACCTGAACCGGTTTTCACTTTACCCATAAAAAGTTTTGTGTTCCGAGTCGTAGTGAAATAATTATATTTAGATATGTAATAACTTATTTAGACCAGCTGAATAAAAATAAGAAAATAATAAAAGCAAAACAAGTATTGTTTCCTCGAACGAAATGTCAGTTTCAAAGTTTTTGATTTCTATGACACATAAAAACTAACAAAATTACATAGGCTTAAGTCTTAAATGCAACAAATTATTCTATTCACTTAGGAATGATCTTCCTTGTTTTTTATCAGTCCAAACCAAAGAATCTGTTTTCATTCTTCAACTCCAGTTTTTATAGAAGAGTTGGATAAAAATTTATATCCAAGATTCTTTCATAGTTTTTCTTTATTTTTTTCATATTTTCTTAATTAATTAACATGCAATTTTGAAGCCCCCTCAAGCCAGTGCCTGGCACCCGCCAGCCCTGCCACCCTCTCACTACAATCCCTGCTTTGAACTAAATTTGGATGTTTGATAACCTAATGGCAGGAACACCATGATTAAAAGGAGACTACTAAAAAAAATCATGACTTTTTGGGAGAGTAGCTATCAGAACTAATGTTTCAAGCATTACAAAGTATACAAGCATATTCTTTAAAAGTTTGAATTTTTGAAACATTTACTTAGTACTCAGAAATCGTGTATTTTTCCTTTTGTGGGATGGAAAAGGCTTAGTCCTGTAGATCTACCATTGGTTGTAATGAAGCCTAGTTAGTAGTATACTGTTTTATATGCAACACCACATTGTAATAAAATATGCAAATGTCATAATAATTTTATATAAAGGAAGTTTTATTATTTGTTATTATTTGTGTGATAGGGGTTAATATTAAAACTAGATACTAGACACCCTTGTGGAATTATATAATTGGAAATAGTAATAGCAGAAGCCATGAGAAAAGAAATTTGAGATGCTACACACAGTACATGTACACATGTACATGTACATGATGCTACATACAGTAATGATATATTATGAGTTATGAGGGTGGATCAAATATAAACCCTAATTTTTCTTCAGCAGCTGAGAATAGGGCACAGATTAATCTTGCATTTTGGGGATATCCGACTTAAGCCCCTCTCCCAGACTTGCGGTGCAAGTGTCACTTCTTCTCAGTAGCACAATGAGTGAGGAAGGGATATATTCATCTGTTGCACAATACACCATCAAATTTCTTACCAAAGAAGGTTATCAACCCTGCCAGAATTTTGAGGAGGCTCCAAGGCAACAAACTCTTTAAAAGGCTCAGTTGTTTCATTGGCACAAAAAAATGTTTAACTGGTTAGAAATTTATGGAAAACCAATCATACCAGTCCCACCAACAATGACCACAGACAAGTGCCAGTCAAGGCAAAAAAACGCTTGTCAGATGGAAAGGTGCTTGTGACTGTTTTTGGGACTCCGTGGGCATTTTTCTGATAGATTTTCTTCATGAAAGGAGAATGGCAAGCTAATGGAAGCTTATGTATTATTACAAGCTTCTGGAAGATACAAAAGCTACAATCTCAACAAACAATGTTGGCGACCAATGTGAGACATTTTTGTCCATAACAATGAAAGATCCCATACCAAAGCATTAACTCACAATAAGCTGGAAACTTTACTGGATGCTTCTGCAACGCCCCTCTTACAGTCCAGATTTATCACCCTATGACTATCACTTGTTTGGAATGCTTAAAGAAGCACTGGAAGGACAGTGATTTGAGAATGATATGGGGGTTGAGGGGTTTGTGTGCAACTGTCTATAAACACGCTCCTTTTCTTTCTTCAAAAGGAATACAAAAATTGCCAATAGAAAAAATGTGTTTCTAAGACAGAAGATTATGCAGAAAACAATACATTAACTTTGTATTTTTTTATTTATTCAATTAAAAAATAAAAGAAAAGTGCTTGTTTATGTTTGATTCAACCACATACAACTATTGCAAAATCCAATTGTAAGGACTGAGATAATTATGAGATGTATAAAAGCTCATCTGACGTGTAACTCAAAGTATAATATTTTAAATACATCCTAAAATTTTTAGTAACCGTCAATCAATGAATGTTTTAGTGGATGGTTAGTGAGGATCGGTCAATAATACACATTTTAGCTATTTTGCGTCGATGTTTCTACAATATTTATTGTCATCTTCAGGACCTGTGTATGAAATACAATAGAAATATCAAACATAACGAAACAATTAAATATTTGGGTGAACGTGTTGGTGTATGTGAGTGTGTGCTTGCGTATGTATGTATCATAAGTCTTCACATAAAAAATGATACATACATACTGTAGCATGACAGGTAATCCACTAAGTAATAATTATAATATGATCATAATTACATTTAAATTAATTAACTCAAAAGAAAGTTCGAAGGAATATAATTCAATATCAAATAAAAATAATTAAAAATCAAATGAGAAAAATTAAATATCAAAGTGAACAACACCACCATAAAAGAAAAGTATAATTAAATAATAAAAATGCAATGATAAAGTATCAAGGAAATTAAATCCAAAGGAACTCATATAAAATCAGGAGATTACCCAGGAAGGTTAGGAGCAGGTGATAAAGAAGATACCCCGAACCAACCAAAGGACATAATGAAATACTTACCTTGGAAAACCCAAGACAGAAGAATTGAAGAAAAGAAGATGTAGGATGGGAGAACTACGAAGAATACCCATTAAAAACCTATTAATAAAAATAACAAACCCAGAACCAAATGTTAATGTCACCCCAAAGAAAGTATAACACCCCAAAACCTCATGTAAAATAATTATAAACAAAAGTGTTTAGTAGTAAATAGAAGTGCACCAAAGAAAGTTATTATGTAATAAAATAAACAAATCTTCACAGTCCCTTATAACTAAAAGTTTGGTCTTAGAATATTGTAGAACTCAAATATAAATAAGAACCAACAGTGTAAGTGTACCAGTGCAAGTGAATCCTATATAATAAACTTCAAATAAAGGTGTAACTTATATTTTAACTATGTACAATCAAATAACTTTAAGTTTTATAATAAATACAGAAATGAAATATCATGAAGTATTATTATGGAAATATGTTAAATATTTCATAGAAGAGGCCACATCTTTTTATCAAAAAACATTCGTAGGAATGCAAATGATAAAGAGAGCAGATGGGGAATAATTACTGTGACAGGGGATTAAAAAATGTAATATACAATAAACAGAAAGGACTGTAATTAGATTAAGTTTAAAGGAAAATTTAACAATCAAATGGCTAATTATGTTAATGTTCAGAGCCTATGAACTCCACATTTCAAAGTTGTAATAAAATATAGAATTATAAGTAATATAAGAATATTTATTATGTATAACAGTGTTCATACAGACTAAAGTGTTTCTGTATGTATACTATACTAATTGTCAAATGTTTGTTATGTAATTTTTTTGAAATAGTTAAAACCAATATCTAGCTTTAAAGACTGATAATTAATTTCAATATTGTTTTTATAGTATGAGCATGAATACAATGCTACATGTTCCAATAGTTGTATAAGGAATTTTTATTTGATATTATATTAACTTTAGACAGTCAGAGAGGGTATAGAATTAGTATTATTCAAAAACCAGTATATGTAAAACAATAGAATCTAGGCCAAAATGGAAATTCCATTAACATTTATATTTGAGTAAGGAAGTTAAATAAACCAAGCAAACTAATTAGATTTATATAAGGTAAATCAATCACCAACTACTATAACTGAAACTATACTTTAAAAGAATCATATTAAAAGGTTGTATAAAATTATTAAAAAATTTCAGAATGTAATACCTAACCATTTCAAAGGAGAAATAGTAAATTCATGAATTACAACTAAAAGGATAATCAAATTGTTAAATTTATAAGAAATTAAGGAAAGGTAAGGATTTATATCAATCAGTAATTTATTATAATCATATTAATAACACTTAAGATGGCTAATATGTTGGACAAGATCAGGAACCAGATATTAGGCCTATATTTCCAAAAGGACAGAAATATAGCAATTTTAACAAAAAACTTTATAAATATGGACTATTGTACGTCAGATTAAACAGAAGGAGTCAAAGAAACCAATTATATAATTACTTGTTCATGAAAGTAATCCATAAACAAAAAATATTCTGAATATAATGTATTCTATAATCACATGGAGAGGAAGTGATTTATATTTAAACAATACTTTTCTAATATTAACTTGGCAAGATATTTCAGTAGACGAAGGAAGTAAGACAGTTCCTAATTAACATTCAACGCGGACGGTTGTTATAAAATCGCGCTAAGAACCTATATCGAGTATATTTAATGGCGTATAAGGTTATGCATTAAAAAACGAGAGTTACCAAAATTGTCATTTTAAACTTAAAATCAGTGAGACACACCTCCACAAACAGTGAGAACAAACAATACTGAACAGAATACTTGTGAAATAAACTAATAAAACAATCACACATTAAGAATTCACGTTACAACGAAACTCATGATTTTAACTACACACAGACAAGAGTGAAACCACCAATATACAAAACAATTAAAGCCAGTGAACGAAGAACACTTAAACAGGACACCTCAAACAACACAATAGACATTATACACTATTCCGGAGATAATAAAACAGTTGTGAAGGTAATTTTATTATCAGAATTTCCAACCATCATTTTGCAGTTTTCTTCTACAATGAGGCGTGCCGCCATTTTGAACTCCCATCATGCAAAGTGTCTGCCAGCAAAGATTCGTCGCCACTGCATTGGTCTGAATATTTCAATTTTATAAACATTATAGCTTATTATCAACTTTGTCATTTATTAATTATTAAGAATTCTTTTGTACATGTTATACTTTCTATGCCTGCCCCTTCTCTGACTATATAATTATAACCGCTAAAAGAACCATTCTAAACATTCATATAATATAAGCTGTTTTGTAAAATCGATTATCCCTGTAAAGGAGTCAACATTATATCAATATCGATTTTCAATCGATATTTTCCAAATAAATGTTAATAAATCAAAATAATTCTATTATCTCGTTTTAAAATTATTTCACACATTAATATAAGAGTGTTTATTAACTACATAACTTACTGGAAGACGACCTTTACTAAAGAAAATAGATATACTGGAGTATAGAAGAAAATCGTCAATCGATTAGTAAAGTAAGACAATCTGATTAACTCCAAATTCATTTTATGGTCAACCAGAAGTGCATATATTAACATAATAAACTCACAGAATTTGAAATTTTCAACGGAAACTCACAACAAGAATTATTTATAAATTATTCAACAATAAACAAACATAACAAAATTTTTGTTTGAAAATTTTTTTAAAAAATTTAAATTAAATTAAATTTTTTTTGTTTACAATACACTTAAATATATTTGTAAATGTTACAAATTGGCGCTCACAACAGTGGGGCTTAACATAGATGAACCGCGGCTAGTTACAAATTGACGCTCACCACAGTGGAGCGTAACGTTGAACAAAGGTTTAAACGAGCCTCTATTTATTTGTAACGGGGTGTTACAATTTGGCGTCCAACTAGAGGGCTTCAATTAGCAATTGGAAGACAGTAACTTGCCCAATTACTAATTAAGCTTGGCAACGGTTATACGGTCAAGAAGGAAGCAACATTCAGCGTCGTGCTGCTTCTAAGAAAAGGGCGGCAGAGGCCGAACAAGAAATCGATATGGGAGATAAGGAGGCAACACCCGTAGAAAAGTGGAAACATTATTACCCCCGGTGGAACCTAAACAAACCACACCACCAGAGGAACAACCTGAAGTACCAACACAACCCGAGGAGGTTACATTCCAGGAAACCCTCATGAAAATGATAATGGAGATAAATAAAAACATAGAATCCACAAATAAGAAAATGGAAGAAAATAGTAAGAAATTGAGTCAAGATTTGAAGAAGGACAACCAAACCACGAAGGAAGAATTGGGTAGTAAAATTGAAACCACCAATAAAAGGATTGAGGAAACCAGTAAGAAGATGGAAGAGAAGATGGAGGAAAACAACAAGGAAAGGAAAAAGGATAACCAATCTTTGAGTAAGAAGATGGAAGAAAATAGCAAGAAGATGGAAGAGAAGATGGAAGAAAATAGGAAGAAGATGGAAGAGAAGATGGAGGAAACCAGCAAGGAAATGAAAGAGGACAATAGATTCTTGAGTCAGAAAATTGACAAAACTAATCAAAGGATGGATGAAAACTATAAGAAGATGGAGGAGAAACTGGATGAGAATAACCAACGATTAAGAGAAGAATTAAGGGAAGTCAACCAGGAGAACATGAACAAGGTAGACGAAAGAATAGAGTTGGCAAAGGAAGAGTTGAATAGGAAAATCAACGACAATAAAAGATCCATAATTAAAAAATTGGAACAAGAGACAATAATAATAAACCAACAGATCAGGGAAGTTGACGAAAGATGTCGCCAGACTGAATGTGAAGTACAGGAAGTTAGAGAAGTAATAGATACCGAAATTACCCAAATCAAAGAACACCATAAGACAAGATTGGAAGAAAACCGAAAGGAAACACAGGAGGAAATAAGTAAGGTGCGAAACCAAGTCACAGAAAGGTGCGACGGGATGGAAGCGGTAATGACCAATATCACCGGACAAGTGCGGCAGAGCCAGGAAGAGATGGAGGTAATCCAAAACCGACCGACTAACTTCACTAATTTCCCCATGAATGAGAATCGAGAGTGGTTGAACTTCCGCCAATATAAACGAAAGCCCATGGAGTTCTTGGCCCGAATAGAGGAATACATGGCCAAACATAGGGGCAACAGATGGGTCAATAACCAGGAGTTGTTAGACGAGTCATTTAGAGAAATGACCGATCATTGGTGGATGGCCAACCGTTCTGACATCGAAGATTACCAGCAGTTTAAGAGCCTATTTAAGGCGAAATACTGGTCTGAGACTACCCAAAATTTGATACGTGATAATATCTGTCACGGCCGTTACAACCAACAGGCAGGTAGCTCAATGACTGCGTACTTCCTCGGCAAAGTATGTATGGCCAAGCATTTGGAACCAGCCATACCTGAAGAATGCCTCATAAACAAGTTGTCATATCACTACAATGAGGAGGTGATTCGAGCAAGGAGAGGCAGCCAAATTAAGATCATACAGGCCATGACTGAACTTCTCGAAAATTATGAGAACGAGGAGTACTACCGACAAAGCCGGAGGAGGAATGATCGGCCAGAACCCAGAAACTATCCATATACCAACAACGGGACCAACCACAACAACAATGGATACCAGGGAAACCGCGCCAATCCACCAAGTAACAACAACAACAACAATAATAATAATAATAATAACAATAACCATATTCAAGGTAATCCAAATAATAATCGAACAAATAATGGTTATCAGGTTAACAGAAACCCATATTACACAAACCCTAATAGTCAGAGAAACCCCAATTATAATAACCATGAACGTTTTATAATAATAATCGTGGCAATCCACAAAATAATAACAATAATAGTAATAGGTTTTCTAGACCAAGGGTGAACTTTATACGAGCAGAAGACGGTCGCCAACGTAGGTACTACCATCAGCGACGCAACAGCTACCATGAATATGAAGATCGGCGGAGGAGCCGAGAACGTGACGAACCAAGGTATAATCCTACTAGACGGAGTACCAGTCTAGACAATATGGAACGGCAGACAAACCGCGACCAACCGTTGGATCATCGAACAGAGCGGCAGGGACCCACTCAAGGTCTCCCGACTGATGCGTCAACCAGTGCGACCCATAATAACAATGATGTCGAACATTTAAACGGGAGGAGGCAGTAATAAATCACATAGACCCTTTGCTGCTCCTAACGCCTGGGTATATAAATGAGTTACCAAAAGCAACTGAAACTAATCGTATCACAATAATAGGTTGTAATTATCTAAAAAACCTCCGACACGGGTTATTGGAGGAGGACGATACTAGTCCCAATAGTAACATAAATAATGAAATAATACACATCAATGCGGAGGTAGAAGGAGTCCCCGCCAATTTAATGATCGATACTGGTTCCAATGTATCTATAATTAGTGCGACAGAATTGGAGAGAATACAGAGGGAATGCGGACGAGTATTACCGACATTGCCGTTGAATAATATTATTTTATTGGGTGCAACCGGCCTCCAAAACAAGACAATAAGAAGACAAGTTTCCGCCAATGTGATTAGCTGTGGTATAGCGATTGACATGGAATTCTTAGTGGCAACCGGGCTGCCATTTAACATATTGGTGGGATGCGATGTGCTCAGGCGGAACTCCGCCATAATCATTTAAGAATGGAGAAATTGTCACTTTTTACGAACGGACAAACTTGGACGGCTGACTTGGTTGGTAGCGACAGAGTAATTCACAGCGATGTCCACCAACAGATCCGTAGGATCAATTACATAAACAATAATCCTATGATTGAGCGGATAATGGACGATAACGCTAATGAGGATTTATGGTCACAAAAGATCCAGGACATCAGGGATTTCCGGAGCGGTATTACAGGGGAAAGGTTACCAACACACCAAGCGGACAAATTAATACAAATTTACGAACAATACAGATCAGTATTTTCTGACGAGCCCGGTAAAGTAAAAAACTTCCAGTGTACTTTACAATTTCGAGACACAGTGGACTTTAACCGGAAGTCATACCCCATCGCGCAATCACGAAAGGAAGCTGTAAGAGCTGAAATAACTAAGATGATTAACCGTGACATAATAGAGAGTAGCCAATCCCCATACACCAGTCCTATTCTGGCTATTCCTAAGAAAAACGGACAAGTCCGTCTTTGCCTAGATGCGCGAGAAATCAATAAGATGATTATTAATGACAGGACTTCGCCCGGTGAGAATGAAGAGATTTTAAAACGTTTCCACGGTACCAAGTACTTTAGTACCTGGGACACGGTGTGCGGCTACTGGCAGGTGGAATTGCACCCACAGAGTCGCCAGTATCTGGCCTTCATATTCGAAGGGCGTAACTACCAGTTTAAGAGATTGCCCTTCGGACTCGTGAATTCGGTTGCCGTTTTTGTGCACTGCATGGACCAGATACTTGGCCAGGAAGCACTACAATTCACCACCGTGTACGTAGATGATTTGCTAGTGACCTCAGAAACTTGGGAGGAACACTGCTACCGTGTGGAACATGTGCTGAAGAAATTGGCTGCGAATAACATCACGCTCAAGCTAGAAAAATCTCAGTTCATAGCCAAGGAAATTCAGTTCTTGGGCTTTATATTAAATGACCAAGGAATCTCACCGTCAGCTGAAAAAGTAGAAGCGATTCAGAAATTTCCAACACCAAAGAATCGAAGGCAATTACAGTCGTTCTGGGACTCTGTAATTACTATCGCAAGTTCCAGGAAAAGTATTCTGAATTGACCGCCAGATTTCAACTGCAACTGTCATCCAAGAATAAGTGGATATGGGGTATAGAGCAGAACGAGACCTTAAAGCTGATTAAAGAAAAATTCCTTGAACCAATAATACTTCGCCATCCAGATTTCAGTAAACCGTTCTTCCTAAATTGTGATGCCAGCGACATTAGCCTCGGCACCACACTATATCAAGAGGATGAGGAGGGCGAACATCTCGTGATTTGCTTCGCAAGTAGAGCATTAAACCAGTGCGAAAAGAACTACCACGTCACTGAGAAAGAGCTGTTAAGTGTAGTGTTCGTGTGTGGCAAATTCCGCACCTACATCCTAGGTTACCCCATTACCGTCCGGACAGACCATAAGTCCATATCGTTCTTGAGAAGGTGCAAACTGAGTCACGGAAGGTTGACCCGGTGGATACTGTTACTACAAGAGTACAATCTTAAGTGGGAGTACATCCCAGGAAAGAAGAATGTCGTTGCGGACGTGTTGTCACGAATTGACATAGATAAGCAAACATTCGAGGGAGAGAAAGAAAGTGTACTCAAGATATACCACATTCTTAGCACCAGAGCCGATCTAGCCACAATATTAACCAACCTGAGCACCCACCAACAAGCAGACACAAAATTAAAATCTATTAAAACGAGATTAGCAGCAGGGGACGAGACTATCACCCGATATTATAAAGTTAATCACGATATTCTATTCATCAAACCATCGTTAAGGAAGGAGACATGGAAGGTTATCATTCCAACCCATATCGAAAAGGAGATAGTAAGTAACTATCATATTCGATATGGGCATATGGGCGCCTTAAAGGTGATAAAGGCCCTGGAGGAGAGCTGTCACATGAAAGATGTCAAACGGAAGGTCCGGAAGTACATAAAAGGTTGCCACATTTGCCAACTCGTTAAATCGAATAATGAGAAAAAGGAAGGCCAAATGATTCCTATAACATCACAGGCAAAGTTGGAAAAGGTATTTTTGGACATCTGCGGGCCATTTCCCCGCAGTGGTGGTCGTCACAGATATAAGTATCTAATCATCGTGATGGACCACTTCACGAAGTTCGTCAAGCTATACCCAGCAAATCGGGCGACTACTAGTAAAATTCTCGGCATATTAACCGACCAGAACTTCCCAAACGTTGGAAAACCAGTTTCAATCATTACCGATCATGGAACCCAATTCAAGGGGAAAAAATGGCGGGATACCCTACTGTCTATGGGAGTTCATACTTATAAAACCTCGGTCTACCACCCGAGCAGTAACCCGGCAGAGAGAGTATTACGAGAGGTGGGGCGAATATTACGAACATATTGCCACAATCAACAGAGGAGGTGGCAAGACTATCTACAAGCCACAGAAGAATTCCTCAACTTGGCATACCACCCAGCCATAGGCATTACCCCATACTCCGCCATGTACAAGAAACAACCCCCAAGAGAGATCGAAGAAATATTAGAGTTCCCAAAGGATAATATTTATACCTTTGACAGAATCAAATTTTACAATAAGGTGGCCGAAGACCAGGAGAAACGGCGAAACAAATACCAAAAAGGTATGGGCAAAATCATAACCTATACAAGTGGTGAAAAGGTATTATTAAAAAATCGGGAATTACCCAGTTCATTGGAAGGGATAACTAAGAAGTTGTTACTATTATACACTGGATCCTATATAGTCTCCAAAGACAAAAACAATAACACTTATGAGATAAAGGAGATGTGTTCTGGTAGAATCAAGGGTGTATATAACCAGGCTTCCATGAAAAAATACCATGAGGAGTAAAATTAAAAAATAGAATTTGAATTTAGAATTGAACATAAAAATTCAAAAACAAAGTAAGATCACCTTACTACAAACAATTAAGAAAAAACCATTTTGAAATATAAAAAAAAAAAGAAAATAAAAAGAAAAGAATCTTGTTAAAGACAACAAAATTCAAAAATATTGTAAGATCACCTTACAGTCACAATTATTAATGAAACCATTATGGAAATATAATTAAAAAGAATTTTGAATGAATAAAAATCATCAAAATTCAAAAATAAAGTAAATACATCTTACTACAAGATTATTAATGAAACCATTTTGAAATATAATTAAAGAGAATTTTGAATTAAAAAACATCAAAATTCAAAAATAAAGTAAGATCAACTTACTACAAACAATTTTGAAGGAAACAATTTGGAATAAATAAAAAGAAGAATTTTGAATAAAACCACAAAATTCTAAAAATAAAAGTAAGTACACCTTACTACAAGATATTTATGAAACTGTTTAGAAACAAAAAGAAAAGAATTTTGTTAAAGACAACAAAATTCAAAAATATTGTTAGATCATCTTACTATCACCATCTATGAAAACAGTATATTGGAATAAAAAGAAAAGAATTTTGTTAAATTCAACAAAATTAAAAATATATATGGTAACGTCGAATTACAACCAATAATTTATAAAAACATTCGATGAAATTAAATAAAAGGAAATAAACACCAGTGATATGATTAAATAAATAAAATTGTGTTGAAATAAAAATACTAAAACTTTGAAGTAATACAAAGAGAAACAATGACCTCATTAAAAATTAATTAAAGCATTCATTTGAATAAAGAATCAGAGAGAAGTAATTTGAGAAAAGGAACAAAAACATAAATGTAATTAAATAAATCAATAATGAAATGATCAAGAAATAAGTGTCAAGTGTAATAAAGACAATTATCAGAAAATGCTAGAATATGGAATGTAACGTATTGCCGCGTTACAAATCCAGGGAACCCATCTTAACTGACCTCTGTCAATTATATGGGCTGCCTACGTTGTAACGAAATGTATCCACAAATAATTAACTTAACAATTTACTTGCTAACTGTGTAAGGTAACAAGGGAAGGTATTTTATTGATTTACGCACTCATTATATGTGTGTAACAAGACGACTTCTCTTTATTTAACATTTAAAAACATTTACTGACAGATCCCGTGACATCACTAATTAAACTAAAATTATTTCAATGCTTTCTTTAAACTTCGGGATCAAAATTGATTCTATTTAGCTATACCTCGGATCCGGGTTAACTTTCGGTATTTAGTAGTTAAGACTTTTAGTTATACTCAATTCATGATATTAGCTTGCAAGACCTTTTTTTTTTTTAACCATTTGAAGAATGGTATTATTACTTGGAATTGTACTACGATACATTAACATATAAACCGTTACAACGTATGATATTTGAGTAGTTACATTAAACTCTTAGATTTACTCTTCTATGTTTACAAAATTAATAGTCTCTGAAAAGTCTCTTTTAAAGTGTGTTGTCTAACAAATATTAGTAACCCTCGATAGACAGGCTATCGAGTCACCTTTAGAATGGAATGTAGAAACCTCGTCCTGGGGTGTCCGTCTTGGGAATCCTTGAATGCGCCGTCATCATCTCGGTCTGGTCTTCGTCATTAATGGATCAAAAGTCCGCAGAGTAGATTGAACCTTCTACGATGCAGGTACATGTAGATTCTCGGATGTCCTGATCTGCATATTCTGTCGGGTCTACGAGTGTTTATAAGTTCTGGTAGTTCACATCTCCAGGAATGATGTTGAAAGTGTAGTTAGTTCTTGAAGTTAGCAGTCATCTTGTTTTACACCATTTTTATGTTTCGTGTTATAAGTTATGTCTCTTGTTTTCACATAACTATACTAATTAATACATAACACATGCTTTTAGCAGTAATTTCTCGTATACAATATTTAAGTAAAACAAACGAATTAGCAACATTGTGTTAGAGCTTTCGCTCGTACGTCTGCACTGCATGAAGTCAACATAGCGAGAGAGAGTTTTCTGCTCGCTTCGACTGGTACATAACAAGGGGGGAGTAGGGCCACTATTGCGCGAGAATATAGTCCCTATCTCTCTTTAAGTTAACATTTTTATTTACACAAACTATACCTAAATAAATATACATAATTTAAATAAGTTGTTTTAGCGACTATCTGTGTCTTCAGATTGTTCATTATTAACATTAGGTTTTTTATCTTATTCTAAATTACAGACGACTCGGGAGACATGTCGAGTCCGGAATTAACAGGTCAACGCCTGACAACAAGCAAAGGGTTAAATGCGACAATAATAACTATTTACAATATGTTTTTTTATTAAAGTATCTTCGTACTTCTTAATTACTTCTTCCTCTCATACTGAGTACATACAGGGGTTTTAGCCATTATAGTGAGATTTAAAGTGGCTTAATCGCTCGCAAACTTAATTTTTAAATTTTTTTATATTTTACGATATTTGTTACAATTTAAATCGTCACAGGAACAAGTGGAATAAGTAAAAACTGTGAAAAAAACTGTGACGATTTAAATTGTGACATTTACAGAATAAAAAAAAAATTTAATTAATTAAGGTTGCGTACAATTAACCATTTAAATCTCACAATAATAATAATAAAAACATGTAGGTACTAAGTGTGAATGGAAGAAGTAATTAATAAGGGCAAAGTATCCATAAAGAAAAGGCATATTGTAAATAATTATTATGTTCGTATTTAACCCTTTGCTTGCTATCAAGCGCCTACCTGTTGATACCGGACTCGACCTGTTTTCCGAGTCTACTGTAATTAAAAAAATAATAGAGTAAACTAATGTTAATAATTAAAGTATCTGTAGACACAGATAATAACTAAAACAATTAATTTAAATGATGTATTTTTATCTAGCTATAGTTTGTATAAATAAAAAGTTTATTTAAAGAGAAAACAGGAACTATATATGCTCGCGGAATAAACACCCCACTCTCTCTCTCGTCATGTACAAGGGTAGCGGACGAGAAATCGCTCTCTTGCAATGACGACGCCCAGCTGTGCAGACGCACGAGCAAAATGCTCTGTTCAAAAGTTATACAATTTGTTGTTAGTGTGGATTAATTAATGATTATTTTGTATTTTACTAACCGTTACAAAAAGTGTAACATGTAACGTTAACAAAAAGAAAATTCCAAAAACTTTGTAACAAGAAGAAAGATGTAACTACAAACGACGAGTGTTGATAAAGAAAAAACGATGACTGCAATCTTCACCGATAGACGAATCTTTTCAACATCTGACCTGTGGTCATGGACCATCTAAATGAGAACTCTAGTATACACTACTGATGATGCAGTTCGAGACATCTGAGAATCAACGAGTATCTGTGTAGAAGACTCTACCTATCCTGCAGACGTATTAAGCCATGAACAACAGAGACCAGACCAAGACGAGGACGACGTTTTAGGACTCCCAAGACGGAACCACATGGAGGTGATTACTACATCCAAAAAAATAGAGGTGACTCGATAGCACGTCTATCGAGGAATAATGATAATATTTTTTGTAACACAATACTCTATTTAAGAGACTTACAGAGACGATTGATTTTATAAGAATATAAAAACTTAAATTTTGAGAATTTAATTGTAACTATTCAATATCATTCAATTGTAACAATTTAGATATTAACGTAACGTAGTGTTATTAATACCATTCTTCTAATGGAATATATATGAAGCAAAAAGGTAAAAGTCTTGCAAGATAAAATTTTGAATTAAATATAATTAAAAGATTAGAGACTAAATACCAATGGTTACCCGGATCCGGGGGTATAGCTAAATAAATTTGTTGTGATCCCCTATTCTAAATAAAGCATTTCATTTAATTTTACTAATTTAATTAATAACGTCATGGGATCTGTTCTTTGGAGTAAATGTTATATTTCAAATGTTTAATAAAGCAAGTCTTCTTGTTACACACATTTACTGAGTATATAAATCAACAGTTTCACCTTCCCTGATTCCTTGTATGTCTTACTGTGTGTTGTTCTGATTTAAATTTCAGCTCGTCTCGAATAAGGCAGCCTGAAATAATTGGCAGAACCAATTATTTTGGGTTCCCTCCGTTATAACTCTAAAGAAGAGGTTATAAGATGCGCCACTCTGCTAATTTGTTTAAATTTTGCTACTAATAACAAAAATTTTGTGACTTGTGTTGCTAAACAGTAATTGTGTCCCTATTCATAAGCTGTTGATTTATTTACTCGTGTATTTTAATATGTGTCAGAAATTTAAATAAGGTAAAAATAATAATTAATATTATAGTAATATAGTATAGATAATTTTATTAGTAAATATGATATGTGTAAAGTAAGAGTAACATATAATCCAATGTAAACAAACCATGTAGGTACTTGTTAAAAGTCCCATTCATAAACGTACCCCATTCACGACAATCTCTGACATGTAAATTTCCTGTTGGCGATTGTTTAATATTATCGTAGTCGGTCTCCCCAGTTAGAGTGAGAACAATCGGTCACCCTTCTTGTGTGGTGTATTGTTATTTGAAGCGTGTCTGTTCATGTGTTGATAACCGAAGGGGGAATCTTTTGCCGTAAGCATCTGTAAATATGTGTGAGATTTCTCTCTCTCTCTTTCTATGTAAAATGAAAACCTTTGTCATCTCATTTTAATTGTTTATTAATAAACATGTAAGAATACGATTTATTCATATTGTTATGTTTGTGTAAAATGATATAGCGTTGTATAGTAGTAAATACTAATCGTAGAATAATTAGTTCTTGCCACTTTACGAAAATGGCTGAATTTAATCCTGATTTATTAGTAAAAGATGAGCTATGCTACGAAGCACTTTTACGAGGTCTAAAACACGTGAATGTAACCGTGTCTGAATTACGAAAATCATTACGCCAAACCGGATCAGAGACAACCTCGCAGTTAGATAAATTGCGTGAACTCGATTATGACGGCGAACGAGAAACCTGTTATGCGAAATATCGGGAACTGATAGTATTATCTCAGAACCTTAAGGACAAGAAATCACCCACTGAACTTTTGCGCGTTACGCAACGTATAGAACATTTAACCCGCCAATTAAATAATTTATTAAGCTGGCCCGACGTCACCGTCATCCCCGCCGATGTGCAGAAATTTGCAGACGAGGCATTACGCCAATTACCTATAATTATTAACGACTTACGTCGAAAGTCAGATGAATCGAGAATGGAGGAAATTGAGCAAGACTTACAAAAATTATATATCTCCCCTGTTCAATCCCCTAATGTAGAAGAACCCCCACCACCTAAAGTTCAGCGTACTCGTACTAGTCAAAATGCGACCACTAATTCTTCGAAGGAAATACAAAACGTAAATTTGAATGTTGAACTCTACGGAAAGATTTCCCACCCAGTAGAGAAAATAATTAATGAGATTCCTTACACCGATGGGTTAAGTATAACGATACTGTTAACTTTTATAAAATACCTGCTGCAAATAAAAGATTTACAACAATTAAACGATCGGCAAATACTGCAAGTAATATTACCCAAATGTAAACCACCATTACGAGATCGTGTACTAGAAACATTAAACTCAAGTCTTTCAGTAGAAGATCTTCATACGAATATAATCAAATATTTTATCCCCACTGGTATTTATGAGGACATCAAAAGAAGTACTGTACTTAGAGTACAAGGAGCTCGCGAAAGACTGGCCCACTATATTGCGGATATCCGAGTATCTTCACGTATACTACAAGTCGACTGGACTGAAAAACAATTGGTCGATACGATCCTAGTAGGCTTATCTCCTGATGAACGCTCCCGTTTAGCACTAATAAGTAGACCCTTACGTTCGCGGACTTTGAACAATGTAGTATTCATTCTTCCAATGTTTGGTACGCAGATCAGCACAGACATGCATCGATATCCACTACACAAAATAGAAAAGAAATGCATGCCTTAGTATCTGACGCAAGAAGTATACAAGAAAGAAGACCATTTCGAAGATCAACCAATGGCCATGGTAAGTCCCAGGAGGCTCAACCACTCCAGGAAACCAGTAAGACACAACGTAAAGAATATGTGTGTTATAACTGCGGAAAATCGGGACATCTCAGTAGATACTGTAAACAAAAAAGGTATAATAAAAAAACTCATTATCCAAAAAACATGTAAGGCAGGGAGATCCAAAACCCTGTGTCTTCCGCAGCATCGTAAAAAAAGGTAAACCCCTGAGAGTCAACAAAATAAAACAAAATAATAATAATAACAAAAGAAAACTAGACCCCTATGTAAAAAAAATTTATAGATAAATGTAACGCTATTAATAAGTGTAATTTCAGTAAGTATCAATTACCTTATGTACAAGTTGACCTTGGTGTAACATCCACCCTTGGTTTAATTGATTCCGGATCAACGCGAAGTTTAATTAGTCATGACCTCGCCAATAAGTTATTTAAACATAATTTAGTCAAACGCAGTCAATCTGCAAACATTAAATGCTCAACCGCTAACAAACAAAACTTAATAATAAAACTTATCATCACGTGTAAAGTTAAAATAAAACATTTGACATGGTATTTTCCGATGTTAGTAAGCGACGAATTAGGACCCGAGTTAATATTGGGAGCCGATTTTATCAGTAAAACAGGAATAATTCTAAATATTCATGATAAGAAATTTTACTTTGGATTCGATCGTTCACGGAAATATAACTTAGAGGATAATTCAAATAACAGAGAAAGTACAAGCACTACTTCTTCTCATCTAAAGCATCACGAATGTGAATTAGGTCATCTGGAAAGTAAAGATAGACGTAACATACAAAAGTTAATAAATCAATTCTCCAATGTGCTCACCCCCAAGTTAGGACTGACGGATCTGATAGAGTATAAGATAAATTTGAGCGATAATAAAGTAATACGTTTAGCCCCATACAAGTTATCACCGCCAAAAATGGAAGTAATGAGGAACCAAATTAATAAACTATTAGAACAAGGAGTCATCGAACCCTCTACTTCATCTTATTCATCCCCTGCGTTTTTAGTACCCAAAAGCAACGATAAACATAGATTAGTTGTAGACTATAGACAACTAAATAAACGAATAGAATTTGAATCCATTCCACTTCCCGACATACACAGTGCTTTTCATTATTTTACGAAAGCAAAAATTTTTACCATTATGGATTTGAATCAGGCTTTTCATCAGATACCACTTTCAGAAGAATCGAAACGTCTCACTGCTTTTGCCGTGCCTTTCAACCTATACCAATTTACTAGGGTACCTTTTGGTATTTCCCAAGGTAGTTCTGTATGTAGCAGATTGTTAGAAAAATTATTTCACGACATAAAGTTTAAATATGTGTACCACTACCTAGACGATATTGTTATTTACAGCGAGTCAATGGAACAACATCTTGCACATATACGTGAAGTATTATCACGATTAGAGAAAGCTGGATTAACTGTAAACCCCAGTAAAGTAAATTTTGCTGTGACACAATTCTCCTTTTTAGGTCACATCGTAAAAGCCAACGGAAAGGTAAGCATAGACCCAGAGCGAACCCGTGCTATCAGAGAATTTTTACCACCGCGGGATGCGAAAGGAATTGCTCGATTTTTAGGAATGATAAATTATTTCCACAAGTATATCCCACATCTAGCCGAAATCGCAGCACCACTAAATACTTTAAGAAAGAAGGGAGTAAAATTTGAGTGGAATGAACAACGCCAAACCGCATTTGAGAAATTAAAGGAAAGCATCATATCACCCCCCGTACTACAATTAGCCGATTTTAGTAAACCGTTTGTTGTGCAAACCGACAGTTCAAGTGTAGCCCTAGGTGCAGTAATTTATCAGGAAGTAGATAACTCTCGATTACCAATTAGTTACGCTTCACGCACCCTGACGGACCAAGAAAAGAAATACTCCGCATACGAATTAGAATGCTTAGCTATCGTTTTTGCGTTTGAGAAGTTCAAACCATTTTTAGAACATAAAGAGTTTTTGCTAGAAACAGATAATCAAGCTTTATCCTGGCTACTAAACCACCCAAAACAATTAGGTCGAATCGGAAGATGGGTATTGAGATTAAATTGTTTTAAATTCAAAGTACAACATATGAGAGGCACCCAAAACGTAGTTGCCGATACCCTGTCACGTATGTTCGAGCCTAGTAGTAATAATTACGAAAACAAGAGTAGAGAGACACCTATTATTAATGCGTTAATTACCGAATTTCCTCTTGCATTTACGGATTTAGCCCATTACCAACAACAAGACCCACGTTTGAGTCCGATCATCAAACAACTTGAAAAAGGAAACAAGTCTGAAAAATACCTATTAAATAAGAAAGTATTATGTTGTAGAATAGCTAACAGAAAATATTTGCGTATCATCGCCCCGGATATTATTAAACCTATGCTAATGGAATATTATCACTCTTCCACCATTGGAGCACATATGGGAATAAATAAAACCATACATCGGATTCGGAGAGAATATCACTGGGAAAATATGAACAGTGAGATAGCTAACTTTGTAAAAAGGTGTAAGTTGTGTGCACTCAGCAAACCAGCGAGAAACAGCCAAATAAGTCAGTTAATATCTGAGATTCCTGCCACCCCATTTTCCAAAATTTATTTAGACTTTTCTGGACCCTACCCACGTTCCAAGTCAGGAAATACTATGTTACTAATTTGCGTAGATTCGTTTAGTAAGTTCGTCTGGATGTACCCCATGCGGCGAGCTTAGCTACGACAACAGTAAGCATTTTACAGAATAGATTATTCAAAGATTTCGGTATTCCAGTCCATCTAGTGTCGGATAACGGACCACAGTTTAAGTCCAAGGAATTCAGGAACATGTGTTTCAAACTAGGTATAAACCACATTACCACTACCGAGTATCGTCCGCAAGGTAATATAGCTGAGAGGTATTTGCGAAACCTAAAATCTGCTTTAATTGCCTACCATGCTAACGACCATACTTCGTGGGACCAGAACCTATCCTGGATACAATTCGCCTTTAATTCGGCATATCATGAAGGACATAAGTCTACCCCATTCGAATTGTTGTTCAAGTATAAACCTAATCACCCATTATCCACAAAGTGGAAAATACATGAATTGTTACCCCTTGAAATTAGGGATAAAAATATTAGAAAGATATGGAACGAAGCGCGCGCTAATTTACGAACAAACTTAGCGAAGTCAAGGAAGTATTACGAGCAAAAGAATAAGAATAATAAAGTAAAATACCAAATCGGAGACTTAGTTATGTATAACACGCACCCAACGAGTAGTGCAGTTGATAAGACAACTTCCAAGCTATCTTACAGATGGTGCGGTCCTTATCAAATTCACAAATACTTAACTCCGGTAACTGTGACCCTGTACGAACCCTCTACTCAAAAATATGTGCGAAGGACACATATTTCACAGATAAAACGTTATCTTGAAGAAGAAAATAGTAGAGTGCCAGTTAATTAAATAAGTAAATGTGAAAACAATGTTTAGTACTCAACCGCAAAAGTACTTGAGTAACCTTTGGCTACCTTGTCGTATAAGTAGGTACGAGGCCTGATCAACCTTGAATCCTCTTCATTGAAAGTAGAGCAAAGCAAGAAGTCAGCTGACATCCAATAAAAGTAATGGAGTAATTAAAAAGTAAATTCTATAACTAAGAAAAAACTCTCTCGAAAGAAAAAGGAAAAATCCGGTAGTAGTAATAAGTAGTAGAGTTAAGGAAATGTAGAATGTTGAAAATACTTTATAATGTAAATTTTATGTAGTAATAGAATTAGCGTGTAAAACATGAAGTATATGTATAGATGGTAAGAAACAGCCAGTCAAGAATGACTTATGCTGCTAGTAATTATATACAGCCAGAAACGGGTGAGAGAAATTTCACACGGAACTCCCCAAGCATACTCTCGGTACATAGCTGACCAAAATTTTAGGAGTCTGTGTTGGTAAGGAGGCGGAGTATGTGACGATTTAAATTGTGACATTTACAGAATAAAAAAAAAATTTAATTAATTAAGGTTGCGTACAATTAACCATTTAAATCTCACAATAATAATAATAAAAACATGTAGGTACTAAGTGTGAATGGAAGAAGTAATTAATAAGGGCAAAGTATCCATAAAGAAAAGGCATATTGTAAATAATTATTATGTTTGTATTTAACCCTTTGCTTGCTATCAAGCGCCTACCTGTTGATACCGGACTCAACATGTTTTCCGAGTCTACTGTAATTAAAAAAATAATAGAGTAAACTAATGTTAATAATTAAAGTATCTGTAGACACAGATAGTAACTAAAACAATTAATTTAAATGATGTATTTTTATCTAGCTATAGTTTGTATAAATAAAAAGTTTATTTAAAGAGAAAACAGGAACTATATATGCTCGCGGAATAAACACCCCACTCTCTCTCTCGTCATGTACAAGGGTAGCGGACGAGAAATCGCTCTCTTGCGATGACGACGCCCAGCTGTGCAGATGCACGAGCAAAATGCTCTGTTCAAAAGTTATACAATTTGTTGTTAGTGTGGATTAATTAATGATTATTTTGTATTTTACTAACCGTTACAAAAAGTGTAACATGTAACGTTAACAAAAAGAAAATTCAAAAAACTTTGTAACAAGAAGAAAGATGTAACTACAAACGACGAGTGTTGATAAAGAAAAAACGATGACTGCAATCTTCACCGATAGACGAATCTTTTCAACATCTGACCTGTGGTCATGGACCATCTAAATGAGAACTCTAGTATACACTACTGATGATGCAGTTCGAGACATCTGAGAATCAACGAGTATCTGTGTAGAAGACTCTACCTATCCTGCAGACGTATTAAGCCATGAACAACAGAGACCAGACCAAGACGAGGACGACGTTTTAGGACTCCCAAGACGGAACCACATGGAGGTGATTACTACATCCAAAAAAATAGAGGTGACTCGATAGCATGTCTATCGAGGAATAATGATAATATTTTTTGTAACACAATACTCTATTTAAGAGACTTACAGAGACGATTGATTTTATAAGAATATAAAAACTTAAATTTTGAGAATTTAATTGTAACTATTCAATATCATTCAATTGTAACAATTTAGATATTAACGTAACGTAGTGTTATTAATACCATTCTTCTAATGGAATATATATGAAGCAAAAAGGTAAAAGTCTTGCAAGATAAAATTTTGAATTAAATATAATTAAAAGATTAGAGACTAAATACCAATGGTTACCCGGATCCGGGGGTATAGCTAAATAAATTTGTTGTGATCCCCTATTCTAAATAAAGCATTTCATTTAATTTTACTAATTTAATTAATAACGTCATGGGATCTGTTCTTTGGAGTAAATGTTATATTTCAAATGTTTAATAAAGCAAGTCTTCTTGTTACACACATTTACTGAGTATATAAATCAACAGTTTCACCTTCCCTGATTCCTTGTATGTCTTACTGTGTGTTGTTCTGATTTAAATTTCAGCTCGTCTCGAATAAGGCAGCCTGAAATAATTGGCAGAACCAATTATTTTGGGTTCCCTCCGTTATAACTCTAAAGAAGAGGTTATAAGATGCGCCACTCTGCTAATTTGTTTAAATTTTGCTACTAATAACAAAAATTTTGTGACTTGTGTTGCTAAACAGTAATTGTGTCCCTATTCATAAGCTGTTGATTTATTTACTCGTGTATTTTAATATGTGTCAGAAATTTAAATAAGGTAAAAATAATAATTAATATTATAGTAATATAGTATAGATAATTTTATTAGTAAATATGATATGTGTAAAGTAAGAGTAACATATAATCCAATGTAAACAAACCATGTAGGTACTTGTTAAAAGTCCCATTCATAAACGTACCCCATTCACGACAATCTCTGACATGTAAATTTCCTGTTGGCGATTGTTTAATATTATCGTAGTCGGTCTCCCCAGTTAGAGTGAGAACAATCGGTCACCCTTCTTGTGTGGTGTATTGTTATTTGAAGCGTGTCTGTTCATGTGTTGATAACCGAAGGGGGAATCTTTTGCCGTAAGCATCTGTAAATATGTGTGAGATTTCTCTCTCTCTCTTTCTATGTAAAATGAAAACCTTTGTCATCTCATTTTAATTGTTTATTAATAAACATGTAAGAATACGATTTATTCATATTGTTATGTTTGTGTAAAATGATATAGCGTTGTATAGTAGTAAATACTAATCGTAGAATAATTAGTTCTTGCCACTTTACGAAAATGGCTGAATTTAATCCTGATTTATTAGTAAAAGATGAGCTATGCTACGAAGCACTTTTACGAGGTCTAAAACACGTGAATGTAACCGTGTCTGAATTACGAAAATCATTACGCCAAACCGGATCAGAGACAACCTCGCAGTTAGATAAATTGCGTGAACTCGATTATGACGGCGAACGAGAAACCTGTTATGCGAAATATCGGGAACTGATAGTATTATCTCAGAACCTTAAGGACAAGAAATCACCCACTGAACTTTTGCGCGTTACGCAACGTATAGAACATTTAACCCGCCAATTAAATAATTTATTAAGCTGGCCCGACGTCACCGTCATCCCCGCCGATGTGCAGAAATTTGCAGACGAGGCATTACGCCAATTACCTATAATTATTAACGACTTACGTCGAAAGTCAGATGAATCGAGAATGGAGGAAATTGAGCAAGACTTACAAAAATTATATATCTCCCCTGTTCAATCCCCTAATGTAGAAGAACCCCCACCACCTAAAGTTCAGCGTACTCGTACTAGTCAAAATGCGACCACTAATTCTTCGAAGGAAATACAAAACGTAAATTTGAATGTTGAACTCTACGGAAAGATTTCCCACCCAGTAGAGAAAATAATTAATGAGATTCCTTACACCGATGGGTTAAGTATAACGATACTGTTAACTTTTATAAAATACCTGCTGCAAATAAAAGATTTACAACAATTAAACGATCGGCAAATACTGCAAGTAATATTACCCAAATGTAAACCACCATTACGAGATCGTGTACTAGAAACATTAAACTCAAGTCTTTCAGTAGAAGATCTTCATACGAATATAATCAAATATTTTATCCCCACTGGAATTTATGAGGACATCAAAAGAAGTACTGTACTTAGAGTACAAGGAGCTCGCGAAAGACTGGCCCACTATATTGCGGATATCCGAGTATCTTCACGTATACTACAAGTCGACTGGACTGAAAAACAATTGGTCGATACGATCCTAGTAGGCTTATCTCCTGATGAACGCTCCCGTTTAGCACTAATAAGTAGACCCCTTACGTTCGCGGACTTTGAACAATGTAGTATTCATTCTTCCAATGTTTGGTACGCAGATCAGCACAGACATGCATCGATATCCACTACACAAAATAGAAAAGAAATGCATGCCTTAGTATCTGACGCAAGAAGTATACAAGAAAGAAGACCATTTCGAAGATCAACCAATGGCCATGGTAAGTCCCAGGAGGCTCAACCACTCCAGGAAACCAGTAAGACACAACGTAAAGAATATGTGTGTTATAACTGCGGAAAATCAGGACATCTCAGTAGATACTGTAAACAAAAAAGGTATAATCAAAAAACTCATTATCCAAAAAACATGTAAGGCAGGGAGATCCAAAACCCTGTGTCTTCCGCAGCATCGTAAAAAAAGGTAAACCCCTGAGAGTCAACAAAATAAAACAAAATAATAATAATAACAAAAGAAAACTAGACCCCTATGTAAAAAAAATTTATAGATAAATGTAACGCTATTAATAAGTGTAATTTCAGTAAGTATCAATTACCTTATGTACAAGTTGACCTTGGTGTAACATCCACCCTTGGTTTAATTGATTCCGGATCAACGCGAAGTTTAATTAGTCATGACCTCGCCAATAAGTTATTTAAACATAATTTAGTCAAACGCAGTCAATCTGCAAACATTAAATGCTCAACCGCTAACAAACAAAACTTAATAATAAAACTTATCATCACGTGTAAAGTTAAAATAAAACATTTGACGTGGTATTTTCCGATGTTAGTAAGCGACGAATTAGGACCCGAGTTAATATTGGGAGCCGATTTTATCAGTAAAACAGGAATAATTCTAAATATTCATGATAAGAAATTTTACTTTGGATTCGATCGTTCACGGAAATATAACTTAGAGGATAATTCAAATAACAGAGAAAGTACAAGCACTACTTCTTCTCATCTAAAGCATCACGAATGTGAATTAGGTCATCTGGAAAGTAAAGATAGACGTAACATACAAAAGTTAATAAATCAATTCTCCAATGTGCTCACCCCCAAGTTAGGACTGACGGATCTGATAGAGTATAAGATAAATTTGAGCGATAATAAAGTAATACGTTTAGCCCCATACAAGTTATCACCGCCAAAAATGGAAGTAATGAGGAACCAAATTAATAAACTATTAGAACAAGGAGTCATCAAACCCTCTACTTCATCTTATTCATCCCCTGCGGTTTTAGTACCCAAAAGCAACGATAAACATAGATTAGTTGTAGACTATAGACAACTAAATAAACGAATAGAATTTGAATCCATTCCACTTCCCGACATACACAGTGCTTTTCATTATTTTACGAAAGCAAAAATTTTTACCATTATGGATTTGAATCAGGCTTTTCATCAGATACCACTTTCAGAAGAATCGAAACGTCTCACTGCTTTTGCCGTGCCTTTCAACCTATACCAATTTACTAGGGTACCTTTTGGTATTTCCCAAGGTAGTTCTGTATGTAGCAGATTGTTAGAAAAATTATTTCACGACATAAAGTTTAAATATGTGTACCACTACCTAGACGATATTGTTATTTACAGCGAGTCAATGGAACAACATCTTGCACATATACGTGAAGTATTATCACGATTAGAGAAAGCTGGATTAACTGTAAACCCCAGTAAAGTAAATTTTGCTGTGACACAATTCTCCTTTTTAGGTCACATCGTAAAAGCCAACGGAAAGGTAAGCATAGACCCAGAGCGAACCCGTGCTATCAGAGAATTTTTACCACCGCGGGATGCGAAAGGAATTGCTCGATTTTTAGGAATGATAAATTATTTCCACAAGTATATCCCACATCTAGCCGAAATCGCAGCACCACTAAATACTTTAAGAAAGAAGGGAGTAAAATTTGAGTGGAATGAACAACGCCAAACCGCATTTGAGAAATTAAAGGAAAGCATCATATCACCCCCCGTACTACAATTAGCCGATTTTAGTAAACCGTTTGTTGTGCAAACCGACAGTTCAAGTGTAGCCCTAGGTGCAGTAATTTATCAGGAAGTAGATAACTCTCGATTACCAATTAGTTACGCTTCACGCACCCTGACGGACCAAGAAAAGAAATACTCCGCATACGAATTAGAATGCTTAGCTATCGTTTTTGCGTTTGAGAAGTTCAAACCATTTTTAGAACATAAAGAGTTTTTGCTAGAAACAGATAATCAAGCTTTATCCTGGCTACTAAACCACCCAAAACAATTAGGTCGAATCGGAAGATGGGTATTGAGATTAAATTGTTTTAAATTCAAAGTACAACATATTAGAGGCACCCAAAACGTAGTTGCCGATACCCTGTCACGTATGTTCGAGCCTAGTAGTAATAATTACGAAAACAAGAGTAGAGAGACACCTATTATTAATGCGTTAATTACCGAATTTCCTCTTGCATTTACGGATTTAGCCCATTACCAACAACAAGACCCACGTTTGAGTCCGATCATCAAACAACTTGAAAAAGGAAACAAGTCTGAAAAATACCTATTAAATAAGAAAGTATTATGTTGTAGAATAGCTAACAGAAAATATTTGCGTATCATCGCCCCGGATATTATTAAACCTATGCTAATGGAATATTATCACTCTTCCACCATTGGAGCACATATGGGAATAAATAAAACCATACATCGGATTCGGAGAGAATATCACTGGGAAAATATGAACAGTGAGATAGCTAACTTTGTAAAAAGGTGTAAGTTGTGTGCACTCAGCAAACCAGCGAGAAACAGCCAAATAAGTCAGTTAATATCTGAGATTCCTGCCACCCCATTTTCCAAAATTTATTTAGACTTTTCTGGACCCTACCCACGTTCCAAGTCAGGAAATACTATGTTACTAATTTGCGTAGATTCGTTTAGTAAGTTCGTCTGGATGTACCCCATGCGGCGAGCTTAGCTACGACAACAGTAAGCATTTTACAGAATAGATTATTCAAAGATTTCGGTATTCCAGTCCATCTAGTGTCGGATAACGGACCACAGTTTAAGTCCAAGGAATTCAGGAACATGTGTTTCAAACTAGGTATAAACCACATTACCACTACCGAGTATCGTCCGCAAGGTAATATAGCTGAGAGGTATTTGCGAAACCTAAAATCTGCTTTAATTGCCTACCATGCTAACGACCATACTTCGTGGGACCAGAACCTATCCTGGATACAATTCGCCTTTAATTCGGCATATCATGAAGGACATAAGTCTACCCCATTCGAATTGTTGTTCAAGTATAAACCTAATCACCCATTATCCACAAAGTGGAAAATACATGAATTGTTACCCCTTGAAATTAGGGATAAAAATATTAGAAAGATATGGAACGAAGCGCGCGCTAATTTACGAACAAACTTAGCGAAGTCAAGGAAGTATTATGAGCAAAAGAATAAGAATAATAAAGTAAAATACCAAATCGGAGACTTAGTTATGTATAACACGCACCCAACGAGTAGTGCAGTCGATAAGACAACTTCCAAGCTATCTTACAGATGGTGCGGTCCTTATCAAATTCACAAATACTTAACTCCGGTAACTGTGACCCTGTACGAACCCTCTACTCAAAAATATGTGCGAAGGACACATATTTCACAGATAAAACGTTATCTTGAAGAAGAAAATAGTAGAGTGCCAGTTAATTAAATAAGTAAATGTGAAAACAATGTTTAGTACTCAACCGCAAAAGTACTTGAGTAACCTTTGGCTACCTTGTCGTATAAGTAGGTACGAGGCCTGATCAACCTTGAATCCTCTTCATTGAAAGTAGAGCAAAGCAAGAAGTCAGCTGACATCCAATAAAAGTAATGGAGTAATTAAAAAGTAAATTCTATAACTAAGAAAAAACTCTCTCGAAAGAAAAAGGAAAAATCCGGTAGTAGTAATAAGTAGTAGAGTTAAGGAAATGTAGAATGTTGAAAATACTTTATAATGTAAATTTTATGTAGTAATAGAATTAGCGTGTAAAACATGAAGCATATGTATAGATGGTAAGAAACAGCCAGTCAAGAATGACTTATGCTGCTAGTAATTATATACAGCCAGAAACGGGTGAGAGAAATTTCACACGGAACTCCCCAAGCATACTCTCGGTACATAGCTGACCAAAATTTTAGGAGTCTGTGTTGGTAAGGAGGCGGAGTATGTGACGATTTAAATTGTGACATTTACAGAATAAAAAAAAAATTTAATTAATTAAGGTTGCGTACAATTAACCATTTAAATCTCACAATAATAATAATAAAAACATGTAGGTACTAAGTGTGAATGGAAGAAGTAATTAATAAGGGCAAAGTATCCATAAAGAAAAGGCATATTGTAAATAATTATTATGTTTGTATTTAACCCTTTGCTTGCTATCAAGCGCCTACCTGTTGATACCGGACTCGACATGTTTTCCGAGTCTACTGTAATTAAAAAAATAATAGAGTAAACTAATGTTAATAATTAAAGTATCTGTAGACACAGATAGTAACTAAAACAATTAATTTAAATGATGTATTTTTATCTAGCTATAGTTTGTATAAATAAAAAGTTTATTTAAAGAGAAAACAGGAACTATATATGCTCGCGGAATAAACACCCCACTCTCTCTCTCGTCATGTACAAGGGTAGCGGACGAGAAATCGCTCTCTTGCGATGACGACGCCCAGCTGTGCAGATGCACGAGCAAAATGCTCTGTTCAAAAGTTATACAATTTGTTGTTAGTGTGGATTAATTAATGATTATTTTGTATTTTACTAACCGTTACAAAAAGTGTAACATGTAACGTTAACAAAAAGAAAATTCCAAAAACTTTGTAACAAGAAGAAAGATGTAACTACAAACGACGAGTGTTGATAAAGAAAAAACGATGACTGCAATCTTCACCGATAGACGAATCTTTTCAACATCTGACCTGTGGTCATGGACCATCTAAATGAGAACTCTAGTATACACTACTGATGATGCAGTTCGAGACATCTGAGAATCAACGAGTATCTGTGTAGAAGACTCTACCTATCCTGCAGACGTATTAAGCCATGAACAACAGAGACCAGACCAAGACGAGGACGACGTTTTAGGACTCCCAAGACGGAACCACATGGAGGTGATTACTACATCCAAAAAAATAGAGGTGACTCGATAGCACGTCTATCGAGGAATAATGATAATATTTTTTGTAACACAATACTCTATTTAAGAGACTTACAGAGACGATTGATTTTATAAGAATATAAAAACTTAAATTTTGAGAATTTAATTGTAACTATTCAATATCATTCAATTGTAACAATTTAGATATTAACGTAACGTAGTGTTATTAATACCATTCTTCTAATGGAATATATATGAAGCAAAAAGGTAAAAGTCTTGCAAGATAAAATTTTGAATTAAATATAATTAAAAGATTAGAGACTAAATACCAATGGTTACCCGGATCCGGGGGTATAGCTAAATAAATTTGTTGTGATCCCCTATTCTAAATAAAGCATTTCATTTAATTTTACTAATTTAATTAATAACGTCATGGGATCTGTTCTTTGGAGTAAATGTTATATTTCAAATGTTTAATAAAGCAAGTCTTCTTGTTACACACATTTACTGAGTATATAAATCAACAGTTTCACCTTCCCTGATTCCTTGTATGTGTTACTGTGTGTTGTTCTGATTTAAATTTCAGCTCGTCTCGAATAAGGCAGCCTGAAATAATTGGCAGAACCAATTATTTTGGGTTCCCTCCGTTATAACTCTAAAGAAGAGGTTATAAGATGCGCCACTCTGCTAATTTGTTTAAATTTTGCTACTAATAACAAAAATTTTGTGACTTGTGTTGCTAAACAGTAATTGTGTCCCTATTCATAAGCTGTTGATTTATTTACTCGTGTATTTTAATATGTGTCAGAAATTTAAATAAGGTAAAAATAATAATTAATATTATAGTAATATAGTATAGATAATTTTATTAGTAAATATGATATGTGTAAAGTAAGAGTAACATATAATCCAATGTAAACAAACCATGTAGGTACTTGTTAAAAGTCCCATTCATAAACGTACCCCATTCACGACAATCTCTGACATGTAAATTTCCTGTTGGCGATTGTTTAATATTATCGTAGTCGGTCTCCCCAGTTAGAGTGAGAACAATCGGTCACCCTTCTTGTGTGGTGTATTGTTATTTGAAGCGTGTCTGTTCATGTGTTGATAACCGAAGGGGGAATCTTTTGCCGTAAGCATCTGTAAATATGTGTGAGATTTCTCTCTCTCTCTTTCTATGTAAAATGAAAACCTTTGTCATCTCATTTTAATTGTTTATTAATAAACATGTAAGAATACGATTTATTCATATTGTTATGTTTGTGTAAAATGATATAGCGTTGTATAGTAGTAAATACTAATCGTAGAATAATTAGTTCTTGCCACTTTACGAAAATGGCTGAATTTAATCCTGATTTATTAGTAAAAGATGAGCTATGCTACGAAGCACTTTTACGAGGTCTAAAACACGTGAATGTAACCGTGTCTGAATTACGAAAATCATTACGCCAAACCGGATCAGAGACAACCTCGCAGTTAGATAAATTGCGTGAACTCGATTATGACGGCGAACGAGAAACCTGTTATGCGAAATATCGGGAACTGATAGTATTATCTCAGAACCTTAAGGACAAGAAATCACCCACTGAACTTTTGCGCGTTACGCAACGTATAGAACATTTAACCCGCCAATTAAATAATTTATTAAGCTGGCCCGACGTCACCGTCATCCCCGCCGATGTGCAGAAATTTGCAGACGAGGCATTACGCCAATTACCTATAATTATTAACGACTTACGTCGAAAGTCAGATGAATCGAGAATGGAGGAAATTGAGCAAGACTTACAAAAATTATATATCTCCCCTGTTCAATCCCCTAATGTAGAAGAACCCCCACCACCTAAAGTTCAGCGTACTCGTACTAGTCAAAATGCGACCACTAATTCTTCGAAGGAAATACAAAACGTAAATTTGAATGTTGAACTCTACGGAAAGATTTCCCACCCAGTAGAGAAAATAATTAATGAGATTCCTTACACCGATGGGTTAAGTATAACGATACTGTTAACTTTTATAAAATACCTGCTGCAAATAAAAGATTTACAACAATTAAACGATCAGCAAATACTGCAAGTAATATTACCCAAATGTAAACCACCATTACGAGATCGTGTACTAGAAACATTAAACTCAAGTCTTTCAGTAGAAGATCTTCATACGAATATAATCAAATATTTTATCCCCACTGGAATTTATGAGGACATCAAAAGAAGTACTGTACTTAGAGTACAAGGAGCTCGCGAAAGACTGGCCCACTATATTGCGGATATCCGAGTATCTTCACGTATACTACAAGTCGACTGGACTGAAAAACAATTGGTCGATACGATCCTAGTAGGCTTATCTCCTGATGAACGCTCCCGTTTAGCACTAATAAGTAGACCCCTTACGTTCGCGGACTTTGAACAATGTAGTATTCATTCTTCCAATGTTTGGTACGCAGATCAGCACAGACATGCATCGATATCCACTACACAAAATAGAAAAGAAATGCATGCCTTAGTATCTGACGCAAGAAGTATACAAGAAAGAAGACCATTTCGAAGATCAACCAATGGCCATGGTAAGTCCCAGGAGGCTCAACCACTCCAGGAAACCAGTAAGACACAACGTAAAGAATATGTGTGTTATAACTGCGGAAAATCGGGACATCTCAGTAGATACTGTAAACAAAAAAGGTATAATCAAAAAACTCATTATCCAAAAAACATGTAAGGCAGGGAGATCCAAAACCCTGTGTCTTCCGCAGCATCGTAAAAAAAGGTAAACCCCTGAGAGTCAACAAAATAAAACAAAATAATAATAATAACAAAAGAAAACTAGACCCCTATGTAAAAAAAATTTATAGATAAATGTAACGCTATTAATAAGTGTAATTTCAGTAAGTATCAATTACCTTATGTACAAGTTGACCTTGGTGTAACATCCACCCTTGGTTTAATTGATTCCGGATCAACGCGAAGTTTAATTAGTCATGACCTCGCCAATAAGTTATTTAAACATAATTTAGTCAAACGCAGTCAATCTGTAAACATTAAATGCTCAACCGCTAACAAACAAAACTTAATAATAAAACTTATCATCACGTGTAAAGTTAAAATAAAACATTTGACGTGGTATTTTCCGATGTTAGTAAGCGACGAATTAGGACCCGAGTTAATATTGGGAGCCGATTTTATCAGTAAAACAGGAATAATTCTAAATATTCATGATAAGAAATTTTATTTTGGATTCGATCGTTCACGGAAATATAACTTAGAGGATAATTCAAATAACAGAGAAAGTACAAGCACTACTTCTTCTCATCTAAAGCATCACGAATGTGAATTAGGTCATCTGGAAAGTAAAGATAGACGTAACATACAAAAGTTAATAAATCAATTCTCCAATGTGCTCACCCCCAAGTTAGGACTGACGGATCTGATAGAGTATAAGATAAATTTGAGCGATAATAAAGTAATACGTTTAGCCCCATACAAGTTATCACCGCCAAAAATGGAAGTAATGAGGAACCAAATTAATAAACTATTAGAACAAGGAGTCATCGAACCCTCTACTTCATCTTATTCATCCCCTGCGTTTTTAGTACCCAAAAGCAACGATAAACATAGATTAGTTGTAGACTATAGACAACTAAATAAACGAATAGAATTTGAATCCATTCCACTTCCCGACATACACAGTGCTTTTCATTATTTTACGAAAGCAAAAATTTTTACCATTATGGATTTGAATCAGGCTTTTCATCAGATACCACTTTCAGAAGAATCGAAACGTCTCACTGCTTTTGCCGTGCCTTTCAACCTATACCAATTTACTAGGGTACCTTTTGGTATTTCCCAAGGTAGTTCTGTATGTAGCAGATTGTTAGAAAAATTATTTCACGACATAAAGTTTAAATATGTGTACCACTACCTAGACGATATTGTTATTTACAGCGAGTCAATGGAACAACATCTTGCACATATACGTGAAGTATTATCACGATTAGAGAAAGCTGGATTAACTGTAAACCCCAGTAAAGTAAATTTTGCTGTGACACAATTCTCCTTTTTAGGTCACATCGTAAAAGCCAACGGAAAGGTAAGCATAGACCCAGAGCGAACCCGTGCTATCAGAGAATTTTTACCACCGCGGGATGCGAAAGGAATTGCTCGATTTTTAGGAATGATAAATTATTTCCACAAGTATATCCCACATCTAGCCGAAATCGCAGCACCACTAAATACTTTAAGAAAGAAGGGAGTAAAATTTGAGTGGAATGAACAACGCCAAACCGCATTTGAGAAATTAAAGGAAAGCATCATATCACCCCCCGTACTACAATTAGCCGATTTTAGTAAACCGTTTGTTGTGCAAACCGACAGTTCAAGTGTAGCCCTAGGTGCAGTAATTTATCAGGAAGTAGATAACTCTCGATTACCAATTAGTTACGCTTCACGCACCCTGACGGACCAAGAAAAGAAATACTCCGCATACGAATTAGAATGCTTAGCTATCGTTTTTGCGTTTGAGAAGTTCAAACCATTTTTAGAACATAAAGAGTTTTTGCTAGAAACAGATAATCAAGCTTTATCCTGGCTACTAAACCACCCAAAACAATTAGGTCGAATCGGAAGATGGGTATTGAGATTAAATTGTTTTAAATTCAAAGTACAACATATTAGAGGCACCCAAAACGTAGTTGCCGATACCCTGTCACGTATGTTCGAGCCTAGTAGTAATAATTACGAAAACAAGAGTAGAGAGACACCTATTATTAATGCGTTAATTACCGAATTTCCTCTTGCATTTACGGATTTAGCCCATTACCAACAACAAGACCCACGTTTGAGTCCGATCATCAAACAACTTGAAAAAGGAAACAAGTCTGAAAAATACCTATTAAATAAGAAAGTATTATGTTGTAGAATAGCTAACAGAAAATATTTGCGTATCATCGCCCCGGATATTATTAAACCTATGCTAATGGAATATTATCACTCTTCCACCATTGGAGCACATATGGGAATAAATAAAACCATACATCGGATTCGGAGAGAATATCACTGGGAAAATATGAACAGTGAGATAGCTAACTTTGTAAAAAGGTGTAAGTTGTGTGCACTCAGCAAACCAGCGAGAAACAGCCAAATAAGTCAGTTAATATCTGAGATTCCTGCCACCCCATTTTCCAAAATTTATTTAGACTTTTCTGGACCCTACCCACGTTCCAAGTCAGGAAATACTATGTTACTAATTTGCGTAGATTCGTTTAGTAAGTTCGTCTGGATGTACCCCATGCGGCGAGCTTAGCTACGACAACAGTAAGCATTTTACAGAATAGATTATTCAAAGATTTCGGTATTCCAGTCCATCTAGTGTCGGATAACGGACCACAGTTTAAGTCCAAGGAATTCAGGAACATGTGTTTCAAACTAGGTATAAACCACATTACCACTACCGAGTATCGTCCGCAAGGTAATATAGCTGAGAGGTATTTGCGAAACCTAAAATCTGCTTTAATTGCCTACCATGCTAACGACCATACTTCGTGGGACCAGAACCTATCCTGGATACAATTCGCCTTTAATTCGGCATATCATGAAGGACATAAGTCTACCCCATTCGAATTGTTGTTCAAGTATAAACCTAATCACCCATTATCCACAAAGTGGAAAATACATGAATTGTTACCCCTTGAAATTAGGGATAAAAATATTAGAAAGATATGGAACGAAGCGCGCGCTAATTTACGAACAAACTTAGCGAAGTCAAGGAAGTATTACGAGCAAAAGAATAAGAATAATAAAGTAAAATACCAAATCGGAGACTTAGTTATGTATAACACGCACCCAACGAGTAGTGCAGTCGATAAGACAACTTCCAAGCTATCTTACAGATGGTGCGGTCCTTATCAAATTCACAAATACTTAACTCCGGTAACTGTGACCCTGTACGAACCCTCTACTCAAAAATATGTGCGAAGGACACATATTTCACAGATAAAACGTTATCTTGAAGAAGAAAATAGTAGAGTGCCAGTTAATTAAATAAGTAAATGTGAAAACAATGTTTAGTACTCAACCGCAAAAGTACTTGAGTAACCTTTGGCTACCTTGTCGTATAAGTAGGTACGAGGCCTGATCAACCTTGAATCCTCTTCATTGAAAGTAGAGCAAAGCAAGAAGTCAGCTGACATCCAATAAAAGTAATGGAGTAATTAAAAAGTAAATTCTATAACTAAGAAAAAACTCTCTCGAAAGAAAAAGGAAAAATCCGGTAGTAGTAATAAGTAGTAGAGTTAAGGAAATGTAGAATGTTGAAAATACTTTATAATGTAAATTTTATGTAGTAATAGAATTAGCGTGTAAAACATGAAGTATATGTATAGATGGTAAGAAACAGCCAGTCAAGAATGACTTATGCTGCTAGTAATTATATACAGCCAGAAACGGGTGAGAGAAATTTCACACGGAACTCCCCAAGCATACTCTCGGTACATAGCTGACCAAAATTTTAGGAGTCTGTGTTGGTAAGGAGGCGGAGTATGTGACGATTTAAATTGTGACATTTACAGAATAAAAAAAAAATTTAATTAATTAAGGTTGCGTACAATTAACCATTTAAATCTCACAATAATAATAATAAAAACATGTAGGTACTAAGTGTGAATGGAAGAAGTAATTAATAAGGGCAAAGTATCCATAAAGAAAAGGCATATTGTAAATAATTATTATGTTTGTATTTAACCCTTTGCTTGCTATCAAGCGCCTACCTGTTGATACCGGACTCGACATGTTTTCCGAGTCTACTGTAATTAAAAAAATAATAGAGTAAACTAATGTTAATAATTAAAGTATCTGTAGACACAGATAGTAACTAAAACAATTAATTTAAATGATGTATTTTTATCTAGCTATAGTTTGTATAAATAAAAAGTTTATTTAAAGAGAAAACAGGAACTATATATGCTCGCGGAATAAACACCCCACTCTCTCTCTCGTCATGTACAAGGGTAGCGGACGAGAAATCGCTCTCTTGCGATGACGACGCCCAGCTGTGCAGATGCACGAGCAAAATGCTCTGTTCAAAAGTTATACAATTTGTTGTTAGTGTGGATTAATTAATGATTATTTTGTATTTTACTAACCGTTACAAAAAGTGTAACATGTAACGTTAACAAAAAGAAAATTCCAAAAACTTTGTAACAAGAAGAAAGATGTAACTACAAACGACGAGTGTTGATAAAGAAAAAACGATGACTGCAATCTTCACCGATAGACGAATCTTTTCAACATCTGACCTGTGGTCATGGACCATCTAAATGAGAACTCTAGTATACACTACTGATGATGCAGTTCGAGACATCTGAGAATCAACGAGTATCTGTGTAGAAGACTCTACCTATCCTGCAGACGTATTAAGCCATGAACAACAGAGACCAGACCAAGACGAGGACGACGTTTTAGGACTCCCAAGACGGAACCACATGGAGGCGATTACTACATCCAAAAAAATAGAGGTGACTCGATAGCACGTCTATCGAGGAATAATGATAATATTTTTTGTAACACAATACTCTATTTAAGAGACTTACAGAGACGATTGATTTTATAAGAATATAAAAACTTAAATTTTGAGAATTTAATTGTAACTATTCAATATCATTCAATTGTAACAATTTAGATATTAACGTAACGTAGTGTTATTAATACCATTCTTCTAATGGAATATATATGAAGCAAAAAGGTAAAAGTCTTGCAAGATAAAATTTTGAATTAAATATAATTAAAAGATTAGAGACTAAATACCAATGGTTACCCGGATCCGGGGGTATAGCTAGATAAATTTGTTGTGATCCCCTATTCTAAATAAAGCATTTCATTTAATTTTACTAATTTAATTAATAACGTCATGGGATCTGTTCTTTGGAGTAAATGTTATATTTCAAATGTTTAATAAAGCAAGTCTTCTTGTTACACACATTTACTGAGTATATAAATCAACAGTTTCACCTTCCCTGATTCCTTGTATGTCTTACTGTGTGTTGTTCTGATTTAAATTTCAGCTCGTCTCGAATAAGGCAGCCTGAAATAATTGGCAGAACCAATTATTTTGGGTTCCCTCCGTTATAACTCTAAAGAAGAGGTTATAAAACAAAAAAATATCAGAAAATATATGCTACCAATAAACAGAAGCAGATTGTAATAAAAACCAGAAAAGAACAAAGAAATAATAACAATAACTTTATATGATAATAAACATTGATAATTATATTAATAAAAGAGGTTCCCACCATAATAAGAATTGAGAAAACGATAAGGCTAACCAATCAGAAGAATAACTGAGATAGGAATATTAAAATCTCAGAGCAATATACGAAGTGAAGTATCCAAAGATATTTTTTTTTAAATAGAAATAAAAGTGTACTATTCTTAAATAATTTTTTTAATAACTGTCTGTAGATAAATCCAGCAGTATTAATATGTTTTTGAGCAGAGATGATTTGCCTCTGTAATCAAATAAAAGTGAAGTATTGGCCAGCAGAGTTTGTAGCGTACAGTGCCTCTCTGAACTGCACCAGCTCGCGTGTTAGGGAATGATAGGGAATAAATATCCCAGGGATAAAACACCAAGAAGAAAAATGAAAATAAAATAATAAATAGGAAACTCAGATGACTATTACTATCAAGGAAGATCAATTAAGAATGAAATAGATGTAAGCTCAAATATAGAGGAGAAAAAATTTAGAAATGGAAGGAAGTCAAGAATAATAAAAAATATAATAATTATCATAAGCAATTATTTCAGACAAACCAAATATAGTCTGAAAAAATCACTTCTGGATGAGGGCAATCTGTAGCATGACAGATAATCCACTAAGTAATAATTATAATATGATCATAATTACATTTAAATTAATTAACTCAAAAGAAAGTTCGAAGGAATATAATTCAATATCAAATAAAAATAATTAAAATCAAATGAGAATAATTAAATATCAAAATGAACAACACCACCATAAAAGAAAAGTATAATTAAATAATAAAAATGCAATGATAAAGTATCAAGGAAATTAAATCCAAAGGAACTCATATAAAATCAGGAGATTACCCAGGAAGGTTAGGAGCAGGTGATAAAGAAGATACCCCGAACCAACCAAAGGACATAATGAAATACTTACCTTGGAAAACCCAAGACAGAAGAATTGAAGAAAAGAAGATGTAGGATGGGAGAACTACGAAGAATACCCATTAAAAACCTATTAATAAAAATAACAAACCCAGAACCAAATGTTAATGTCACCCCAAAGAAAGTATAACACCCCAAAACCTCATGTAAAATAATTATAAACAAAAGTGTTTAGTAGTAAATAGAAGTGCACCAAAGAAAGTTATTATGTAATAAAATAAACAAATCTTCACAGTCCCTTATAACTAAAAGTTTGGTCTTAGAATACTGTAGAACTCAAATATAAATAAGAACCAACAGTGTAAGTGTAACAGTGCAAGTGAATCCTATATAATAAACTTCAAATAAAGGTGTAACTTATATTTTAACTATGTACAATCAAATAACTTTAAGTTTTATAATAAATACAGAAATGAAATATCATAAAGTATTATTATGGAAATATGTTAAATATTTCATAGAAGAGGCCACATCTTTTTATCAAAAAACATTCATAGGAATGAAAATGATAAAGAAAGCAGATGGGGAATAATTACTGTGACAGGGGATTAAAAAATGTAATATACAATAAACAGAAAGGACTGTAATTAGATTAAGTTTAAAGGAAAATTTAACAATCAAATGGCTAATTATGTTAATGTTCAGAGCCTATGAACTCCACATTTCAAAGTTGTAATAAAATATAGAATTATAAGTAATATAAGAATATTTATTATGTATAACAGTGTTCATACAGACTAAAGTGTTTCTGTATGTATACTATACTAATTGTCAAATGTTTGTTATGTAATTTTTTTGAAATAGTTAAAACCAATGTCTAACTTTAAAGACTGATAATTAATTTCAATATTGTTTTTATAGTATGAGCATGAATACAATGCTACATGTTCCAATAGTTGTATAAGGAATTTTTATTTGATATTATATTAACTTTAGACAGTCAGAGAGGGTATAGAATTAGTATTATTCAAAAACCAGTATATGTAAAACAATAGAGTCTAGGCCAAAATGGAAATTCCAATAACATTTACATTTGAGTAAGGAAGTTAAATAAACCAAGCAAACTAATTAGATTTATATAAGGTAAATCAATCACCAACTACTATAACTGAAACTATACTTTAAAAGAATCATATTAAAAGGTTGTATAAAATTATTAAAAAATTTCAGAATGTAATACCTAACCATTTCAAAGGAGAAATAGTAAATTCATGAATTACAACTAAAAGGATGATCAAATTGTTAAATTTATAAGAAATTAAGGAAAGGTAAGGATTTATATCAATCAGTAATTTATTATAATCATATTAATAACACTTAAGATGGCTAATATGTTGGACAAGAACAGGAACCAGATATTAGGCCTATATTTCCAAAAAGACAGAAATATAGCAATTTTAACAAAAAACTTTATAAATATGGACTATTGTATGTCAGATTAAACAGAAGGAGTCAAATAAACCAATTATATAATTACTAGTTCATGAAAGTAATCCATAAACAAAAAATATTCTGAATATAATGTATTCTATAATCACATGGAGAGGAAGTGATTTATATTTAAACAATACTTTTCTAATATTAACTTGGCAAGATATTTCAGTAGATGAAGGAAGTAAGACAGTTCTTAATTAACATTCAACGCGAACGGTTGTTATAAAATCGCGCTAAGAACCTATATCGAGTATATTTAATGGCGTATAAGGTTATGCATTAAAAAACGAGAGTTACCAAAATTGTCATTTTAAACTTAAAATCAGTGAGACACACCACCACAAACAGTGAGAACAAACAATACTGAACAGAATACTTGTGAAATAAACTAATAAAACAATCACACATTAAGAATTCACGTTACAACGGAACTCATGATTTTAACTACACACAGACAAGAGTGAAAACACCAATATACAAAACAATTAAAGCCAGTGAACGAAGAACACTTAAACAGGACACCTCAAACAACACAATAGACATTATACACTATTCCGGAGATAATAAAACAGTTGTGAAGGTAATTTTATTATCAGAATTTCCAACCATCATTTTGCAGTTTTCTTCTAAAACGAGGCGTGCCGCCATTTTGAACTCCCATCATGCAAAGTGTCTGCCAGCAAAGATTCGTCGCCACTGCATTGGTCTGAATATTTCAATTTTATAAACATTATAGCTTATTATCAACTTTGTCATTTATTAATTATTAAGAATTCTTTTGTACATGTTATACTTTCTATGCCTGCCCCTTCTCTGACTATATAATTATAACCGCTAAAAGAACCATTCTAAACATTCATATAATATAACCTGTTTTGTAAAATCGATTATCCCTGTAAAGGAGTCAACATTATATCAATATCGATTTTCAATCGATATTTTCCAAATAAATGTTAATAAATCAAAATAATTCTATTATCTCGTTTTAAAATTATTTCACACATTAATATAAGAGTGTTTATTAACTACAGAACTTACTGGAAGATGACCTTTACTAAAGAAAATAGATATACTGGAGTATAGAAGAAAATCGTCAATCGATTAGTAAAGTAAGACAATCTGATTAACTCCAGATTCATTTTACGGTCAACCAGAAGTGCATATATTAACATAATAAACTCACAGAATTTGAAATTTTCAACGGAAACTCACAACAAGTATTATTTATAAATTATTCAACAATAAACAAACATAAAAAAAATTTTTTTTGAAAATGTTTTTTAAAATTTAAATTAAATTAAATTTTTTTTTTGTTTACAATACACTTAAATATATTTGTAAATGTTACAAATTGGCGCTCACAACAGTGGGGCTTAACATAGATGAACCGCGGCTTGTTACAAATTGACGCTCACCACAGTGGAGCGTAACGTTGAACAAAGGTTTAAACGAACCTCTATTTATTTGTAACGGAGTGTTACAATACGCAAGCACACACTCACATACACCAACACGTTCACCCAAATATTTAATTGTTTCGTTATGTTTGATATTTCTATTGTATTTCATACACAGGTCCTGAAGATGACAATAAATATTGTCAAAACGTCGACGCAAAATAGCTAAAATTTGTATTATTGACCGATCCTCACTAACCATCCACTGAAACATTCATTTTAAATACAAATATTTTCTACATACCATGATATGAAGGTGATTCTGATAATAAATCAAATAAGATAGAAAGTTTAAAGCTGGTTTTGCCAGAAACGGTTCTTTGGAACTAATCAAGTCAGCTGCAGTCTGTACAACATGAGTATCAGCCACAAACATCTTTACAACTGGAATCAATGAAGCTTAAGTAAATGATGGGTTCACTGAAATAGCAAAGGTACTTTATAGATAAGCATGCTTACATGCATACATGTGCGTGCATGTATGTATATCTGTGTGTGTGTGTGTGTGTGTGTGTGTGTGTGTGTGTGTGTGTGTGTGTGTGTGTGTGTGTGTGTGTGTGTGTGTGTGTGTGTGTGTGTGTGTGTGTGATGTAAACATTTAAATAAAGGAACATAAAGACACAAAACTTTAACAAGTAAGAAATTATTTATGTATGTATGTTTATATAAAAATACATAAATATAATGTTTATATACTCAATTTATGTAATTTTAAATTTTAAATCTATTTCTTTAAACCTTTTTAGTCACTAAAATTTGTGGTAATTATTTAAGACAGTAAATAACAAACCACTGTAAATAAACTGTAAATAATAAACCACTGTATTTTTATTATAAAGCAAATTTAAACAATAATAATTTTAACAATTTTAAACAATAAATAATACTTTTTAATAGAAACTACAAAATATGAATGTAGAAACTAAATTAAATAAACATATGCTAACAGCATAAAAATAAATATTTAAAAGTAAATTAAACAAATTCTCTGTCACCTCCCTCAATATATTGGACCAGTGGCGTACGCAGAATTTTGTTAAGGGGAGGGGGTTATTATTAAAATTGTTTACAATTGACATCAGTATTTTAAATTTTGAGTATTATTATTATTATTATTATATCATGTTACGGTATAATATTCAAGCAGCAAATAGTGTTTCAGATGTGCCACGCTTGTTTGTTTACATCAGGATTAAGCTAAGAACGGAAACAGTGTACAACAATTAGTATTTAATACGTCAAATTAAATAATGTTAACAAAATATTTACAGTTTCATAGCAACGTGTTTTTGAGTATTCAAAATTTTTGTGTTTGATTTACACGTTTTTAATTTAGGCAATTAATCTAAAAAATGATAAGTTCAAGATACAAGATATTTAAGGCAATCGTTGCAGTAATAAACTGCTTGTCCACAACCACCGGACAACAACACTAGTGGCCAGTCCAGTGGTGAGTGCAGCAGAATTTGTCCAAATTGTAGGCTGCACTCACCACGGTCATTACCACGACGATTCCCTAAACAACATTCAATAAGATGTTTTAACCGTCGTTTGACATATCCGATTGAAAAGAAACTCGTCTCGTTCTTAAACCACACATACAGTATCTCACATTTTGACAATTAATAAATATCAATTGATCACGATCACAAGGTCGTGTTCAATTGTATTTTTTCATTTTGCTTTCAGTCTCTTTGCCTTTCACGACGTAAAGCTGTGCTCACTTAAAACAGAAGACGTCGTTTATAGTAGTATAAACGTTCAAAGGGGGGTTCAATCTCGGTAACCCCCCCCTTGCGTACACCTCTGTATTGGACATTGTAATAATTTTGTCACTGTAGACAAAGAACTACTTCCCATGTCTAGTACAGTGGAACTTGTCTAGTACTAATTCGAAGCTGAAGGGGCCAGTAAAAAATTAGTTACCCAAAAATTCAAATTAGGAAAGTCCTTCCATACACGTCAGTGGTAAAAAATACAGTGGAATTCCTCTATCTTGAATTTCCAGAGGAATTTGAAAAAATATTATATGTAGAAAATTTGACATATTCAAACAGATAAAAGAATAGCTATGTACATTAACTCAACTACTGAACTTTATTAATAATAATGTACTATCCTACTTATAATATAGAAGCTATTAGTTACACCCATATTAATAACAGGTTATAAACTTACCTCTACTATTCTACTATTATGAAATACTGTATTCATAAGACAAAAGACCTACAGTCACCATTTATTGATAGTGATATTAAAAAAGTTCAAAATGGTTAATACAAGTTCTAGAGGACCTAGTGAAAGAAAAATAATCATTACAAAAACAAGTACTATATATTGTTCACATTATTTTAAAAATCTTTGGTCATTTCAGATTTTCTGTTGATGGTCTGTAGTCAGACCAATTTTCTGATTAAATCACTTCAGAAAATTTAATTCTGGTACACTGTCTTTTAACTCTATAAAGTGTAGAACCAAATCATGGTTTATACTTTTAAATTTGCCGGGCTGCTAGGCCATGGTCCAATATGTCTATAATTAGTGCCAGACGTGAAACACTGTGTAAATTATTTTGGGTAAAATGGAATAATTAAGATGACCTTCTATGAGTTAAGGTTTATTAATATCTTTGTGCAACAATAGAGGTGGTATGGGTACTTTGTGAATCTCACTATCATCTGACCAGGATCAATTTGTTTTTTACTATATTTTCTATGACTTCAATAGTCGTGCATTCAGCTTTATTGAATCTCCATCTACCAAAACATAGACCTGATATGTTATATAATTTGGCACACTTAAATGCCTCTAACAGAATTCTAATCATTATCTTCATTTGTCATTGTCAGCATCGGTAGTCCTGCGATTATCATTCCCAAGCTGACTTTCAAATTACCTTCATTCATCCTGTAGATTTTTGACTCTATTTTTTTTTTAAAGAGCTGGAAACTATTGTTTCAGTCATGCCATTTCAAGCTTTCTGAAGTTCACTTAACAGTCCAGTTAAGTGATTTCTGGTTGTACATTGATTACAATCATCCCTAGCACTTTTTATAATACTTTTTCTCTACAAAAGTTTGAAGTTTTGTATTGGATCCTAGACCATGGTAATAGTAGTTTTAGTCTATGCTCTTTTATTTGCTTCATAGTGAAGAGGTAAAGATTTAACATTGGCAAAACATTGTGGTTTTCATAACTTTTGGACATGAATGGTTGTAACTTTTGTTTTCCTGTTGTGTTTGTTCCTAAAAGGTTTACCTCTCCTAACTCAGTCTTTACCTCTCTTGCTCAATTACTGCCACATGACATTTATTGACTTTAAAAATAAAAGATTTTGTCTGTAAAAATTTTAATAAAAGATCAGTTTCATCAGTATTGAAAATATCTAAGTCATCACATGAGGTCAAATGTCTTCAAGACAGTCTTCATCCATGTCTCACAAACTTCTTTATTCATTACTACCCTTGTGGACAAGGGTATGCACTTTCTCCACATATATTTAAAAAAAATGTTCCAGTCTTTGTCTGAACTTATTAAACTAATCAACACAGGCTTTAAAGTTCAACTGTTTTACAAAATATTCTACTTTTCAATGCCACATCATTCCACTGATCAATAAACTTTGATGATAAGTGTTTTTAAACTGCTATAAAATACTATTTTCAGTGTCAGGACACTTTACAGTTTTTAACTGCTTTATAATGTGTGATTTAGAAGCATTACTGTTCAGTGCACACTGTATGCTGCCAAGTCATAAGTCTGTGAAAGGCAGATGTAAATAAAATCACAATGGCAGAAAAGAAGTTTTTAAGAACAGTCAAAAAATGCTCATGATTAGATACGCTGTTGACTAGTAAATGATGGTCTGTCTTTTAATTCAACTTAAATTATTTGTTAATAATAACAATTTAAATTCACAGTGCATATATGGTTTCTGAGATCAGAACACATGTTTACACCTACTCCAGGATGGAAGAAGAAGGCTGTTTTACAGATTTGTTTCCAGTTTTTATAAATTGTTAGTGTGTTAGTGGCATTAACAAATTCATCTCCTATAATTGCTTTTTATTTTTTCCTCAGTCAACTTCTGTAGTGAGTTTTACTTTATCATCTAATGATAATGTTTTTGTCCATTGGTTTTCTTGCTTTTTCTCATTGCGTCTTCTTTTGTCCATTTTTGGTTGACAATACTTCAAAACACCACATATACAAAAGAAACTATCAAGAAAAATTTATTTGAATATGTATTGTAACGACACGATGTTTGCGTTCCTTAAAGCCACACGTTGTGGACGTCAATTTGTAACGAGAAGCTTTGTATGTGCTCTGTAAAAGTGTATGTTTTGTGTGTTCGCCTCACACGTCATGGTCGTTACTTTATGTTCACGCTGACGATGTCCGTAGCGATCTTTCGAATTACCAGTACACGCGAGTGGAAACCTTACATGTTCTTCTATATCTGGTTGTATTTCCCGGGTGGCGCCAAATTGTTTTAACTGAAAACAAAATAAAAAATAGGACGATTGAGCGTTCGTGGCTATGACGGTATGGTGAATTCAACTACTCCCACCGTGTGCGAATTTCTCAATCTAGCTGTTAGTTCGCCGAGTTTCCGACGTGAGCGCTTACCATCACCTTTGCTTGTCGCTAAAATACACAATTCATATAATGCACTTTCCTATGAAATAAAGAACAGTGGTTACAACTCTGTACTAGTTTATTAAATTGTGATTAGTAATTATTCAGTAATATACAAAATTATATTTTGTTATTAAACAAATTTGCCCCGACAGTAAAAGACAATTAGATCTCAAGGCTTGACGAAATCGATTTTGAACGATTTAGTTAGTCAGACATGGCATCTACTGAATGTTATTTTTTTCAATTTCGTTCAATAAATCTGGATTCTTTTGGTTTACAAAAAATATCAATTTGATTACAATAAAGTACACTACCTTACATTACTGGTACTTATATACTATAAGGTGTAATTACAATTTGTTCCTGAAGTGTTAAAAAGTATATTTCAAAAGTTCGTAATTTCTATACAGGTTATAAGTGTTATGAAAAAAAATTAAAGAGAATTTATTTCATAAATTCGGGTAATTCAGCAATACTTATCAATCAGTTGAATTATGGTGAAGCGTCATTCAGTTGAAATAAGTTGGGTCATCGTTTGGTCATCAATCTTCAATCATCTTGGGATTTAATCACGCCTTGCGTCTTTTTCGTATAAGTTGATCGAAATTTATTAATTTGGAATTTGATAATCTGGTCAGTTGCCTAGGTTGAATGTATTAGTTCCTCATCAGATAGTTTTGTTCTTCATTTTAGTAAATTTGGTTACTTTTGATTATTTTAAATTAAAATTTGAGTCATTTACGGCTTGGCGTCTATTCCTGTTGAGTGTCAATAATGGACTCACAGTTTCTAACGGAATAATAATAAATAACGTTCAGTTGTCATGGTAACTGATTGACTCCCATTGGCTATCTATGTCTTAAGCCCATTGTTATGATATTTGAATTTTTATTCAAAACGACTGTATATCTTCTGATTGCTATTATTCTTCTGTCTTCTTCTCTAAGTATGAGATATTATCACAACTGTTTGTATTTTCTTTCAAAGATCATTTTGACATCCCACAAAGCTGGGTTTGCTTATGTATTATTGTTTTGACAGTTATGTTGATATTATCTAATTACATTTCTTTCTTATTTTATGTCCTTAATTTAACATTTGTCTCTTAATATGATCCACTAATTATCATTAACTATTTACTTGCCTTGGATTTGCCAATATCATAGTGAATTTCTTACAATTTGTAGTTTTTTGTTTTATACAGTTAGGCATTTCATAGGCCTAGGTAGTAATTGGCTATATTTTCTTATTTTATATACATGTTTTGTTTTGTGTTACTAATGATTTGTTTACTTGTTGAATTGATTTGGGTCTGTTTTATAATAATTGTATGTTTTCATTATTTTTCATATTATGGTTTGTCTATTATTTTCTAACTGCTTTTCCAGTATTATTAGGTTTGTATGAATTTATCTTTTTTCTTATTTATATTGCCATTGTTTATAATTTGTCTATTATTTACTATTCTCTATAAAATATAACACAACATGTAGGCTTATGGTCTGTATAATTCTTGCAGCCATATTCCTTTTCATAAACTTAATTGAACAAATCTTTAACAGTTCTTATGCTACTCTTGTTTACATTTTGTTTATTCTTATTTATTTTTTGGGTGACAAACATCATCACACTATTTACTTTACCTAATTAACTATCCCTTTGAACATAGGATGTTTATTGATTTTGTATTTATATTCTTTACCACATTTTCTCTTTTCTAATCTTTACTAGCTAACCATGGTAACACTAACATTTTGATTCTCCATGGGACTTTTTCCCTGAATACTCTTGTATTCCTAATCTACACTTATTCTTAATCCTAATAATAACAATATTCTTATTTACTAGCACTGTTCACCATTAAACTTTTAGTGTTTATCACTGGTTTTAGGTGTCTATACCTATCAATAGGGGTTCTATTTATTTTGGGGGTTTACACTGGCACTTTGCACTTTTTATTGTATTTAAGTGTTACTAGTGGGTATTCCCTAACATTAAATTCTCTCTCACTTAATCATGTTCACTATCTATCTATCTCTCACTTCACAATGGTTAGTTATACTATTAACAAGTTTCATATCATTATAGAGTTATTTATAACATTTACTCTCTGTTTACTTGATTAGTGTACTTTAGTTTGTCATTACTTTATTGGATTTTAATAATTATCATTTACATTGATTAATTAGTCGATATTAATAATTATCATTTACATTTATTATTTATTGGTTTCTTTTTCATTACTTTATTTGAGTGTAACATTTCTCCTTTTCTGTTCTATATTATTCGTTTGTGTCTTTTCATTTCTTCTCATTTTATTTCATTTATACTTTGTTTGTTTCCTTTTCATTTACCTTCTCATTTTATTTCATTTATATTTTGTTTGTTTCCTTTTCATTTACCTTCTCATTTGATTTCATTTTATTGAGTCAATCACTTGGGTTGGGTCATGTAGTCGTTTGTCGCATCATGGTCATTTTATTTTCATTAGTTATTTAAATATTTAATATAGTTGATTCATCGTTTTTTCCCTGGTATTGGTGTGGCTTTTTGTATTGTAACAGTATGCAGTAACAAGAGCAGTACACTGTTACTAAAAGTCATTATCATTTATAGCAGTTTTGAAAGCAGAGAAGAAAATGCAAGAAATAAAATGTTAGCTATACAGAGTTAAGATGTGAGCCATTCACACACTTGTATTCAAAATATGAGTCATATGTTTTTACTACTGATGCTGCCTAACCTAAAGTAAACAAATAAACATATTGTGTTGTGCAGAAATACCCATGTATCTTTGGTCTCAAACATAATACAAAATTATTAAATGATTCATACACTATGCTTCAGTTTTAATGCAGTACTATTACCAAAAATCTTTACTGAATGAAAAATAACACTAGTAACCAAATTTCTTAGTTTGACTTGGGTATTCAGTTTGAGTTAAAAGAACCAAACTCTTATACATAAGTGTATCGCTTAGCTGGGAATAATAGAAAACTCTGAGTAACAGAAAAATTCGACTGAAGGAATTCTGTTTATATAACTTCAGTGGTTAAAATTATAGGAATTCCACTGTATACAAAAACTGTAATTCAAAAAAAGGACGTTATTTTATGAAAAATGTACCTTACACATATGTGTATTAGGTTTAACACAAAATATTAGTGACTTTTTAAGAAAGCTAGAAATTTTGGATTGTATTTTGAAGTTAATACACTGAATAGCAGTAAACTCTTCAAGACTATTAAGTGCTTAGAAAAGAGTGGCACTTAATGTTCTGTTCTGCTTCAACAAGCCATCTCAAGTTTTGAATGTAATTTGATCTTCGTGAAGCTGAGGAATTGGTTCTTCTTCTTCATCTGAAAACACATCATCATATATTTTGCTCATAACATCAGCCATGATCTCCACATCTGTCAGTTCACATATCGCTAAGTCCTCATCAACATTTATAAAATCTTTAGAGTAAACACCTAAGTCATGTTCAGTATATTCCCAGTCATCCACAGTATGACTTATCTAGCAGTTTCATTCTCTTCTTTACCTTCAATGTGGCATAAACCACTATTACAAAAACAATTAGTAATCATTATCTGTATAACTGGGTCCCAAGCACCAGTGGCATAACCAGAATTTGGCCTTGCTGAGGAGGGGGGAGACCGGTTGAGTCGGCTTCATACAAAACAAGTTAACACTAATCAACATTACTATATTTGAAGTGGATGAAAAACGTGTGATAACATCCTGAAATCAATCCCATTAAAGTAAACAGTAATAACACAATAAAAATATGCATTATTGACACATTGTTTAGAAGATACTTATTGACTGAATTGAATGTCCTATGTTTCATATTTCAAATGTATACACAGATGCTGTGTAATCAGAGGCGTAGCTAGGGGGGGCCAAGGGGGCAGCCGCCCCAGGCGGCATAGCCAGGAGGGCGGTAAAGTGAGCATAGACTTGAAAAAATTGTTTTCAATTTATAAAACTACAAATAATTTGTTTCTTTGATATGACTATTCCTTAAGAACTACAGGAATATAAGATTTTCTTAATATAAGATTAAGAACTACAACAAGTTTCAAAGAGTTTATGAAGTCTTTTATTCAAGGAAAATTGAACCCTGAGTGTCGAAATATTACAATTAACAAGGAATCAACTTGTGATCATAAAATAGATGTTATTAGTGACGAGGACGTTGATAAATACAATAAAGTTAATGACGTGATTACTTGTAACTTGTAAACTGTGAAACTATCAAAGAAACCATTTCAATGCTAAAAATGAGTTTCATCGAGAGTCAATTACTAACAATTCCAATCCTGGAAACTTTCTGGCTTTGTTAAAATGCTTGGATAAATATTTAACGTAAAAAAATATACTTTGTCCATAACATGTTAAAATACGTTGTTATGTTTTGGATAAATAAAGCATTGACACTTCTGGAGACGCTAACCGACAAATTATAAGTTTGGAGGAATGAGCTGTGGTGACAATGTCGTTACTAAGGCAGAACAGGTATGTAATGAATGGAGTGTCAGTATAAGAAAAAGGATAAGAAGGAAGCACACGATGGCAGGGGAGTATGCAGACGATTCTGCATTAACCGTTCGGCAATAAATGCGATGTTCTCTAATAGAAATTTGGACAAACTGTCGGTTGAAATTACAAGCCATTTCTCTAACATAAAAGAGTTACAAAAACGCTTTGGATTCCTCTGTAAATTTGAGGCGTATGTAAATGATAGGGATATACATTTTAAGGAACAGCTTTCCCAAATCAATAGTAAGTACACAGTGCTTGAAAAACTGTATCCACATGACCTAAACAGTGAAGAATTGTTCAGTGACTTGAAAGACGTTGTACTTTTATTTAAATGTAAAAAAGTTAAACAGAGAACAAAAAGACTTTACACCTCAGAGACTGCTACAATACATTTCTTCAATGAGATTAGAAGCCTACAAAACACTAGCAACAGCTTTAAAAATTTTTCTTACTTTACCAGTGTCCGTGTCTTCTTGTGAAAGATCATTTAGTAAGCTTAAATTGAATAAATCGTACCTACATACCTATCAACAATATGTCAAGACAGGGTATCAAATCTAGTGATATTTTCAATTGAAAACAACACTGCTTCGTCTTTAGACTATAGTGATTTAATAACCCACTTTCCAGTAATTAAGACCAGGAAAGTTACATTTTAAAATGTCTTGTTTTAAATATTTATTAAATATTAAGTGTTTATTAATAGAAGACAGAACCATTAATCTCTAATGGTAAGTGATTTATTTTATTACTTTTAATGTAATTCTTTGTTTAACTTTATGTTGCTTTAGGATTCTGTTTTGACGATGTGCTTTAGACCTACAAGAATTTGCATGTTTATTAGAACATTTTTATGTTATACATTTTTTTATATTACTACATTTTTATAGTCTACATTTTTTAATAATAAATGTATACAAACTAAATACCGGTAATACTATAATATGTAATTTCTTAATTTTGACTTAACAAATACTGTTAAGACGTTTGCTGGACATGCTTTCATACAAAAATCTACATATTTGCATTTATTAAGTACTTAGTTTACTGAACGAGCCTTCATTTTTGCTCTTTTGACCCTCTGTAATTGTGCTATATCATCAGTGTTTTAATAGTCTCATGGAAATTTTCTTAAAATTCCTTAAAATTTTAGATTTTTTGACTCTTTTTCACATTCTACATAATGACAACTTTTTAACAAATGTAAGTTATTTGTACTTGCTCTGAGCTGATTCTGAAAAAGCTTTGATGAACCCATAACATAATAAAACTGCATAAGTTACTGAAACTTACCAGTCGGTACAAAGACTTTTTATAGTGTGATAAATAAATAAAAAAAGGGGTTTTCACTACAGAATACAAGCAGCACAGTAGTAATTCAAAGTCTTATCCCTTCCACAAATGTGGGCAGACTGGAATGAAAGCAACAGTGAGGGCAGCTGTCTGATGTAACACGGAACTAAGAACAGTGACAGACAATACTATTTTATTAGCCAGTCATGTGTGATCACAGGATATTGACCTAACTAATTTTAGAACCTTGGAAAGGACAAGTATAAAAGGGTAACCACAAAGATAAAAGGGTAATGCCTACTTACCTGATTCCAGTCATTTCTCTTAATGTTACGTGGGCTACCCTATACTACAGGCAATTTTTAGTAGTTTAAGCAAAAATTTTACTTTGAATTAACAAAAAAAGTTAAAAATTACAATGATTTTTGGGTTTTACCTGGGACATTCAAAGCACTGTGGGAAAAGTTTAAGTTATCCAGAATTTTGAATGACCTATGTTTGTACTAGACAAGTTTCACTATACAGATATTCTGGCCATCTCCCATTAACTACTGGAAATTGTTCATACTCAGAAATTATCCTATGGTCCTTCTTGGTAGCAACTTTGTGTGTGTGTGTGTGTGTGTGTTTTCATTGACAATCTTAATTGTTTTCATTTTCACTTAATTATCTTTGTGTGAGTTTACAGTTACTATGTCAGTTAAATCTATTTCTAGTTTTTAATTATGGTTACTATATAATTATAATCATGTTATTGTTATTGATTCTTCTTGTGAAAATGAATAAGTACCTCTGTAATCTTTAAGGTCTGCTGTCAGAATAATTAAGCGATATGCCAAACTGAAAATTTGTGTCTGCAGGAGTAATGAAGTTTCCTTAGTAGACTGAGGCTGCCTTAGTATACTCAGAAGATGGAATGATATTCGTATGAAAATGGAAATTTCTACTTTTTGTGGTATATATTCACAAGCCAGGTAGATGAGGCAACTGATATTTAGTGCTGTAATAATAACTGATTTATGTTAGTACTTAACATTTTAAACACACACACACACACACACACACACACACACACACACACACACACACACACACACACACACACACACACACACACACACACACACACACACACACACACACACACACACACACACACACACACACACACACACACACACACACACACACACACACACACACACACACACACACACACACACACACACACACACACACTACTGTCACATAACTGTGTAATGTTTTGAGAAGAATAGATTACCTAACACAATTGGGCCTTATCCCCCAATAAAATAATTCTCTTAAGACTTCACACATTTGTACCAACATTTCTTCTGTTTCTCGAAAAAGTTACAAAGTTCCCTTTTGGAATTACAATCAATTGTTTTGTCAAATTCTCATGAATCCCATCAATCTGAAATTTCCTCCCTTTCAGCAACAAGTTTAGCTTTGCTGCTAAGTCAGACAGAAGTTGAAGAGAGCCAAATCAAGACTGAAGGAAAGCTGAACAATCTGTATAATATGATATTTTACCAAGAAATTCTGTATGAGATGTGAAGAATGTGCACATGTATTTTCATGGTGAATATGCCAGTCACCACTTACCCATAACTGCTTCTATGTTTTCATTATTGCATCCCTCAACCTGCAAAGAAGTTCTGTATAATACTCCTTAGTTACTGTTTAACCTACAGAAGCATACTTATGGTGCTTTCTTTGGATGCGGAGATCCAAACAACCTCCATTGTGAAGTCAGGACTTCTGTTTCTGGATCATTGCCTGTGGTTTGGAGCAAGTCCTCTGCAACTGCAGCACAAAATTCTGTTCTTGTGACAGGAGCAATGGAACAAATTTTATAGATATACATGTCATGGCAATATCGTCTGTTAAAATCTTATGAAAAATTGTTTGTGGAATATATAAATTTTTTTCTAACTCTTGCACTGCCTACTGCCAATTTTTGACAATTGCAATTCACAAATTGTTGACATTTTCAAAGATTCTGCTGGTTGAAGAGCTTCTAGAACATTGATTACTTTTTACAGATTGCTGTCTTCCTACAATTTTCTATAGTTGCTTCAGTATTGCAATTTTTGCAGGTGAAATTTGCATTTGATAACTTCATGTATGTAAAATTTTCTGTAAATTATCTCCATAGTCATAATCATCATTGTTGTCATAATCATATGTCATCAACATCATCATCATCATCATCATCCTCATCATCATCATCAATGAATAAGGATCACTCTATAATTTTTTTGTCATTACATAATTTCATTAATAATGTTGTAGTCAGCAATTTCAATTTCCTCATCATTCAACCACATATCAGTGTTTTTTACAGTTCCATAATAATTACTGGTAGTGGAAGGTTATTCACAAGTTCTTCACTAATAATAGCTACCATATCTTATTTTTGGTAACTCTCTATTAATGCACAGAGAGATTTTTCCAGCTTGTAACAAATATTAATTCCCTAACATTCCCTCTCAACAACACCATACAGTAGGGTGACCAGATTTTTTATGATGTAAAACAGGACATTTTTGAAATATGGAAATAAAAAAACAGGACAAAACAGGACACGAGTTACAAAGAAAATGTGCTTCATATATGACTGCACTGCTTCACTAAGACAAATAAAAACTACTTTTTACACATAAAAAGACATACATTTTAATAACCAACTTAAAAACATACTTATCATGGCACTGGATCATATTATAATTGATCAAGTTTTTTCAAGAATTATAAAATTATAATTATTCAAATATAAGTATTCAAAATTCTTAACAACTATAAAATTACATGGATGTGATTCATACATATCAACAACCTGCTGAACATGAACTTGTGGCTTCTGAATCAGGAACATCACTATTAACTTTGTACTTATCACAAGACCTGATATCTCGTAAGAGCTTTGAATTACTTAATAGCAGGTTGTAGAATTCCTTACAGCTAAGGTCTTGAAAATGAGTTTTAAAAATTACAATTGCTTGAATAGTTTTGGTAGTAAAACGGTTTCTTTCATCAATCCAAAGGGACTTCACAATTGAAAAGACTCTTTCCACAACAGCATTTGTGCCTGGTACAGCCAGAGCAAAATTCACAACCACCTCTATGTTTTTACATGGAATGCTTATACTTTTAAGTATGTGGAAGACATCACACCTTTTCTTATCAATCTCCACATTAACGTTTTCCCATTCCTCAAATTTTCTGGATAAAACTTTGTTCACATGTCCTATCTCATCAAATAATTCATCTTCAGGTACCTGAATTGTTGAACATGAATCTACTGTCTTAAGAATTTTCAGACTTTTTAAAACCTCATCCCAAGATACTAAATTTTTCAATGTTATCCAATGAAATGATTTCAGAGGAATATTTAAACCCACTTGTTTAAATAACTTAAAAAAGTGTCATAAAATAAATTGGTAATCGTTTCATATTTCGATTGGGTGAAAAGACCTTCATTTTCTAAGTTAATTAAAATTGAAGAAACAACTGAAGTTTGAAACTTACTACATTTCCTGTTATTGACTTTTTCTGTAAGCAATTCTAATTCTTCAGCTACTTCAGTGGCTGAAATGTTGGTTCTTTCCAACTTTTGGATTGAATTTGAAAACATTTTCAGTTGGCTTTGTATGAAATGAAGCCAAAGAAGTGACTGTGGGTTCTCAAAAAATTGTTTTAGCAATGTAGGACACCTATCCTGAGACATGAAATAAGACTTTAGAGGTTCATAAATATCAATAACCCTTGTAACTCCTGGCAACAATGACAACCATCTAGTTTTAACACTACCCAGAACTTGCTTATATTCAGTAGCAACAAAATCACAAAATAATTTCAATTCCTCCACATGCACGGTATAAATGTGAAAATATTGAAATATATTATTCACTACTGTTTCTATGTCGATAGGAAGAATGTCTGCACTTGTTTGTACACCATTGTGTACCATATGAGCTGCACAACCAGTGACTTGAATATTCATTTTGAGCACACTGTTCAATTTAGAAAAAACGTTGTTTGTTCCGGCCCTCTTGTACCCACCAAAGTTAGTGTTACAGTTATCTGCACAAAACGCGATGACTTGTCAACTAAATGATGTTTCTTTAAGATGTCCAGAACATGATTAGCTAATAATTCTGCTGTTTCTCCACCAACGTTCTGAAAACAGATTACTTTGCACTGAACACCTTTGGTAGGAATGAAATACCTAACTAGAATCGGCACTAATTTTAAGCTTTTGTGATTTGATGCATCAACCATCACAGACACATACTTAGCATCTTCAAGTTCTGATTGCACTTCATGCATTGCATACGGCGATAAAACGTTCACTAAAATCGACTCGCACTTTGTCCTGGAACACGTGAATTTCTTCTCAAATAGTTCTCTGATGATAAGAGATGTGCAGTCCATTGAACGGAAAGAATGGTTGTGTTTTGCAGTATGAAATGCAAACAGCCCTTCTTCAGCAGCGATACGTTTATCTTCCTCAGTTTGTAGTCCATTCCTACTTACAAAGGAAGTTATACTACTGGAAGTTCTCGCGGAAACTGCCAACATGTGTTTCTTTTTCTTAATGTGCTGTGTAATATCGGCATGTCCTCCATGTTCAATGGACAAAACTGAACGACATAAAGTACATTCTACCTTTGTAGATGTGGTGTCATCCTTCAAGAAAGGAAACTCTTCTTTCAGGGTTTTGGAGAAAGTACACTTTCTTTTCCCTATATTAATATGCATGTGTATCTCGAACCAAGCGAACAACAGACAATGGAGCAAGCTCGCCACGCCAAGCGTTAAAATTAACCAAACAAAAAAAGTTGACCTTGATTGCCTCACTCTCCCTTGACGCACTCTGGCGGAAACCAGAGATCATCATTTCTTTTCGTGATTGCCTTCCCTTAACCATTCTAGACCCGTCTTCACCTCAGTAAGAAAGTTTAAACGAACGAGACCAAAATTTGTGATCCGAGTCAGTAGTGTTATACATACAACTAATCAATAACAACAAACATGTCATGGACAACAAAATCCAGGAATTGTTATAATACTTACACTTCAGGTTATCCAGTAAACTTACATCAGGTTGTCAGCTAAGAGAATAGCTCAGTGTGAAGAGAAGAAAAGAACATAATCATCCCCAAAGAACTAACTGGCATCTTGATTACTGAGGCATTATTCAAAATCAAGATGTCATGTGTGGAAAATTGTTTTCATCCAAAATGTTTCTAATGCTCCAATCAAGCTTTACACGGAACCATTTTTTAAATACATTTGAATTCATTTTAGCACTTTTTTTCATTAGCAGTACTAGACAACAGGTTCCTTGTAATTTTTGAAGGCCCTTGTTAATTTTGATTTGCCAGTGACGAGTTTGTGCTAGCAGTCACTTGATTTGTTCTTGTTCACACAAGCTAAAACCATGAATCTTTATTTTTTATTATTATTTTTTGAACTAGGAAATCTTTCTTTACAGGAAGCAAATGTTTTTATTTTGCAATATTTTATAATTTAGTCCTGTTTATCATAGTTGTAGACTTCTTATAAACTGGAATTTTGGCTTCACAAAATTTGTTATATTTTGCAATGAAGACGCCAGTTGCTTCTGTGCTGACAACTTCTCCCCATTTAAATGTTCAAGTCATATTTTTCTCCATTAATCAAACCAATCACAACTAAAATTCTAAACAAAACAGTAGGGCTAAAACAGTGGTGACACTGATAATAGCTGAGCTACGCTGTGGAGGAGGTCTGACTGTCACCAGCTCTCCAACCTGTATGCTTCGTATTGCAGAGATTAACAGTATATAAAATAAAAATAAAAACTGTTCACACACAATAAAAATGTCAACTAATAGAGTCCTGCACAATTATAAAACATATAACACTTCGCCACAATACTTTGAACCGCACTGGAATAAATCACCACTAAAACTGGAACTGACCGTCACTGAATGCCTATATTTGTACCCTGCTGATATTCCAGAATAATCCATAATATGCATCAACTCTACACTAGAGTGTAATTGCTTGCAGCCTTGACACAGTGCGCAAGGCCGGCGAAGTCTGGTACAGTCTCGCTAACACCTGTTAAGAATCACGTACGCACACAACATTACAGCTAGTTCCACTAGAATAGCCGAGAAACACGTAGAATGTTATGTAATGTCATAATACTGCCCCCTCCTTAAGCCTGTTCATCCCAAACTGGCAAACCATCTCTGAAGTAATACTTGGCCAGGCGATCTACATAGCTGGTCTACTTGCGAAAGATAATTCTCCGGATCTTTGAATTCAGTCTTGTGTGACCCGAACATCGAGTTCCCAGGAATATGAGTCTTCCGCTCAACCACTAGTTTTGCTGGAATCACTCCTGTTGCATCATGTCCTGTCCCATTGTACTGATGACCTATATGCCATTAGCTGGTCCAAGTCTGATTGGTTCTCGTTAACACCCTCTTGTGTGACTTCATCTTCAGCAACGTTTCCCCCGGGTGCTTCCATTAACTCAAGAACAAGCAAGAGTCTTGTCTTGACACCCCTAGTTGGCTTTCCAATCACTTATTTTGTCATTACACTTATTTTTACTTCTCCTGTTAGTTCTTCCATTTCCGCTTGCATTAGGAAGCGTTCCTCTTGACCAGACCTATTGACTTTTTCTTCAGACAATGCCACTTGCTTAATTGAATGGTTGGTAGACCCTGTCATTTTAGCCATGCAAAGCTTTATCTTCTCTTGGCCAACCCTCAGGACATTCTATCTTAAGTCCACAACAAATCCGTAGGCATTAATAATGCCCGTGCCAAGAATCACTTCATCGACAATGTCTGCAACAAGTATTTGGTAGCTAAACTTGAGGAGACCCAAGGCATACACGTACATCTACCTTTCCTAACACTTTGACGGGGCTTCCAGTCACAGCCTGTATTATACAAGAGCTAATTAGAGGCTGGTGGTTGCTGACTAAGTCAGGGCGCACAAAAGACACTGTAGCGCCCGTGTCAACTGAAAATGATGTTGGTTTACTTTCCTCAAACCCATTAATGATAAGGTTTTCTCTGGTCTTATGTAGCGTGGAAACTGTGTGCTGTTCACGCTTTCCTCTCGGTATTTTATTCTTCCAACAGTCTACCTGTAGATGACCACATTTCCCACAGTTGAACACTTCAGTCTTTTGTCTGTATCCTTTGGTTCGAAAGATCGTTGTGGCTCTGCTGACTTCTTAAACTGCTATTTTTGAACCATATCTTTATTTCATACGTTATGACAATACTGTGATATTGGATCTGTTTGGCTACAATGTGATGACATACCGGTACTTTGATTAATGTAGGTCACCAACTTGGCAGCTTCAAAACAGAGAGCATGAACAAGAGCATCTGAGCTATACTGATGCTGTCCCATTCTTAACACTTGTTGTAATTCATAATCTTTGATACCGTCAATAAACACAATGTGAGCAATCCACGTTCGGAAGTCCCCGTTTCTTCAGGATAAGCCAGTCTCATCAATTGGTCGACATTTGCTTCAAACTCCTGGAGGGTTTCCCCAGAATGCTATCGCCTCGCTTTAAGTTGAACACAGCACACTTCGCACAAATGCTGGTCACCGTAACGTAATTCCAGAGCTTGTGTTCTCTTAGTCAGATGGCACACTTTCTGTATTAGCTCTGCAGCAGGTCCTTTTAAAGCAAGAATGAGTGAAAAGCCTTTCTCTTCTTTTGTCCATTTATTTAAGCGAGCGGCAGCTTCAAATTAGGGATGATAAATCGCCCAGTGAGTGCTTCCATTAAATGTTTGGGCCTTTGCAAAAACTGGCACTACTTCAGTTAATGGCGTTTTTTTGATTTCTCTGATATTTTGAATCTTCTCTAGCATTTATTAATAATATTTCTTTATCAACTATTTCTTTCACTAAATGTTTGACTTCCTTTTTAATATGTTGTATTGCATTTGTAATACACTCTTCTAAACTTGACATACTTGTTTTCATAGTTGACACAGATTTTTCTATTTCAGATATTCTGTCAACTTGTTTGTTCAGCTCACCTAGTAACAGGATTCATTTTGCAGTGGTGTCCTCTTGTACAGGGTAAGTCAAAAAGTAAAGGCAAATTTTATTTTCCCTGCTGCAATGGATGGCAGCACTGACTGAACAATGACATATCATAACCTCAAAGTTTTTTTGTTCTTTAGCTGTGTTGTTTCAGTGCTCAGCTCCATTCATAGTGATTTCAGGGCATTTTATTATGAGTGCCCCATTCTCCGTGTGCACCAAGGAAAAAATGAGGGGAGTGGTACATTTTCTGCACTCTAAAGGGACTAAACCTGCGGAGATTATTCGCAGAATGCAGCAGCAGTACGGTGAGAGCTATCTTAGTGAACGCAAAATTTATGAGTGGATAAATCGCTTTAAAAATGGTCGTGTATCTATCTGCGATGAAGAGCGTTCAGGTAGGCCATCCACTTCGAAGACGGACAAGAACATCGAGACAGTTGAACTTCATGATGATCGTCGTGTCAAAATTGATGATATTGCGCATGCGTTGAACATTAGCCACGGTTCAGCAGTTGCAATCATCCACGAATCACTAAATTATCGCAAAGTTGTGCTCGTTGGGTACCACATTGACTGACAGACCAGCACAAACAGAAACGTTTGGTAATTTTGAAATCACATTTAAGGCGTTTAGAAGAGGAAGGAGAAGAGTTTCTCAGTCGCATAGTAACCGTTGATGAGACGTGGGTCCATCACTTCGAACCACAGAGTAAGCGGCAGAGTATGGTGTGGAAACATCCATCCTCGCCTACAGCAAAAAAGTTCAAAAGACAAGTTTCTGCAGGACAGCTACTGTGAGCTACTGCGAGATCTGAAACCCAAAATCAAAACAAAGAGGCGAGGAAAACTTTCAAAAGGTGTGCTTTTGCTTCAGGACAATGCCCGTCCTCATACTGCGGGGAAAACGATCCAGTGCATTCAAGATCTTGGTTTTGAGCTGCTGGAGCATCCGCCGTACAGTCCTGACCTAGCTCCAAGTGATTTTCACCTTTTTGGTCTGATGAAGGAGCACCTGCGTGAATCCAAGTTTTCGTCAGATGACGAGGTTGTGGAGGCGGTGCACGAGTGGCTGTGGATGCCACAAATATTCTTCCAGGATGGAATTACGAAGCTTGTCAAGAGATGGACCAAGTGCATAGAAGTTGAGGGAGATTATGTAGAGAAATGATGTTACTTGTCATCTTGTTTTCGCAATAAAAATTCCTTTTTAAAAATTTACCTTTACTTTTTGACTTACCTACGTACGAATGCCTTAACATCATCTGCTTGATGACTAAATTCTTCTTTTTCCCGTCTCTCTCTGGTGTTTCATTTTCACGCTTGCGTTTTCTTCTTCTTCTCTTTCCAGTCTTCGTTCTTCTTTTTGTTCCTGTGTTTGCTGTAGCATTGCTCAGAATGCTTCTATCATCTGACTGGTATCCATTTTATTTTTATCAACTACCACTAACACCACTCTTCTAGCACTCTTCTGACAAAGCTTATAATAACCGAAAACTGGTTCAGGCTATAAGGTAAAACTCTTACGTTTTTGCCAATAAAAAACTTTGTGTTCTGAGTTGGTAGTGGTATAATGATATCTAGTTAATCAACGGACACGTCATGGACAACGAAATCCAAGAAGTTAATATACCAGTAAGTCCAGCAGAGTTGCAGTAATAGCCAGTGGTTTTTATCTGTGTGGGGTGGAAAATTTATAGAACCTTTATAAGCCTTATAAAATTATTATTTTATGCTTCAGTTTTTCTTTGCTTGAAATTTTTGTTTGTTTTGGACTAGTTATTTGAATTCTCTAGTGTAAGACCAGGTTCTTACTGAAAAGTAACACACTGTATATAGAAGGAATGTGAATTTTTCAATGAGGAGACAAAACCATTATCTTAAAAAGGCACCTTCATAACTACGATTTTATTAAACCTTGTAGTATTTTTGGACTAGATGTATGTGTGTGCATACTAGGGCCTTGAGAACATCATAGGAAATTTATAGAACCAGGATTACTAAGAACTACTGACTTCTGCTTCTTGGTCACTGTTGAGGAAAACCCAGAAAATTCTTTTCTATTTGCATGGTACACAACAAATTAAGTAAATTCTCCAAAAATAGCTTCATATACATCATTTACTTAAACTGCCTCCACTATAATATTATTTCTTGCTCGATGTTTCAATTCCTAGAATTTGGGATCGTCTTCAAAAGCTGTGAGAGGTGGTAGAAAAACTCTGTTGTAAGACCTAACAACAGGCAATTTTTTCAACAGGGTCTTTCAACCACTACCCACAGATTTCAAGGAAGATCCCAGAGCCTAGGGATCAAAATGTCAATTGAAAAAATATATTAAGTTGGAGGCAGTCCAAGTAAAGAGTTTACCTGATAGAAAGCACCAATCACTTGGTCATTTTAAATAATAAATTTATCCTTTTGTTTTTTGTAGCTATTTAATTTTTGTAAACCACTTTTCTTGCAAAATAGGTAAAACAGGTTTCCAAATAATTAACTCTAATTATCTAACCTTTCTCATTTTTGTAACTTTTTTAATGACTAAATAATCTGTATAACTATAGTAAAACCCCCATTAAATGTCCCACACAATTTGCATTTTTGTCTGGTCCTTGTGGAGTTCATATGCTGAGTCATATTTTATTGTATTCATAAAATACCATATAATATGCTTTTTCAATTAGAACATTTTCATTAATGTCTGAAACAAATAGGATTACTATGACAGTGTCTTGCGCTTGCTTGCAGGTCATCATCTACCCTTATATAAGGGGAGTCTATAAGGCATTTTGGTCAAAAAATTCGAGTTTTACTTTTTGTTCCAAAATTATGCATGGAATATTTTCTTTTATTCAGTATTAATTGGAAACCCAGAAAAATTTTTTTATGATTTTGTAATGTCAGGTTAGGTTGTTAGGGCACAAGCATAAATGTCCCTTGTTGAAGATAATTTTTATAGAAGTGACTTTACTATTGCAAAAATCGAGTGTGTGGTAGGTACATACCAGTACACAAAAGCACATGGGGAAAATACCCACCAAACTCAAACACAAAATTAAATAGGAAATGACTTTCAGATAATAAGATACTAGGAGGAAAAAAATCAATTGACTGATGACAAAATTCTAGCAATCAAAAGTACATCAGGGGAAATCTAGAAAATTTAACAGAAATTAAAAAAAGCTGTGTGTTGAGTACTTCCATTTAGGTTCAACAATGAAAGACCTGCTCATGGTTTCTGCCTGAAAGGTGAAAACAGTTGTTGCAAGTATCAAAAGGCAAATGCGAATGCAGAAAATTATGATCATACCAACATACAAAACTTCCACCAGCTAGGTGGAATAACCTATATTTAGAGATCTAAATATAGAACTTTAAAAAAACCTAACTTTAAAAAAGTTATCTATATTGGTAAAATTCGATATCTTAATGAGTCAGTAAACAACATAATTTGCTTGTACATTTCTGAAACTGTTTTTGTTTCCCTGAAAACACTGAATTTTGGGGTTTATGATGCAGTTTCATGCTTTAATAGAGGTTACTTAACCAACTGCTTAGTGTTGAAGCAATTAGGATAACCAGTAGAAAAGAACTATGTGGAAGTAATCTTGGGTACTGATAAGGAAGGAATGTGGAGAACAAGCAACTGCGGAACTACAGAAAGAAGCCTGACAGAAGAGAGCAATGCCAAAAAGGAAACTGAAAGAAGAATACAAAGCTGCACAAGACCCAGATATACATCAGGAATTTTTACAAGTTCATAGGGGTTGTTTGATACAATGTGCCTATGATGAGAAAAAAATAAAATTATGAGATTTTTTGAAGATTTAAACACTGCATTAGATTAAAATTTCTAAAATGGCTCAAAATAAACACATCTTAAAATCCCTTACTGAAGCCCAATAAATCTGTCACAAAAGTTTGAAAAAGGTCCATTAATTAGTATTTGAGAAAACAGGTCATGAAATCTAGCAAATGAACATGGGTGACATAGAGCATACCAACTCCCCTTAAGCTTATGACAGCATACATTCTGTAAAGCAAAAGATTCATGGAAGCGAGGGCAGTGTAACAATTTCGTTTCAGTGGTTTTGATGGTTCTGAAAAAGTGGTCTGTTGGTGGGGTAATACTGGATATACCGCAGTAGATCCACTTCACCTTATGGATCAAGGCATAAGTGCTCAAGCATGTATGCCAATTTTGTTTAGGAATAAGTTAGTAAATATGAAAATAAATGAAATAAATATCATTAGTGAATATACAGAGCACTTGCTTACATTGTGTTTAAGTATGTTAATAATTGTATGCTCTTTCTTTTTGGTGTCTTGTGTTTTTGTAACTTTGTTATTTTCTGTGATAATTATGAAAAACGCATTTTTTGTACCTTTCCCTCCCTTTTTTTGAACCCCGCAATGGAATTCTGGCAAACTTTTTTTTTTTGAAATTCATTCTCATCCTTTTATCTAGCTGTATCCCAAAAATCTCAGAGGTGCCACTCAATTTGAGATTTTCTCTTTTTTTTGGCTTCAGTGACTGTACTATTATTACTCCACCATTGTAAAACAGAAATGAAAGTTATTTAATGACACACTACAGTAGTATTGATTCTCCTTGTAGATGCTGAAAAATACTTGTTCACACTTATAAAGTATAATTCTTCACTTGCAAACCACTTAACTGAGTACTAAAATCAATTAATTTCAAAAACAGAGGGTACTCCTTAATGTTATTACAATCACAAACATAAACAGGGGATTATTTGATAATATCAAACAGATATTAGGGGATTTACATTAATTCAGCTTTCAGAAACAAGCATATTGTAAGCCTGCCAATAACATTTCCCACTATGTACATTGACATTTAACACATTAGGTAACTTAGCCCCTCCAGCCTTGCAACAGGGCCACAGGGGGCCCCCTTAGATAGGGGCCATGAAAATTGGGAGCCCTGGCTCTCATGGTGCTGCCCATGCTTATGCCCCCTGAGATCCAGGAGCTGTAGAGTTTTGTGGTCTGGTCCAGACCAGATTATAATATAACACATTTTTATAACTTGGTATTTTTATAATGTAACATAGTGTGCAAAAGTCCTAAAATGTGTAAGTAGAGAATACTAAGTGTTAAAGTAAAAACTGTTTTATATTCCTGCATGTATAAATTCACTCATTATCACTAAATGTTCACTTCACATACAATCAACATTCAAAGATTTTGCAGCTGATGCTACAGGAAAATATTAAAATATTTTAAGCTGTTAATTTCATAATTAAAATGTATTGTAATTTACAGGCCTTTAAGGAGAGGATACGTCAGACTACTGTAAAAAGATTTTAGCTGTAAACCTATAAATCAGAGGAGGAGAAAAGGAAGGCTTTGTTTGAAAATAGTTTACAAGGAATAGCAAAGGAATAACAGTAAAAGAGAGAAATCTGTGTAACGATACACAAACATGGATTATGCATGTACGTTTAATATGTAACATTTAAAATTAGATTAAAACTTAATTTTTCTCTAAGATAGTTATCAAGTTTATTGCTGAATATTCAGGCAATTATTTACTATAGCATATCATATTACAAATTCTTTAAGCAAAACATTTATAAACAAAATCACTGTCTGACCTTTATTATCTGCTGGATAAGAATTGTAAGTATAGAGACTATGTGGCAGATTCTCCCATATGATTAAACTAAAATCATTTATGTTTTTATTTTTATAATGTGAAATTAACTTTTTTAATATTTTTGTAGCTTTCTCTGCAACATGTTTCTCACAGCAACACAGTACTTCCTAAAACAGACAAAATATAAACACAAATAAAATAGTAATAATAATAATAATAATAATAATAATAATAATAATAATAATAGTAGTAGTAGTAGTAGTAGTAGTAGTAGTAGTAGTAGTAGTAAGAAGAAGAAGAAGAAGAAGAACAACAACAACAACAACAACAACAACAACAACAACAACAAAATTAATGAGTAGAAGGAGATACATTAACATGTAGATATACTCATGGTAATCTTCTATACTTACAAGAAGACTGAATGCTGCAATGTCATTATTGAATGCAAGCCGTTCCATTTCTATGTAAGTTTCTTGGCCATCCTTTGAGAGCCACTGATTTACCTAATAAATATATCAATGTTAAAATTAATTTACTTGTAAAAATACAGTTATTTATTAATTATAACACTACCGACACAGAACACAAGTTTTTTATTGGTAAAAACGTAAACTTTTTACCTTATAGCCTGAACAATTTTCACTTATTATAAACTTCGTCAGAGGCTGCCACTGGGAGCGCTGTCCATCTTGTTCTTGGTGACAGCGCCGTCTTTTGAAAGATAGATGTTGTGTGTGTGTGTGTGGGGTGTGATATGTTAGAATAATATGTGTGATTTGAATTGTGTCTGTTCATTTAGGATGTCGTTTTTATGTGTTCGTATATTTCTAGTTGTTCAAGAATGTCTAGTTTTCGGCCTTTTGTGTGTACGTGTAGAATATCCATGTTGCAGTTTATGTTGGTGTATGTGGTTTGCTTCAATGAGGTGGTTTGCAAAGGTTTGCTGTGTTTTGTATATTTGTTTCATTGTCAACTATGAGTTTTGTTAGTGTTTGGTTGTTTTGTTTGTAATGAAAGTATGTTTTTTTGCCTTTATCAATGAATGTTTGTTCATTTCTTGTGATTGTGACATTTGTGAGGTTTACTGTACGTGGTAGAATTTGTGCTGTTTGGTGTGAGGTTTTTTTTTCTCTCGTGTTTTGTCCATATGTTTTGTATTTGTTTCTTGTCCAGTCATTTGTGTGATGTAGTCCAAAAATTTAAAAAAAGCAGGATACAGAATCACATACAAAACCAGCCCCGGATTAAGGGGGGGCCCAAGGGGCCCGGGCCCTGGGCCACCCACCAATATAGGGGTAAATATCACAAAACAGGAAAAATACATGTCTCTTTGCTGTGAACTGTTTATAATGATAGGGAACATTTAACAAAAATTTCCATACATTCTATCTTACTTCTCTAGCTTGATAAGAAGTGTAATAATCAAACTTTATATTTTAAATTAGTTAAAATTATTTAAAATCATAAAAAGTTATTGTACTGGCCTGTTCTTCCAACAACATAGTAATGCACATTAAATTTAGTTACAATGGCTGATAATTTACTAATTTACACCAGTTATAATTATTCACAATTAAATGTTTAGTATGTTTTTACTTGAAAAACACAAATTGCATTATGTTAAAATGATAAAAATGATTTATTATTACTGGTGACCAGGAATATGATCATTGTCCTAGCATGTAGGTTTCATTTTCTAACTTGCTCATAGGTGGCAGCACAATCACAATGTCAGAACAGAACTAGTCTTCTAGAGAGTAGTGATGTTATGAGTTATTGAGTGACAAGTACGATCTCAGTTATGTGTAGTTTACTTGTTTAAAAGTTAATTCTGATTTTCCCGTTTAATGTTTATCAAGAGTCATTATCCTGGACTTTGTCATATGATACATTTTGGTAAGTGCAAAACTGTTTTATTCTAATAATATATATATACTTTCACTTATGAACTTACTTTATTACTTCCCAAACGTTTCAAGATGTTGTTTCTCTTCTTCAGTGGGTTGAGTACTAACTGTCGATTACAGAATAACCGTTACGGAATGGAGTGTGTGGTGGGGGTTGATGGTGGGAAGGGGTTGGCGCTGAGGTTCGAATTATGTGTATGGATCAGTGTGTCAAATAGTGTATGTGATTTGTAATGTATCTGTTCATTTAATATGTTGTTTGGTTGTAATGTGTGATATCTGTATATTTCAAATTGTTCAGCTGTGTTTAGTTTTCTACTTTTTGGTAAGTAGTGTAATATTTCCATGTTGTGTTCTATGTTTGTGTAGCTGTGGTTTTCGTTATGTAAATGTGTGGCAAATGTGGAATGTATGTAGTTTGTGGTGAGGGCTTTTAAATGTTCAGAAAACCTGGAAGAAAAAGATCTTCCCGTCTGGCGGATGTAGAATTGTTGACAATCATTGCAATTTAATTTGTAAACCCCTGTTTTGCTGTATGTGTCAATGTCTTTGTTAGTATTGTTTATGTGTTTTCTAATGGTGTTGTTGGTTCTGTAAGCTACTTTATAATTTTGTTTCCTAAATGTGTTTGCAATTTTATGTGTATTAATTAGAATTAATACAATTGTATGTTTTATTCTAATTAGAATGAATGCATGCTAACAGTGATGTCTTTTCAGTGTAAACCTAACCTCAAAAGATTTGGAGGGAACTCTCAATATTTATATGATGCAGTTTCATCATTGCCCTGTCTATAGTTGGTCTGCCGGGATTACTGGCTGAAAAGAGGTGTATCAACAATCCAGCACTGTGATGAAAGTTTGTTCATTGCACACTCGGTTCAGCAACCTAGAAAGGACCGCAATATTCCAAGAATGTGCACACTTGGGCTTTTCCGTCATCAAAATCATAATGGAGAAGTCATAACGAGGAATTGGTTATGCTTCTCTCCCTCTAATGGACGTGTTTACTGCTTCACGTGCAGATTGATGTGCTTAACTACAGCACCTGAGTCTTCTCAGCTTTCGTCTAATGGATTCTGTGATTGGAAACATTCACAAGAACGTATACAAAGTCATGAGCAGTCAACGGAACATCTGAAGGCTACGATTGCTTTCAATAGGAGGTTAAAAGCGATTGGGCGAATTGATACGGAGCTGACACAACAGGTCGAGCATCTGGAGCATTATTGGAGATCAGTGTTGAAACGAGTAATAAATGTTATTCAGTTTATTGCTGAGCGTGGCTTAGCATTTAGAGGAGCTAACGAATTGGTTGGATTACCTAGAAATGGAAACTTTCTGGGTATTCTTGAACTCATCGCCCAGTACGACGACTTTCTTGCACAGCATATCGAAACTCAAGCCAATCGCGGCAAGGGTCACACAAACTACCTGTCATCTACAATAATGGAAGAACTTATCAGTGTAATGGGTGAACAAGTCCTCGGAGAAATTATTTCTCGAGTTAAGAAATCAAAATACTACTCCATCTCTTTGGACTCCACACCTGATGCAGCCCACATTGACCAACTAACCCTTGTATTGAGGTATATGGAGAAAGATGGCCCCGTGGAACGCTTTGTAACATTCATGGCAAACAAAGGCCATGGCGCTCAAGACATGTTCAATGCCTTGGTGGAATTTTTGAAGAGACATGACCTAGACCTGGGAAACTGCTGCGGTCAAAGTTATGACAATGCATCTGCAATGAGTGGAAAGTACAATGGTCTACAAGCCAAAGTGAGAGAGAAGAACAATCTTGCATCCTGGATTCCTTGTACAGCACATTCTCTAAATCTGGTTGCTAAAAATGCTGTAGAAAGCTGCTCGAGTGCTGTACATTTTTTTGACTTCCTTGAAAAGCTGTTCGTCTTCTTCACAGTTTCAACGCATCGGCATCAGCTTCTGACTGAGGCTTTGAAAAATAATGACTCAGCATTGACTCTAAAACATGTCACAACAACGCGTTGGTCCTACAGAGCTGACGCAACTAAGGCACTTAAGCATGACTATCAGCAGATTAAGGATGTACTTAAACAGATTGCTGATGACTTTGAAGAAAAAGGCTGTGTACGGTGTGAAGCAGAAGGACTGTTAACACAGATTAATCAGCTTGAAATTGGTATTTACACCACCTTCTGGAATGATATCCTGCAAAGAACAGATGCTACTAGTAAAAATCTACAACATGCAAAACTCGATCTAAATACTGCTGTGGCGTCACTGACCAGCTTAAATAACTATGTCGCATCAAAGCGTGACTCGTTCGAAACTTATGAGAAGCAAGGCGAAGAGCTGTCTGGTTCAACAGAGTATGTTCAGACTCAGACGAAAACTCGACACAAGCGCCGAAATGTGCATCTTAATCCATTGGATTATGGCCATATGGAAGAAGTACAACTCAGCCCTTCTGAAAAATACAGAACAGAAACTTTCTTGCCTGTTATTGATCAGTTTATCGCTTCTCTTGACCAACGTCTTCAAGCATATAAAGATATATCAAGCCAATTTAGCTTTTTTAGCCACCTGAAAGAACTGTCTTCAGACGAGCTTAAGGCCGCAGCAGAGCAACTCGTCAGGTCTTATTCAGATGACTTGGACATTACATTTATCGATGAACTGTGTCAGTTTGTAACATTTTCCAATATATTCACAGACAAGGAGCCAAAAGATATCAGCACTGAACTTTTCATGTACAAGCTTATCATGAAAAAGGGTGTGCAGGACACTTTCACAAACATTGAGATAGCTCTAAGGATATATCTAATTTTGATGGTAACAAACTGCAGTGGCGAGTGCTCCTTCTCAAAACTCAAATTAATTGAAAACCGATTAAGGACATCCATGAAGCAGGAACGACTTGTAAATTTGGCTATCATGAGCATCGAGTCAGATATACTACGTAATTGGACTTTAGTGACATCATCAGCGATTTTGCAGCACGAAAATCAAGGAAAGTGCCTGGATTGTAATGGTTATAACGTTATTCATTCGCTGATTTGTAATATATGTATGTGTTATTTGTTAGTTATGTTATACTATACTTTTTAATGAAAAAATTGAATAATTTTAACTCAATTTCTCTGCGTAAATAAATTTTGTAAATAACTTGTGTTCGTTTCATTTCGTGTTTTTGCATTACATATTTCAACACCTTGAAACAATGGGCCTCCCACCAAAATGGGCCCCGGGTCACCCACATCTTAAATCCGGCCCTGTACAAAACTACAAACAAAACAGAACACACATTATAAAAACGCACACACAAAGAACAAAACAAATTTGATCTATCTGGTGTTTACAAACTAAATTGCTCAGATTGCAACAAATTCTACATAGGCCAGACAGGACATTGCTTCAAACAGAGATACACTGAACACATAAAGGCATACACTCCACTACCAAATCCACCTTTGCAAAACACCTCATTGAAGCAAACCACACATACACAAACACCAACACCAACATGGAAATTCTACACGTACACACAAAAGGCCGAAAACTAGACACTCTTGAACAACTAGAAATATACTAACACACAAAAACACATAAAAACGACATCCTAAATGAACAGACCCAATTCAAATCACACGCATTATTTGAACATATCACACCCCACACACACAACATTGATCTTTCAAAAGATGGTGCTATCGCCAAGAACAAGACAGACAGTGCTCCCAGTGGCAGCCTCTGATGAAGCTTATAATAAAGAAAAAAATGGTTCAGGCTATAAGGTAAAAAGTTTAATTTTTACCAATAAAAAACTTGTGTTCCGAGTCGGTAGTGTTATACTTATAAGTAGTTAATCAACATCATGGACAACAAAATCCAAGAGTTATTCACACACACACACACACACACACACACACACACACACACACACACACACACACACACACACACACACACACACACACACACACACACACACACACACACACACACACACACACACACACACACACACACACACACACACACACACACACACACACACACACACACACACATACACACACACACACACACACATTGTTACAACATAATGATTGCACACGAGTCCCAATCACTGACATTAAGTTCTCAATGTAGTGACAACAAATGATCAGTGTGTTAACACTGTTTTACAAAGATCAGTATGCACAGCACTGTTATTAAAAATTAACTTATGAATTGGCAGGAAGTTGTCATCAATATTTGGGCAGGATCTTTTCAAAACTCTAAAGAGAATGTTGACAGGTTATACAATTCCTCCAGCCTGGGTAAGATCATGGGGTGTAACAATAATTTGATTTTGAGTCTGGAGAGAACACATAAAATCTGTATTTCACATATCTGCAGGATAATTTCAACAAAATAGGTACCTGTTTTTTTTTTCTGGTAACTAAAACATATAAATTTTGTTTTTAATTAATGCTGGTTAGGCCTATGTGAATTTATGGTGAAATCTGTAAACTGTTGCAGATGACTTTCTGGGTTTCTGAAATTATTTTTGTACATTTATTAATTATACAAAATTATAATTAATAAGTGCATCTTTCCCTGTTAAAAGACAGCAAAAGAAGGAATTGTTTAAATGACACAGGATGTTGTTTAGAAACCCATTTCCCATTGGTCTGTGGTTATTAAATATACAGGATATTTAATGAAGTTTCAAAAATTGTATTAATTCTATAACCAGTTTACCAGTTAACCATATGTTTGAAGTCTTTCACAGCCTATGCCATTCAAGAATTAAAAACTTCTGGGCTGACAAAAATTTTAACAACAGAAGACCACAGCCAATCAGCTAAGAAGTAGTTTTTGTCAGTAACTACCTATTAAAATTTTGTATACATACCACTCTATTTTGAAGAGTACTTTTGATAAGAGGTGTATTGAAGGCCCAGTATAATAAAGCTGGATGATGTGTGTAGACATCTGAGAAATTTTTTTGCCAATTTAACATTCGTATCAGAATACTTGTTGCTTGTCGAAATAAGTCACGATTTGGCATTTCCTTGTAGTAATGAGATAGTGATGATACCTGATGTTAATTAACAAGTTAGTATCACTTACTGCAAAATATATAGCACTACCTAATAATACGTATTTAAAATCACTGAAAACGTCTATCTAAATTTAACAAACAAACAAGTTCTTAATGCATTAAGCCCAAACAAAAAGAGAGATTTTATTTTTGGTATTCATATTTAATCTATAATCAAATTTATGATGGTATAGTTTAACAGTTTGAAGTGACAGATGCCTTATGAAGATGAATGTTAATACAAGCTGCACAAATATGCTATAATATTGTTATGATGGTCATACGGTATCGTCTTGTTGTGAAGTGGAAACAGAATAACTGACACCTATGAAGTCACTAATTACCAACTTTAATTAGTCACAAACAACAATTAAAAATCAACAAGGTACTCTCATACAATAATCCAAGTTAATTATGTCCAATACACACAATAAATATAACCTTATTACAGTTTTGCACTAATTAATATAATGATCACTTCCCACTAAACCACCGTGACAACTAACACTCTGTACTTAAATATCTACAGGTCTAAACCAAACTTCTAAGCCGGCCGATGATGCTTATATATACTCCACGTAGGTTCTAGAGTAATCTTCCATTTTCCAGGTGGCTTGAAGAGTATATTTTGTGTAGTTACATCCGCTAGAACAATCTGGAGACTAGGTCAAAGCCTGACCAATGCAACAAAATGGCTGCGTGCACTAGTATAACCTCTTCTTTAGAGTTATAACGGAGGGAACCCAAAATAATTGGTTCTGCCAATTATTTCAGGCTGCCTTATTCGAGACGAGCTGAAATTTAAATCAGAACAACACACAGTAACACATACAAGGAATCAGGGAAGGTGAAACTGTTGATTTATATACTCAGTAAATGTGTGTAACAAGAAGACTTGCTTTATTAAACATTTGAAATATAACATTTACTCCAAAGAACAGATCCCATGACGTTATTAATTAAATTAGTAAAATTAAATGAAATGCTTTATTTAGAATATGGGATCACAACAAATTTATCTAGCTATACCCCCGGATCCGGGTAACCATTGGTATTTAGTCTCTAATCTTTTAATTATATTTAATTCAAAATTTTATCTTGCAAGACTTTTACCTTTTTGCTTCATATATATTCCATTAGAAGAATGGTATTAATAACACTACGTTACGTTAATATCTAAATTGTTACAATTGAATGATATTGAATAGTTACAATTAAATTCTCAAAATTTAAGTTTTTATATTCTTATAAAATCAATCGTCTCTGTAAGTCTCTTAAATAGAGTATTGTGTTACAAAAAATATTATCATTATTCCTCGATAGACGTGCTATCGAGTCACCTCTATTTTTTGGATGTAGTAATCGCCTCCATGTGGTTCCGTCTTGGGAGTCCTAAAACGTCGTCCTCGTCTTGGTCTGGTCTCTGTTGTTCACGGCTTAATACGTCTGCAGGATAGGTAGAGTCTTCTACACAGATACTCGTTGATTCTCAGATGTCTCGAACTGCATCATCAGTAGGGTATACTAGAGTTCTCATTTAGATGGTCCATGACCACAGGTCAGATGTTGAAAAGATTCGTCTATCGGTGAAGATTGCAGTCATCGTTTTTTCTTTATTAACACTCGTCGTTTGTAGTTACATCTTTCTTCTTGTTACAAAATTTTTGGAATTTTCTTTTTGTTAACGTTACATGTTACACTTTTTGTAACGGTTAGTAAAATACAAAATAATAATTAATTAATCCACACTAACAACAAATTGTATAACTTTTGAACAGAGCATTTTGCTCGTGCGTCTGCACAGCTGGGCGTCCTCATCGCAAGAGAGCGATTTTTCGTCCGCTACCCTTGTACATGACGAGAGAGAGTGGGGTGTTTATTCCGCGAGCATATATAGTTCCTGTTTTCTCTTTAAATAAACTTTTTATTTATACAAACTATCGCTAGATAAAAATACATCATTTAAATTAATTGTTTTAGTTACTATCTGTGTCTACAGATACTTTAATTATTAACATTAGTTTACTCTATTATTTTTTAATTACAGTAGACTCGGAAAACATGTCGAGTCCGGTATCAACAGGTAGGCGCTTGATAGCAAGCAAAGGGTTAAATACGAACATAATAATTATTTACAATATGCCTTTTCTTTATGGATACTTTGCCCTTATTAATTACTTCTTCCATTCACACTTAGTACCTACATGTTATTATTATTATTATTATTGTGAGATTTAAATGGTTAATTGTACGCAACCTTAATTAATTAAATTTTTTTTTATTCTGTAAATGTCACAATTTAAATCGTCACATACTCCGCCTCCTTACCAACACAGACTCCTAAAATTTTGGTCAGCTATGTACCGAGAGTATGCTTGGGGGTTCCATATGAAATTTCTTATTATTATTATCTTTTATTATTATTGCACGGTTTATTTGTTTTAAATTCTCTTTAAATGATCTTAATTCTCATTTAAATGTTCCTCCTCCGTGAAATTCCCTTTTTCTCACTAAATACAGTACTTACTCATAATACTAATTTCCCTAATTGCAGCAACTCACAATATCGTGGCCCGACTGACATCAGCTTACTCTAACTCTACACGTTAGCTTTCAGCATTCAAAAAAAAAAAATGATCTCTTGGCTCATCATTATCCTTTTCAGTCGGCGCCGTTGTGACTCGTTACTTAACATGTATAATCACTTCTGGATTATATATCATAAACTTATTTCTAATGTAATCTAAAGAGGATCCCATACTCCACTTTAGATCACTGTTTTGAGAGAAGCGGAATTTCACGAAGATACTTTTCATTTAACTCTTTAACAATTACTAGACAACTTGGCGGAAGGGGAGACACTTTACACAATGCATTGTAATCCACTCGCGGTGGCATTCATTGTTTAGGGAGAGCAACCTTTAATACAATTGAGAGGGTGCCTGCTTAATACAATACTGAACACGCTTCCTTTTCTCTAACTTGCCACAACTGGGGTGTTTACACTACGCAACGTAACTTTTATTATTATTATTCACTTTTCTCTTATTTACTGCGATACGATTTACTACTACTTATTTACACGTTACACAAATTTGTTTAACTTAAGATTTATTTAGCAATTATGACTATTTAAGCAATTATTAATCACTTATTATTACTTTAGGGTTTAAAAAACAACTTACCTCGAATTATTTCCTATACACTTTAATACATTGTAAACATTTATTAACAGAGATTATTATTAAACCGTTGGCATTAAATTCTACATAAACGATCAGCTCTTGGTACTCATTTTCTTTTCTTCTGTGACCTTCCCTTTATCTTGTTTCTTAAAATCTAACTTAATTTTATTTCTACTACTAATTTACGTAACCTCACAACATCATGGCCCGACTGATTACATCTTGTATACTCTAACTCTAGTAGTTAGTTTTCTGCTACTTTCTTTAACTCTTGTAAAGAATTTTTCTTTAACCCTTGTAAAGAATTTTTCAGTGCGGCGCCATTGTGACTGTGTTACGTTCCTTATATCTATTTCGCTTATTTATACTTAAGATAATCTAAAGTTGATCCCATACTCAACCTTAGATTATTTCTAATTCTAGTTGCTTACTTTACTGAGATAAGCGGAATGTCATGAAGGGGAATCTTTATTCACTTCTAAGCAATTAACTGTAACACACTAAACAAGAGGGGACAAACACTTTACTTTCAACGATCAGCTGTTACGCTGGAATGTGGGTCAAACTAGTTTTAAACAATGGCCTCGTTTATGAGTACAAAGGGCAGAAGTCAACTCGAGGGTGGATATTTCTCTATTGTTCCATTTAACAATAGCTGGCGGCTAGGGACTTATTTTCAAGCAGGACACAACTTATTTATTATTATTCACACATATTATTCATTTCTTTTTACTTATTTCACTAATACACTTTTATAATTATAATTCTACTAACGTGTTATAATAATTTACGATATTATTAAACTTTTATTTTAAATGACATTACTTATTATTAGTACTTTGGTCTGATTTAAGAGACGGTTTCTTTTTTTTTGAACTAGTTTATTTACTTAGGGAAACATCATTCCATTAAATTAATTAGTACACTTGTTTTATTTAATTCGATTTAATTTTCAACAAAGGGGAGATACATGTTTACTAGGCACAAGAAGACACACAGGAAAGGACACGCTTCTTATAACAATAGAGCTATCACAGAGGGTGAAGTAATTGTTTCATTCCGCGATGGGGGAGGTTCACAATGACAAAATACACACTAACAGGAACAGACAAGAATTCAACCGGTCTGGTATTGTTTACCAACAGACGTGTTGTAGAATGAACTTTTGACAAGCTCCTACATGTTTTGTTTACATGTGATTATATGTTAATCTTACTTTACACATATCATATTTCCTAATAAAATTATCTATACTATATTACTATAATATTAATTATTATTTTATCTTATTTAAATTTCTGACACATATTAAAATACACGAGTAAATAAATCAACAGCTTATGAATAGGGACACAATTACTGTTTAGCAACACAAGTCACAAAATTTTTTTTTTATTAGTAGCAAAATTTAAACAAATTAGCAGAGTGGCGCATCTTATAACCTTTTCTTTAGTTATAATGGAGGGAACCCAAAATAATTGGTTCTGCCAATTATTTCAGGCTGCCTTATTCGAGACGAGCTGAAATTTAAATCAGAACAACACACAGTAACACATACAAGGAATCAGGGAAGGTGAAACTGTTGATTTATATACTCAGTAAATGTGTGTAACAAGAAGACTTGCTTTATTAAACATTTGAAATATAACATTTACTCCAAAGAACAGATCCCATGACGTTATTAATTAAATTAGTAAAATTAAATGAAATGCTTTATTTAGAATATGGGATCACAACAAATTTATCTAGCTATACCCCCGGATCCGGGTAACCATTGGTATTTAGTCTCTAATCTTTTAATTATATTTAATTCAAAATTTTATCTTGCAAGACTTTTACCTTTTTGCTTCATATATATTCCATTAGAAGAATGGTATTAATAACACTACGTTACGTTAATATCTAAATTGTTACAATTGAATGATATTGAATAGTTACAATTAAATTCTCAAAATTTAAGTTTTTATATTCTTATAAAATCAATCGTCTCTGTAAGTCTCTTAAATAGGGTATTGTGTTACAAAAAATATTATCATTATTCCTCGATAGACGTGCTATCGAGTCACCTCTATTTTTTGGATGTAGTAATCGCCTCCATGTGGTTCCGTCTTGGGAGTCCTAAAACGTCGTCCTCGTCTTGGTCTGGTCTCTGTTGTTCACGGCTTAATACGTCTGCAGGATAGGTAGAGTCTTCTACACAGATACTCGTTGATTCTCAGATGTCTCGAACTGCATCATCAGTAGGGTATACTAGAGTTCTCATTTAGATGGTCCATGACCACAGGTCAGATGTTGAAAAGATTCGTCTATCGGTGAAGATTGCAGTCATCGTTTTTTCTTTATTAACACTCGTCGTTTGTAGTTACATCTTTCTTCTTGTTACAAAATTTTTGGAATTTTCTTTTTGTTAACGTTACATGTTACACTTTTTGTAACGGTTAGTAAAATACAAAATAATAATTAATTAATCCACACTAACAACAAATTGTATAACTTTTGAACAGAGCATTTTGCTCGTGCGTCTGCACAGCTGGGCGTCCTCATCGCAAGAGAGCGATTTTTCGTCCGCTACCCTTGTACATGACGAGAGAGAGTGGGGTGTTTATTCCGCGAGCATATATAGTTCCTGTTTTCTCTTTAAATAAACTTTTTATTTATACAAACTATCGCTAGATAAAAATACATCATTTAAATTAATTGTTTTAGTTACTATCTGTGTCTACAGATACTTTAATTATTAACATTAGTTTACTCTATTATTTTTTAATTACAGTAGACTCGGAAAACATGTCGAGTCCGGTATCAACAGGTAGGCGCTTGATAGCAAGCAAAGGGTTAAATACGAACATAATAATTATTTACAATATGCCTTTTCTTTATGGATACTTTGCCCTTATTAATTACTTCTTCCATTCACACTTAGTACCTACATGTTTTTATTATTATTATTGTGAGATTTAAATGGTTAATTGTACGCAACCTTAATTAATTAAATTTTTTTTTTATTCTGTAAATGTCACAATTTAAATCGTCACACTAGGCTAGTCAAGAAACATGTAGAAAACAAAACAATCTTGAATTTTCAAGAGCTAAATAGAGGCAGGTGGGGGCTGACTAATTCAGGGCATGTAATGGAAACTATGGCATGTGTGTCAACTGTAAATGATGTTGGTTTACTTCAGCAAATCAAGTTTCCATTGGTCTTATGAAACATGGAAACTCTCTCTTGCTCCGGGGCTTTATTTTTCCTATTTGTACATTCACACCCTTCTCTCTGTATTTTATTCTTTCAACAATCTACCTGAAGATGTCCACATTTTCCACATTTGTAACAGTTAGGTCTTCTGTCTCTTTCTCATTGTTCAAATCATTGTGACACTCTTGACCTTTCTAATGTGTGTCTTGTAATATTTATTTCTGTCCACATCTTTCCACATCATAGTGGCAATGTGATGCTGGTATCTTCTGACTACTGTGTAACGACATAAACTCATTAATGTAAAGGGATGCTGACATGGCAGCTTCAAACTCAAGGATGTGAACAAGAGCTTCTGAGCTATATCGATGTCTTGTCATTTGTAACACTTGCTGGAGTTCTGCATTGCAAATCTCATTTGAAAATCCTCTAGTGCTTCAGGATAGGCCAGTCTAATTAGCTGTCGATAGTTGCTTCAAAGTCTTGAAGACTCTCCCCAGAATGCTATCGCCTTGCCCTCATAGTACACATCGCACAAATGTTTATCACCATACCTTAACTCTACAGCTTTTATCAATTCAGTGTAGGTGTTCTGGCTATCAGGTGGCACTTTCTATAGTAGCTCTGCGCAGGTCCTTTTAAAGTGAGAATGGGTGAAACTGCTTTGGCTTTATCCATCCAATTATTTGCACATGTAGTGGCTTCAAACTGCTGAAGATGCATCATCCAGTGAGTGCTTCCATCGAATGTTGGAAATTTGACATGAACTACCCAACTGCAGAAAAACCCACTTTCTCTTAGCCCTCTATTACACTAGGCAACATGTGGCGGGCAACTTGTTGCTGAGGTCGTCTAGTAACATAGTAACATTTATATGGGAGCCTATTATACTAAGCCACTTGTTGATATGGGTCGACAACTAGTGGATGACGGTGGACGAGATCGGCAACTTCCCGACCACTCTGAAGTTGCTGACGCTGGACGTGGGGCATTGTTTCAGATGGGAGCTATTACACTGGGCAACATGTGGCGCACCACTCTCGCTTCCGCGCATGCGCACTTCGCCCCATACACCACTTTAACTGTGTCTGGGATGGCAGACGAGAGGCCCAGTTGTCATTTCGCATTCAATACGCAAGACATAACCTCCTTCAGTGTGAAGGTGTTGTTTAGTATATTATCATAATGTTTTACTGGTGCTAACGTAATTTGTGCTTAGTTATAAGGGTTGTTCTTTCTGATTGATCATGGAAAACGAAAATGATAGTACTGAAAGGGGGGAAAATAGTGACAAACCAAATAAGAAGAATGAGGCAATGAAGAAATTAACAAAATTACTTGACACTAAAGTGAATTCAGAAGATTTGATTTGTGAAATAGAAAACCATCCTGAACTGTGGGACTGCAAAAGTGAAGAATATGCTAACAAAACAGTTAAACTTAATGCATGGCATGATATTTTGCTAGTATTTTTCTCTGACTTCGATGACATGGCTTTAAGTGAAAAGAATGTACTAGGTAAGTTGCTCAATTTTGCATGTTACAAATGTCATTTATGTACAGGATTTTCCATAAAAAGAAACATTAGTTCATCTGTAGTGTCTCAAAAATTTTAAACATTCTTGGTTTCTAGCATCTAGTTGTTGTACACACATTGTAAATATAGAATTGCTTTTAAAAGGTCTTTGCCTGATCCGTTTTCAAGTAGGGATAAAAAATGTGATACAATATACAGGGTGTGCAAAAAAACACAACGTATTATATTTTCCCTTTTCTTACTAATTGTAGCATGGGATTTTGTTTTATATATGAAACACCTCTATTTCCAATGTGAAAAATTACTTTTTCTTTACATTACAGAAGTAATGTACTAACCAAGGAAAAGTATTTTTACAAAAAAAATATAGTTTTTAAAATGCAAAAAATCTGCTTTATTTTGTCTATTTTTTATACAAAGATAACAAAAAATTGGAAAAATATAAAATGTTTAGTATTTTTTCTAATAAGTAAAAAGTCGCAATTTCTTAACAAATAAATTGTGAGTAAGTAATATATTTTCAGTTATTTTTAATACATTGGTAAGGAAATTACTTAAATTCAACTTAACTTATAGATACTGTATTAACACCTCTACAAATGTGTTCATGAACCTCTACAGAAGACGATCCATCGTATATATCCTTGCCTACATACGATCGATTTGCCACGGAACGGAACCTTCTTCACTGAGGAAGTAGTCAGCAAACATATCCCTCAGTTTACTAGCCTTTTTTGGTGGTTTGTCAATAATGGGATCCATATCGAATGGTCCTTCCACCGTTAACGTGTCCTCAATGCGATAGCCATCCCTTTGTCTTACGAAATTGTGTAGCACACAGCATACTTTAATAATGTCTTCACATAATGATATGTCAACATTCATTGGCCTGTGGAATATTCGCCATTTGTTTGCGAGTATTCCAAAGGTACAAAATGTTCCTACGTGCACGACAAAGCCTGTAATTGAATACACGTTTCTTGACAGTGAGACATTTACCTGCATACGGTCTTAGAATATTCGTTGATAGGCCAAATCCCTCGTCTGCAACAATTGCAAAAGGCATGGGTTCATCAAGACCTGTGAAGGAGTTCTGAGGAGGAGGAATGTTTAATGAACCATTTTGAAGTCTTTTGAAAAACACACTCTCTTTGAATACGGTTGAATCTGATGATTTACTATACGCACCCACATCAATAAAGATGAATTTGTACGACGCATCGCACATAGCCATAAGAAGTACAGAGAAGTAGTTCTTATAGTTATAGTATAAGGAACCACTATGTTGAGGTTTGATACGTCTGATGTGTTTCCCGTCAATCGCTCCAATACAATGTGGAAAGTTTGTCTTCTCGTAAAATTCAGCTGCAGTTTCAAGCCAAAACTTTTCTGTAAATTGTGGAAAGCATTTTGGCATGACACACTTCCAAATAGCTTTACAAACTTGTCTTACAATCATGGATATTGCAGGCTGACTTATTCTATATTGATATTGGAGGTCGATCATTGATGTTCCAATTGGCAGATACCTGTAAAAAACAGAGACCATTAATACAAAACAATTTTAACTACATTAACTACTCACAAAAACATACGCACCAATATATAAAGGGCGGGTTGTAGTCAGTGTTAGAAAATTTTTCTATTATAGTATACACTTAGTGGAGTAGAAAACCACTAAGACAATTATCTGAAACTGCCAAAAAATAGTGAATTGTGTAAAAACATCCTTGACTTACTTTCATGTTTTTTTGAATTGTTCTAGAAATTTGAAATTCAATAAGTAGTACACAGTAATTACTTTTTCATAAAAGTAATGGTCATCTTATAATAACAATTTTATAAGCTTTAAAAAAAAAAAATGCAAGTATTCAATTACTGAGCGGAAATTATAAGTTTCTGTCTGAAAGTCAAGAATTTTTGAAAAAATACTAAAAAATTAATTACTGCAAGGCCATTTGAGATAAATATTTTCTAAGTGGTTTCCTACTACAATAAGTATGTACTGTTACAAGAAAAAAATTGTTTAACACTGACTACCACCCACCCTGTACAACACACCACCTATGAAGTTTGGTTTATGAAAATTTATAATTATTATTTCTAAGGTTAAAACAAAAAAACCCTACTGCATTTTAGTAATTTTTTGTTGCCTATACATTTTGGTTTATTTTCAGTGACAATCATTCAGAAAAGGTGGAAGTCCATTCGTACTTGCTATGCGAGAGAAATTCAGAAAAAGAAGGAAGTAAAGAGTGGATCGGGGGCAAAGGCCCGTAAGCAGTATGTCTATTTTGAGCAGTTGAGTTTTTTAGAAACGTTATGTAAGAAAACTGCTAGTACATTGGATCACAACAATGACAGAGATTACAGTGTCGAGGGAAACAATGATAATACTGACGCGACTGGCTCGCTAGAGGTTGAAGGTATTTCAAAATCTAAAAGTAAAAGCAACAAGAAAATAAGAAAGGACGAAGATAACCTTATTGAAATTTTGAAGAAAAAAATTGTTACTGAAGAAGAAACACATGATGAAAAACATGAAGATAAGTTGTTTTTACTGTCACTTGTCTCAGAAATAAATAAAGTCCCTCCAGAAAGGAAGTTAAAGCTTAGAAGTGACATTATTGCAGCCGTTGCTGCTGCTCAAACCCCCATCACTCAACAATGGGCACCAATGCCAAATACAGGCCAGTTTGGATATCAACAGTATTCGTTACAACCACAATCATTTCCAAATTCCGCAGGATATTCCTATCAAGCTCAACATTACCGAAGTCCAAACCATCAGCAACATCCTCACCATCACCATCATACCTAAATCCTACAGGATTTTCCAATCAAATAAAACAATGCCGAAATCCAAACCCCCTGCAACATACATCAACACCAAAGGCAATCCAAAATTCAACCAGAAATTCACAGCAACTATTGGAATACCAAAGTCAAAATCAATCTTGCCTATCCGTAGAAAGCAGCTCCAACGGACAATCACCAGTGGCTTTGCCTGCAGAGTCCGACAGTAGCAACACCCAAATAAGTGATTTTTTACTATTTTAATTTTTCTTTCTGTTTACTTTTAAAATAATGAGTTATGTAACATTGTATTTTTGTAAGAATTCAACGGAGAGATGAAGTTTCTTTTTGTTTTAGGAAAGTGTGTCATAATTGCTTATTGTTTACAGATTATTTTAATGTTTGTTTTTTTCATCCAAGACTTTTTAATATCTTAAAATGTAGTTTGTTAATTTTTTTGTATAAAGTGAAAAACGTTACAATAAAATTTAAGTTAAATTTCGTACTTTAAAACAAGTGAAAATAATATTGTAGAAATTAAGTTAAGTTTTGTTTTGAATAAATATAACAAATAAAATCTAAATACTGTGTGTTTTAACCCCAATCTTCTCCATTTCCAAAATATTTCTATTCTTACAGAATATAACTTAACTACTTCCTTTAATTAATTGTACAGATCACTTACCTCAGGGTTACGACTAACTTTTCTTCTGGTGGTATGCTTCACTTCATTTTGGTATCAGTCTGCTTTGACCAAGTCCAACAATTCATCAAATGATTGTTTTGACATACGAAAATAGTTTAAAAAATTATTTTCGTCCACGCACAGATCATCGAACAGTGTGTAGTATAATCCTTTATCCATCCTTGTTGATAACATAGGGTGTATGTACATACGTCTTCTCCGAGCTCTGCGTCTTCTTTTCTTTAATAACAAAGCGAGTAGTAGAAGCTCTTCATTCCTTGACGCCATTTTCTTGACTAATCATCAACATGTGGCCGAGAGCATTTTAGCCCTCGTCAACTAGTTGTCCGAGGTCGGACAACTAGTTGCCCGCCACATGTTGCCTAGTGTAATAGAAGCCTTCACTTCATTTCCTATGCACCTTTCAGTCTTTATTATTAGCACTAGCTCTTCAGCCATTTATTTCTAAATGCATGGCTGTATTTTCATTAACTCCTTTATTTCACTTTTAATTTTTTCTCTTATGTTTGCAACTGACTCTTCTACTGTAATGGATACTTTGATCAATATTACTTCTTCTATATTTTCTACTTAAGCTATTTTATTTGACATTGTTTCTTTTATGTCAGTTATTTTTAATTTGACTGATTCTTGTACCTCCGATATTCTAGCACTTGTTTATTCAGCTCACCTTGCAACAGACCCAGCTCTGCAGCATTATATTCTTCCAATTATTTTTGTTCCTGTATCAATGCTTTTACGTCTCATGCGGCTTACTTACATGCATATTTTAGTCATTCCTCCGATACAAGCAACAGGGTTTTCTGCTGTTCGTGTGTTTCCAGCAAGAGTGTTTTCTGTCGTTTGTCTGCTTCTTCTGCTTCCTGTCGGTGATGTTCCTCTGTCTTCAACAGCAGCTCTTGGAAAGTTTCCATCATTTGACTGGTATCCATTTTGGTAAATTAATTACCACATGCACTACTCTTCTATGGAGTGTCTTCTGTTTCCACTGTACTGTTTAAAAACGTCATATCCCACTTCTGATGCCACTATTATGAGTTACACAGAATTGGTTTGAGTTGTTATTCTGTTTCCACTGTACTCACGAAGATAGCATTTGACAGTCGACCACATACACAATAAAACAATATATTTGATACACATATAGTCAAAATAATATGCATGTTTGTCATCCATAGTACTAAAACTTTGTAATGCATATTATTTGTAACTCTTAATTATTCATATTCACCTTACACTTACAAAGATAAGAATTGTTTCAGAACTGTATAAAATACACTGGCACCTTTCCTAATCACAAATGAAATTGTCACAGTTTTACAATATTTCTACACAGTTTCTTCCCATTCACTTGTTTGTTATTTTACCCTAACATATATATGTATATGTGTGGGATTCAATTGTTCTGTTAAATAACACATGTTAAAAAAAACTAAAAAACAAAAAATGATACAGGATTATTATTGTTTATACAAATTACAAGACAACTTTTATGGTGATACATATTTTTTATAAACTTACAGAAAAATTAAACCATAATGCTTTAAGCACCAACATAGGAAGTGAGTTTTTAAGAGATACTAAAAACTGGCAAAACACTGTAAGATGTGGATAGCTGATATCTGGGCTGGAAAAAAAAACACAAGATGTTTATAATTATATTAAAAATTATATATATATATAAAAAGTTAAAAGTGTACTGCTTTGGAAGATATAACAAAATTTCAGAAGTCGGGTAAGAACAAAATGTGTTATACTGTTAATCAAACTGAATTCCTGTAAAGCTGAATGTATGTGCATGTGTGCATATTAAAAGTTTGATCATGTAATCATGGAGGCTGACTGATTAGTCACCATCTAATAAATAATGTACAGGACTATATTTATACAAAAGGATTTTTAAAATTATAAAAAAGATAACTTACAACATTCTTAGAAACTTTTCAAGTATCATTTCTTTATTGATTAACCAGACAAAATTGTAACAGAACATTAGGTTTTTATTCACTTCATCACCAAAAGTCATTCCTACTATTTACATAAAATATTCCAAAAGCCACATCTTCCCTCTTCATTCCCTCTACATTTCTACATCTGTTCTGGTATCTTCCTCAAAGTGGGTTTCTGTGTTCCATTGTGCTGCTTATCTGTATGTTGTCTCATAACTGGTTCACTGTGAGTTATTGCTGGTGGCAGATGGCTCTCACATGAACAACAGAACACAGATACACACTTTTGTAGAAGACATTAATATTTAGCTGAAGCAAGAAAGAACAATGAAGAGGAAGAATGCAGTCATATCCAAAAAAACAACACCAAATGTACATATTTGTGTGTGTGTGTGTGTGTGTGTGTGTGTGCGCGCGCGTGCGTGTTTTGCATACATTTAACGATATTCAATCAACAATATTCATCAGACATACATTGTATTAGATATATTTAATTATAGGATAATGTTCTCTACTTTAAACAATTAATTATTAAAAATTACCTGCTTGAGCTCTGAATCAAGAAGTACATGTAGATAATAACTGCATACTGTGCAGATGGTGAAGATGATTTTATTAAAACTTGAGACCATTTTGATGTTTCCAATGGTAACGTATTCAGTCCTGTATATAGCAACTGATATAAATCTTTATAATTAATTTCTGATTCTTCATATAGTACACTTCTACTTAAGTTAATTAGTATTTGCAGAAGTAGTTTATTAACATGGCCTGCTAATTCTCTACACCTGCAATAAATAGAATTCAACTGTGTCATACTAGAATCTTATTATAGTGTTATTTCCCAAGAAAATTTATTGTAGTTAAACATCATTCCAAAAATATTAGAAGTAAAGGTGGTTATTAAAATATTTTGTTATAATGAGTAAAAACCCAACCAATCAGTGAGTTTAATAATACACTGATATAATTTAGTGATATATATTATAATAATCCCTCCTGTGTACTGTTTATAGTAAGTCCCACGTTATGAGCGTCAATTTATAACTTACCGGGTACGTACCTCTCTTGTCTTCCTCTCTTTATTTATTTAATATGCCAATTTCTTATATATCTTGGTTTGTTAGATATAATAATATAGTTACTTATGACTACCTTATCTCTCTATTTAATCTAAAAGTGTTGGTGTGAATGAGACTTATGTATGTAGGGTGTTATTCAAAAATTCCGCTCAAGCCTATTCTGCCTTGGAGAGAATTAGAGACATTTCGTATGTAATTCTCCTCTCTTTGGTATCTGAGAAGTCCGCAACAAGCGCTGCAGTTCCAAGACAAATGAAATTTAGAGGTTAACCCACTGCGTATGGTGATTAGTTGTTATACTCTCTATCTGTTTATTCTTATTCACACTTCATTAAATAATACATAAAGGATAAGATCTTGAAATTATACAATGATTCTTTATTAATTCAAATATTTAACATCCAATAAGATTGTTCTTACTTGAGATACGAAAAGGCTATAAGTTTGAGTTAATCGATTATAGATCGGTACAATGGTTATATTAAATTCAGTTATGATAGGTTTTATAATTTATTTAGATACAGGGCATGAAGGTTCTTTCAACTGCGGGGAAGATTAAAAATACATAAATAGGAATGCAAGATATTACAAGATTAAAGTGTTATTTGATTTAATATTATTTATATAATTGAAGTTTTTACCGTTCGCTGGGCCATGCGACTCGGGAAGGCTGTTCGCTTCTAACCTTGTTAGTTGTCGTTCCGTATCAAACGCAGATGATATGTTTCTCTTCAGTCTTGTCTTCAAGGTTGTAATAAAAGTGGAATCCTTGGTCCTGGGTTGATGCAGGAATACCGCTCCTTTTGTTCACCAATGGCCCAACTTGTGATTACGTGCTTCGACAAACTCTGGATCCAAATACATTTTCTACTGTATGATGTAAACTGCGATGTCCAATGTGATTTGATGGTTATTCTATTTTCTTTTGGTTTAACGGATTAACTCTTTACACAGGTAGTTCTTTATCTGGTTTTATTACTTCATTAAATTAACATTCGTTTCATGATCTGATATTGGGCAATCCAAGTGATTCCTTTGAATTCAATTACTTATTATCGTTTTGTACTATACAATTATACAATTTGGTTAATGTTTATTTGGCCCAAATTATGGTAATTAGTCCTTCATTTATTGTGAATGTCGATATATTTAATAATTTAAATTAATTCAGTTTTTTAATAGACAATCTCTTGTGGTTATTCTCTTCTCGTTCATGTCATAAATTACACTAATCAAAATCAACAAATTATATTCATTTTGTCGTCCCTAGCAACAAATTTTTTTATTCTTATTCAATGTTTTGTTATATAGTGATAATTTCATATATTATTCTTCCACTCATCAAAATAATTCCTTATTAAACTTCCATTATATCAAAATATAATCTTATTTATAGATTGTTTACTAATTTCTTTATATTCTGCTGGTTTTTCACTCTTAGTCTGTTTCTTTTAATAATTATTATTTTTCCGATATCAAACATTATCTATCGATATCATTGCACTATGGCATTATCATAATTTGTTTATATTGAGTTTGGTTATTATTTATTATTAATTATTATTGGTTTTTACTAACTCATTGAATTATATTTAGTATTTATTATTAAATTCTTTACCTAACCTTTCTGCTCTGAGTTATTATACAGTGTTATTGGCTGTTAGGCCTGTTATTATAGTTTGATCAATTTTTGAATTTAACTTGTTAACAACTATAGCCTTTTTATACAAGTTTACAAACATAATCAACTTTTAACTACATACATGTACACAAATAATTATCTTTATGATATCTAACAATAACTTTATCTTGACCTATAGATCACACATAAGAAAAATGAAATCAATAACTGAGTTCAATCACAGTTCTAAAACAGTAAACAAATAATACATATTACTTCATTATTTGATATTCTATCAACAAGTAAGCATTCATATGATAACACAAACTTTAACATCATATTTATGATAACAACATAACATTATACAATTCATAATCATTATTTTAGATTAACTTATAACGTACATTATTGACTCATTCTTATCTATTTTCATACCATCAATTACTTTAAAATAGTCAATATTAGTTTTCTTTCTTACAACTTTTTATCAATGTTTTTTATTTATTTACCTCTCACTGAACATTGAGATTTCTCACTATTGTCTTTATTACATGTTTATTTTCTATTACTATTACTACCTTGCATTCTTATTATTTTTATACAATAATGAATTTAACACTCTGACCCTTTTATTAGTGTGGGATATAAATATTTACTTCCCTATTCTATTTTTAATAGTTTTCTTTATGTAACGTCGGGGACCGCATTTCTGTTGTGTTACATATACTCCCCCTCCTAAAGAAGTTTAATTTACCTGAATGTAATTTAGGTCAAGTAAACTTATATCCTTTACATGCCTTTCCTTCATATCAATTTCAATGGTCGACGATGGAATTCTCAATGTAACTTGTTTAGACTTGTATCTACAACTTTCTATTTAATGACATTTTATTACTCATATTAACATTCTTGGGTTCTCTTTTTTTTCTTTTAACAGTATTTGTTGATGGTTGGTTACAATACTCAATGAAACTTTAGGTTGACTTCTCTTCTATTGCTAGTTACTGCTATCAATGCATTTCTCCATTATTCTTCTGTCAGCTATTGGATGATGCGCACCGTGAGGACTAAAATTCTGATTATAATCCAGGCACGGTGGACCAAAAATATGGCTGATCCCGGCCCAAGTGGGCCGAAACAGTTTAAGAAAAGTAACGTTCCGCAAGTGCGGACCGGAAGAGTTAATTTGTTCAGCCCGAGCGGGCGAACATTATGTATCTTGCATTAAATATTTGTCTGCTGGTCTTCCATTATGATTGAAGATGTTGTGTAGGATGTATTAAATTACATTAAGAAATAAGAGAAGTGGACTGTATACGAATAGTTTTAATAATTTGAATGATCACATTACAGCTGTAATAAATTGAAAGAAGGCTGGCTAATGCTGCATATTGAATTAATAATTAATAAATTTAGTTAAGAATGAAGTTGTGGCGCTAGTTGGCCATGATAGAAAATAGTAAGGCCTAAGGCCTACATCTAATGTCGACACTAACTTGACGGAAAGGTCCGGCGAACCGAACGCCGAGATTACTGAATGTGCACTGGTCAAAGTACGATTACGCGAACGTTGATGAGATATAAATCAGATTAGCCAACCTAGTAAAATAAAATCATCGCGCTACCGTCCATAAGCTGCCCGTCAAAAATCAAAAAGATTTTTTAATACATTCTTTAATAAATTATAATACATTTACAATTCAATTTGAAATAGTGGAGTTTTAATAATTAGAATCAGCTTCAAGGCTGAGTTGAACCTTGAGTTGAGATTAGATAACGGCAATCGGCCGCTAATTTGAGATAAGCATGCAGATAGGCGACTGTAAGCCAAAGTTTGGCAAACAGCTGTTTCATGTACCACTAAGTCTGGTTAACCAATATTACTGACACAAGTGCGCAGTACGTAACATTACAAAACATGAACGAGAAATACATAATATGCAAGTCATAGAGTTAGCTTAATGCTAGCTAAGTTCCGTAGACCTGTACAGAAGTTCATTACATGAATAAAATTGTTGTTGAACATGTTACAGTTGCATGTTTCATTGTATATTCAGGAGGGCGACATGTATCGACCTAAATACGCTATTCCTGAAGTTTCAGGAATTTACAATGTATGCCAACGTGTGAGCAAGCTAGATGCTGAATGTAGCCCAGATATGACGTGTATGTCATAATTTAAATAAAGAATTGTGCATGCTTACTTACAAAAATGAATAAAATATAAGTACAATATAAATAAATTAGACAAGGCAGTTACACACGGTAGACGCTTACAATAGTTTACATCGACACAATTTATGTGAATACAACAATAATAATTTGCATAATTACAAGATAAATAATTGTAATGTCAGCCAACAATACAATACTGAAATTACAGAAACAATTTAAGACATTCACAAAATAGTACATATTTATCAGCAACAATATAAAGAAATGAATGCATGGTTACTTGACAGCAAACATGCGAATATTATGTAATAACATTCATAAATAAGACCACCCAAAGACATGCAGTACACCCCATGACATCAATGAAAGTGTGACATAGTATGCCACAAAAATTAACATACAATACAAATATTAAGATATCACCAGAACTGTGATACTCAGAAGCGTGCCATGACGCAAAATTGACAAAAATATTGTGACAATCCATCACAGTCATGTTGACCAAATGGTCGTAATAAATAATAAGTCAATGGCGGAATAAAGCCGCATTGTGCTGTAACCATAGTGTCACATCTCGTCTCGCGCTGGCAGTAAGGTCGGACACCAATTCCAGGTGAATAGACCTAGTTGCTAAGCAAACAAACAGAGACACGTATGCCTTAGTAAGAGTTCTAGACTTCTGCCCGCCATGACGAATCATGAAGGGACCACCATAATCAACCGCGCAAAATAGAAACGGCCTTGAAGGAGTGACTCTAGGGGATGGCAAGATGCCAAGCCTCTGAACCTGCTGTGTGGCGCTAAACCTGATGCACTTGAGACACTTACGAATAATGGAACGGATGACTAGCCGGGCATTAACAATCCACCAACGTTGACGCAGTGAATGATGCACGAGCTGCGCACCAGCATGAAGCAAACGAATGTGTTCGCGTTCGATGATAAGGCGTGTGACATGCGCCGATGGGGGTAGTACGATAGGATGTTTCGAGTCGCAAGATAACTGGGAATGCTGCAATCGTCCGCCCACGCGTATCACTCCAGTGTCGTCAAGAAACGGGTCGAGAGAGGCTAACTTGCTTCTGATGGAAACAGAAGATCCGTTCCGAAGACAACTAATTTCGCCTGGGAAGTGGGTCGATTGAGATTGCCTTATAAAGAAATTAAGAGACTGATGAATTTCCGCAGGGGTCAGATCGCCCGAAAGCCTGTCCGCAGATGAGTGCCTAATATTTCTGATGAAACGAAAACAGTAAGCGTATACACGTGTCAGCCGGTGTAACGAGGAAAAGTCCAACGATAAGTCAACAGCCAGGGTAGACATTAGCGAACGGTTATGTGTAGTTTTCTCTTCCGCGATGACTTCCGAAGATGATGGAGTGGCCGGTACGAAAGATGGGAAAGGATTAGACTCTGACGATTGAGACAGACAGCCAGGACCGTGCCACCAAAGCGAGCAATCGCGCAAAACGTCCGGGAGACACCCCCTAGAAATAATATCAGCAGGATTGCGTCGCGAATCAATGTGATGCCAGGTACAAGTTTGCGTGCGACGCTGAATTTCAGCAGCCCTATTAGCGACGTATGTTTTCCAACGCGAAGACTGCGCATGAATCCAGTAAAGAGCCACCATAGAATCGGAATACAAATGTACATCCTCAATGAATGAATGAAGAGCAGGAATAATTTTAGACACAAGTCGCGATAATAACAAACAAGCGCAGAGCTCGATACGAGGTAATGACACTTGGCGCAAGGGAGCCACGCGAGATTTTGAACACAAAAGACGACAGGAAGCAGTAGCATCTTGATAAATGACTCGGACATACACACAACAGCCGAACCCTCTCTCGGAAGCATCCGAAAAACCATGCAACTGAACTGTAACCGCCTGATGGTTGCAACGAATAGATCGCGGGACCACTATTTCACCAATCAGACTTAATTTGTGACACAAAGAATGCCAATCCGACAGTGACTGACCGGAAAGCGGTTCATCCCAACTAAGCTTACAAAGCCAGAGTCGCTGCATGAAGTGTTTATACAAAAAGACAACTGGTCCGATTAAACCCAGTGGATCATATATTCCGGCGATTATTGAAAGAATTTGCCTCTTGGATATGCTATGAAGAACCGGAGATAGGTTGACATCAAACAAAAATGAATCAGCAGTGTTGTTCCAAAGAATGCCCAGGGTACGCACATTGTCCTGTTTATTTAGGGGTCGTGAAAGGTTGTGATGACTTGCGACCGCTGTGGGTTCATTTGATGCCCATTTGTGCAACGTGAAACCATATTGAGCAAGTAACGCACCTAGGTCGGATTTCAGATTAGTCAGATCGGGGATAGTGTCAGAACCGGTAAGTAGATCGTCTACATAAAAATCGTTAGTGATGGCTAAAGCCGCTTGGGGAAAGTAAGTTTGATTGTCTCTAGCAATTTGTAAAAGGCACCGTGTGGCCAAAAAGGAGGCGCTAGCCGTGCCGTAAGTTACTGTTCGCAGCGCGAAATGCTTAAGTGGTTCGAGGGGAGAGTCACGCCACAAAATACGCTGATAGTGACAGTCCTCTTCAGCAACGCGAATCTGACGATACATTTTTTCGATGTCAGCAATCAGGACATACTTATGTGTGCGAAACCGCAACAGAATAGAGAAGAGATCTTGCTGAACATTGGGGCCTACCAATAATAGGTCATTTAACGAAAGGCCATTTGTAGTCTTGGAGGAACCATCAAAGACAACGCGCAATTTTGTGGTCAAGCTAGAATGTTTAAACACAGCATGGTGAGGCAAGTAATAAATATTTGACGATCTTAAATTGATAGCGCCATGATCAATGGGTGTCATGTGCCCAAGCTTCATGTATTCCCCGATAAAGTCTGCGTAGTCGCGAGCAAGCTTGGGATCGCGCCTGAATCGACGCTCCAAGTTTAAAAACCTTGATTCGGCACTTGTGTAGGATTCCCCTAAGTGAGGATTATCAGACTTGAATGGGAGCGACACTATAAATCTACCCTCGTGGTTGCGCTGAGTGTAGCGCATAAAATGCTCTTCGCAAGCCGACTCGCCATTAGGGGTATCGCTGGGGATCGTTTCTGCCTCCCAAAATCTCTCAAGAGATTGCAGGATTTGGCTGTCATTGTTTCTTGCCAAGAACGAAACAGCAGGACCCTGGGTGTGGCAGTGCTTGGGCAGATTGCCGGCCAAAATGTAACCCAGTTTTGTCTCCTGAATGATAGGGAAGTTGGGTCCGCGTGTGTACTTATTAGCTAATATTAAATCTAGATAAAATTGAGCCCCCAATAGTATGTCGATCTGTGAAGATATATTAAAATCTGGGTCGGCGAGAAAAATTTTATTTGGAATGTGGAACCGGTTGATGTCAAACGATATTGAAGGCAGATTATGAGTTAAGTTAGATAAGACGGCAAATTTGGCCTCGAAACTATGTCTCTGATAGCGAGACATAATACGCATAGAAACAATGTCAGTAGCGCAACACGCTGTGTTGCTTATTCCTGTAATCGGAATATTAGATCGGGTTAGTTTGAGGTGCAATCTTTTCGCAAATGATTTCGTACAAAAATTGATCTGAGACCCGGCGTCAAGAAGTGCGCGCGCCTTATGCCTATTGCCAGTCTGATCAATGACATATACAACTGCAGTGGATAAAAGTACATTGTTTTTACACTGTAATTTAAATGAGCAGTAGTTACTGCTGGCAGCTGCTGATTTCGGCACGTAATTAGCGTGCAGCAAGGTGTGGTGACCCTTTGAACAAATTTTACAAACCTGTTTACTTTTACAATTTGTTATCAAATGACCTGCTCTAAGGCAGTTAATACAACATTTATGGTTTGCCACCAATTGCCCCCGCTCAGCGGCACTTAATATGCGAAAATTATTACACATGTAAAGCGGGTGATCAGATTTACAGCACACACATGAATAATGCCTTGCCGTAGCATGATAACTCTTAAAGGTACTGCTGCCAGCAGTATTTCTTAAACTACATTTCTCAAACTTATTGTTTGGTTTTACACTAGGTTTATTGAATTGCTGTCCGGGTTCAATTGGCATAGTATTTTCTAAAAGCTGTCGGCGCAAATTCAAAAAATGAGTAAAGTCTTGAAAACTAGGCAAGTTGTCAGGGTCTATAGACTCCTTCCAACGTTTTAAAGTGATGGGGTCAAGTTTAGTGGAAAGCAATTGTATAGTAATAAACTCAAATAGGTTTACAGACAGCTTCATTGCCGCCAGCGAATTAACAGAAGACGTTATAGTATTCGTAAACTCAGCTAAGCTTTGGACTGAGTCCTTTATTGTGGACTTAACCTGAAGTAGGTTCTGTACATAATATTTTGCTAATATAAATGGATTATTGTACCTATCGGACAGCAAGTTCAACGCTATTACATAATTCTCTTGACAAATTGGCAATGATTTAATTAAGTCTAATGGTTCACACTTCACCGATGAATGCAAGTAATGCAGTTTCTGTACTGGTGTTAAATCTGATCTTGAATGCACCAGATCATTAAAAATTGAATAGAAATGTTGCCACTCAAGTATGTTGCCTGAGAAGCAGGGCAAACTTATCGGTTTTAAATGCACAGGCGTCGATAGTACAGGAGGCACAGTCTGAGTATTAACAGTGTCAAGAAGTTGTAAAATGTTTGCCTCAGTTGAGTATATCATTTCCTCAACCTCGACTCGGTCTGCCTGAGCAGTGCTCACGTCTTTACTTATAAGCTCTATCTCAGACTGTACTTCGTCGTACTTCGAGGCTAAGCTCTTAAGACTTTCTAATCTCACAGTCAAAAAATGTTTTGTGGTTAAATTAATGTCAAATGAATTTACCGCGGACTTTAATCCGCCTCTCTTTCTGGTCAGCACCTTGAGGCCTTCCTCAGACATTCTTTTACGCACCTTATTACTGTTGCTGGTGGTACCTGGTCAGCGACGTCCCGCAGCGTCGGCTCCTTGATGATGATGGTGAACAGCTGGCAAAGATGACCACTTTGAGGCACTGCAGCCGGCCGGAACTTGCTATCACGTTGCCTGAAGACGACGAGCGAAATGGCGACGCAAATCACGCCACGGTCGCATTAGCTGACGTGCTAACCCGCCCGTGATGGCCAGAAAAAGATACAAAAGACACTAAGTGGAAATCCAGGTCCGGAGTGACCAAAAATAGATGATGCGCACCGTGAGGACCAAAATGCTGATTGGAATCCGGCCCGGAGGACCAAAAATGGATGATGCGCACCGTGAGGACTAAAATGCTGATTATAATCCAGGCACGGTGGACCAAAAATATGGCTGATCCCGGCCCAAGTGGGCCGAAACAGTTTAAGAAAAGTAACGTTCCGCAAATGCGGACCGGAAGAGTTAATTTGTTCAGCCCGAGCGGGCGAACATTATGTATCTTGCATTAAATATTTGTCTGCTGGTCTTCCATTATGATTGAAGATGTTGTGTAGGATGTATTAAATTACATTAAGAAATAAGAGAAGTGGACTGTATACGAATAGTTTTAATAATTTGAATGATCACATTACAGCTGTAATAAATTGAAAGAAGGCTGGCTAATGCTGCATATTGAATTAATAATTAATAAATTTAGTTAAGAATGAAGTTGTGGCGCTAGTTGGCCATGATAGAAAATAGTAAGGCCTAAGGCCTACATCTAATGTCGACACTAACTTGACGGAAAGGTCCGGCGAACCGAACGCCGAGATTACTGAATGTGCACTGGTCAAAGTACGATTACGCGAACGTTGATGAGATATAAATCAGATTAGCCAACCTAGTAAAATAAAATCATCGCGCTACCGTCCAGCTATCTTCTTTCTATTTTCTTCCATCATACTTTTTTGGAATTTGATGTCATTCTTCGCAACGATTCTAATATCCCTTAAATATTCAATTTCCCTAACAATCCCTAATATGTGAGTTGGTACAGTTCAGAGAGGCACTGTTTGGCTTCATACTCTGCTGCCCATACTACACTTCAATATAGTACTGCTGGAATTCAATTCAGTCAGCTATAAAAATATAATAATATCATAATAATCTTCTTAATTAATTAATAATAAACATCTTGGGAATTCTTTACATAGTCGCGTTTTATATTTAATTATTCATATATTCCATACTTCATGATTCCATTTTATTTTCCTTAATTATTTTCTGATAACATTTCTGACAGTCATTAACTGTAATTAATCTTGGTCTTCTTTTTTGTGGTGACAGTAACTCTAAGTATTATTTCTTCATTTGTTCTTCTTTTTCCAAGAATTTCTAAATCGTAATTTCTTTAATTATTATCATTACTTAAGTTCAGTGTAATTATAGTCATTAAATTATCCATTGTCCTTCTTATTTTACCATTTTGTCTGGTCACATTACAATTAATTATGTTGATACACATTTTTTCTTGTTCCATTTGACATTATACTGATCATAAACAATCATTTATTTTGTTGTTCACTTCGATTGGCAATTCGGCATGTATTTTAGATCATAGTGTTTTTTTTTCTTAATTATTTTGCATAGGTCCTTCTTGATATAAAAATTTTTTATCTTGGGGTTTTATTCTTAAGTATTTATAATATTTCTTTGTAGACATATAGTAATATTTCTTACTTCCTTCTGTAATCTTGGGTTGTTATTAACTCTTCTTAATACTTTCTTCATAACCATATAGTAAGACGTACTTACTTCCTTTTGAATGTTGTGTTTTCTATTAAATAATATTGTTCAAACATTTTTTAGTAAGTTGTGCTTACATACCTTTTTTGGATTTAGAGGGTTCTTTTTTGAATGTTGTGGTTTTTATTCAATAATATTGTTCAAAATATTTAGTAAGTTGTACTTACCTACTTTTTGGATTTAGAGGGTTTTTTTTATTAAATCTTCATCTTGGTGTTTTTATTAACATATTATTTTTTTTCTTATTTAATATTCATTATTTATTTATTCTTTCCAAATGGTTGCCTGGTCAGTTTTCATAAAATCAGTCCAATTTTTCTGGTTGACTACTTCTTCTTCTAACCATGGTCCATTAATTCGACTGCACTCGTCGTCCGGATTACTGCAGTGTTCATACCAAATTTTACACTTTTTAAATATCTCTCGTTTATCTGGTACTGTAACTCAGCTGATACAAAGTCTTCATTTAATTCACGGGTTTCCGTCATAGTTATATCCTTTTTAATTAGCAGGTATTGTATCTCCTCTAACCTAACATAATCACTCGTATATTCTACCTTTCCATTCCCTTTGATATCTGGACTATTTGCCAAATGTTTTACGGGTATCTTCCGTATTAACGATATAAATGATGTTGTCAGATACTCTTTGATCGTCGATATATTTAAATAATACTTAAATTTATTTAAGTTTTTTGTGGTTGTTCTATGGTGGTTTATTTTGGTCATTTTCATAAAGTTTCTTCTATAATTCATACCTTTACATAACTCCCTTCGTTCAGTAATTGGGATGTTAAATGCACTAATTAATCCACCTTTCCTCATCTCCATTTCTTCTTTTGTATTGACTATTTTCTTTCTCCATATTTTCCTTATTTTCTTGATATTCTCTTCTGTGTTTGGATTTGTTTTAATACCTTCGGAAGTGCTGTCTATTGTTTCATTCCTATTCTCCAAATCACTATCCATTGGTTTCATTAATGTTTCACGGTGTCTCTTATCTCGTCTCATTCAGTTTAAGGTTTCATTTTGTATGTCATTAATTTTATTTTGTATTTCTATTATACTTCTCATCATCTCCTTCATGCTCGTCTCTTCTTCTTGTGTGAATTCACGCATTTTCTTCTGTTGCTTCACTTTGCCTATTTCTACTTCTCTTTGCACATTTGATTGTTCTAATTTTTTATGATTTGGCATTTCTATAAATTCTTCTATTCGATTATGTTTCTTCCTCCAGTTACACATATCTTCTCGGGATAGTTCAAACATCACCCTTATCCATTCCCTTAATTCTGTGTTTTCTGTTCGTATTGGGTTTTCAGGTGGTCTTATTTCTCGTTTCCATTGTTCATAGTCTTCCTGAGTATATTGTTCTGTCACCTGGGCGTATACTCCTGTTCTTTCGGTTTTCATTTGTTCTTCATTATCGTCCCATCTTTCCCAATCTTCTACAGTCATCCTTTCCACCTTGTTATCGTCTTTTTCATGGGTTGTCCCTATAATCTCTTCTTTATTACACCTGGCATCTAACTCCCACATTTCATCATAAATCTCTCTCAAAGTCATTTTATCGTTTGGTGTTCCCATTGCATTCGCACGACTCATCTGTGCTCTTTCGTGATCATTGGTATTCTTTTTTATGTATCCCATCTCCTTGCTGAATTTCTTAAATAGCACCGTCATCCACTCCGCGTAACTTAATCGTCTCTCTTGTCCTTGCATTTTCGTTTCCTTTGGTATCATAGCTTTTTATTGCATTTCTCTGTCTCCAACAGCTGCCTGCTCTAGTTAAGTAATATTTATATAATTATAGTTTTACTTAACTTAAGCCCTACACTAGTTGAGCGCCAATTTATAATAATCCCTCTGTGTACTGTTTATAGTAAGTCCCAGGTTATGAGCGTCAATTTATAACTTACCGGGTACGTACCTCTCTTTTCTTCCTCTCTTTATTTATTTAATATGCCAATTTCTTATATATCTTGGTTTGTTAGATATAATAATATAGTTACTTATGACTACCTTATCTCTCTATTTAATCTAAAAGTGTTGGTGTGAATGAGACTTATGTATGTAGGGTGTTATTCAAAAATTCCGCTCAAGCCTATTCTGCCTTGCAGAGAATTAGAGAAATTTCGTATGTAATTCTCCTCTCTTTGGTATCTGAGAAGTCCGCAACAAGCGCTGCAGTTCCAAGACAAATGAAATTTAGAGGTTAACCCACTGCGTATGGTGATTAGTTGTTATACTCTCTATCTGTTTATTCTTATTCACACTTCATTAGATAATACATAAAGGATAAGATCTTGAAATTATACAATGATTCTTTATTAATTCAAATATTTAACATCCAATAAGATTGTTCTTATTTGAGATAAGAAAAGGCTATAAGTTTGAGTTAATCGATTATCGATTGGTACAATGGTTATATTAAATTCAGTTATGATAGGTTTTATAATTTATTTAGATACAGGGCGTGAAGGTTCTTTCAACTGCGGGGAAGATTAAAAATACGTAAATAGGAATGCAAGATATTACAAGATTAAAGTGTTATTTGATTTAATATTATTTATATAATTGAAGTTTTTACCGTTCGCTGGGCCATGCGACTCGGGAAGGCTGTTCGCTTCTAACCTTGTTAGTTGTCGTTCCGTATCAAACGCAGATGATATGTTTCTCTTCAGTCTTGTCTTCAAGGTTGTAATAAAAGTGGAATCCTTGGTCCTGGGTTGATGCAGAAATACCGCTCCTTTTGTTCACCAACGGCCCAACTTGTGATTACGTGCTTCGACAAACTCTGGATCCAAATATGTTTTCTATTGTATGATGTAAACTGCGATGTCCAATGTGATTTGATGGTTATTCTATTTTCTTTTGGTTTAACGGATTAACTCTTTACACAGGTAGTTCTTTATCTGGTTTTATTACTTCATTAAATTAACATTCGTTTCATGATCTGATATTGGGCAATCCAAGTGATTCCTTTGAATTCAATTACTTATTATCGTTTTGTACTATACAATTATACAATTTGGTTAATGTTTATTTGGCCCAAATTATGGTAATTAGTCCTTCATTTATTGTGAATGTCGATATATTTAATAATTTAAATTAATTCAGTTTGTCGTCCCTAGCAACAAATTTTTTTATTCTTATTCAATGTTTTGTTATATAGTGATAATTTCATATATTATTCTTCCACTCATCAAAATAATTCCTTATTAAACTTCCATTATATGAAAATATAATCTTATTTATAGATTGTTTACTAATTTCTTTATATTCTGCTGGTTTTTCACTCTTAGTCTGTTTCTTTTAATAATTATTATTTTTCCGATATCAAACATTATCTATCGATATCATTGCACTATGGCATTATCATAATTTGTTTATATTGAGTTGGTTATTATTTATTATTAATTATTATTGGTTTTTACTAGCTCATTGAATTATATTTAGTATTTATTATTAAATTCTTTACCTAACCTTTCTGCTCTGAGTTATTATACAGTGTTATTGGCTGTTAGGCCTGTTATTATAGTTTGATCAATTTTTGAATTTAACTTGTTAACAACTATAGCCTTTTTATACAAGTTTACAAACATAATCAACTTTTAACTACATACATGTACACAAATAATTATCTTTATGATATCTAACAATAACTTTATCTTGACCTATAGATCACACATAAGAAAAATGAAATCAATAACTGAGTTCAATCACAGTTCTAAAACAGTAAACAAATAATACATATTACTTCATTATTTGATATTCTATCAACAAGTAAGCATTCATATGATAACACAAACTTTAACATCATATTTATGATAACAACATAACATTATACAATTCATAATCATTATTTTAGATTAACTTATAACGTACATTATTGACTCATTCTTATCTATTTTCATACCATCAATTACTTTAAAATAGTCAATATTAGTTTTCTTTCTTACAATTTTTTATCAATGTTTTTTATTTATTTACCTCTCACTGAACATTGAGATTTCTCACTATTGTCTTTATTACATGTTTATTTTCTATTACTATTACTACCTTGCATTCTTATTATTTTTATACAATGATGAATTTAACACTCTGACCCTTTTATTAGTGTGGGATATAAATATTTACTTCCCTATTCTATTTTTAATAGTTTTCTTTATGTAACGTCGGGGACCGCATTTCTGTTGCGTTACAATATTCACATACACACCACACAATAGATTTCAAATTTATTTAACTATTTACTTGTACATTATATTTCTGTAGATAACAGTAATAGAAAATAAACTGTCAAAACATTGTAAAATAAAAATAAATAATAAAAAATATTCTTGTTAAAAAAATGAAGTGTTATTTATTATTAATATTTAAATGACAATAATAATGTGGGCAGTTATGAATATTATAGATGTAGTAAAAAATATATTTTTCATTTGTAAAAATAAACATCTTAGAATACCAATAATGTTTAAGGTATGATACTGGCAACTACTGAGAATATTATGCAAACCAATACAGCTGCCCAGACAATGTAAGCACAAGCTCTTAAAACAGCCCTGCCACCTCTGCATAGGTCAGTGCATATAATTAACTGAACCATCTGGGATGCGTGTGCGTGTGTGTGTGTGTGTGTGTGTGTGCAATCTAAAATAATTGCAACCTGTTTTTAATAATTTAAAATTCAAATTCAAATTCAAACCTATTTATGTCATGAGAGAAGCTATATGAAAAAATACACAACCAAGTAAAATTCAGAAGCTGGGAGTAGAAAGGGCGAATATTAAAATCATGGTGTTGGGAAATCGCGTTTAAAGTTTGTGAATACTCTCAGGATAGAAAGGGCAAATATATATTTCAGTATTAAGAAACATAGGTTCTAATTAGTTTACAGTTTTATTTTTTATTTTTAGTTTACAGTTTTAATGATAAGTAAAATAAAAAACAATAATATAAAAACAAAAATTTTTAAGATTATTCTAAAATTTAAATTAATCGAATGAAAATTCGAAATGTTGATAACTGCTATACTTAACACTAGATATTAATATCAAATTCTTATCATATTACATACTACTGTGTAAAAAATGTAGTATTGCACGTCAGTTTAGGAATTGATAAAGCTTGCTAAATTTTTTCTTTCAATTTGATAAAAAACCACACTCACACTCACTGTTGTAATGGCACTATTATAATAAGACATTGTTAGAATAACAAAGAAATAACTCATGCAGTATAAGAAAGAACAAAATAATCACATCAAAATAACAATCACACTGACCAAGCTTTTCATAGACATGTCAGGTCAAGTATAAACTATGACTAAGCCCGGTGGAGAAAGGGCAAACCTAAGCAAAAATCATGCCAACATGAGGCACCGTGCAGTATATTCACCCTTACTCCTCCAATATTACAGCACTAAGCTCTCAGCTGGTTTTATGCAGTCTATACATTTCAGTGCTATTTACAAAATACTAAGGGTGAATATATACGTCATAATGGTGTTACTGTGTTCTTAACATGTCAGAAAATAGGATTCTTTAAAAAAACAAAATCGATTTTTTTTATTCGCCCTTTCTCCTCCGAGCTCCTGAATTGTTTCTACAAAGATTTTCAAGAAGAGTAGCTTTAAAACAAATATATTTTTAAAAATATTAAGACAAAAGTTAATATATGAATATTAAAAACTTATAAATATAACACTTATGCCTATTGGAAACAACTTTTATGACAGAAATTTTCGGTGAGAATTTTTCTGTTGAAGAAAAGAGTTTCAAAACCACATATTTTGCTTCCAAGAAACCTTTCAGGACAATTAGATCAACCCTTCAAAAAGTAAATTAAGACGGTTTTATTTATTATTTTTTTATTGCTTGACACTGTAGAGGCTCTTTCAAAATCAGCAAATTTTGAGCTAAACAAACAAGAGTAACTTCTAGGCACTTTTGTCTAAGAATAACTCCTTAGACAAAAGTTTTTATCTAACAATGAATTGGAACTTCCACTACTGACTAAGATTATGTTCTGATTTTGGATAAAAGTAAAATCAGAATACCAAACTATGTTGACAATTTAAATTTGGTTTTTGCACTCTTATTTGTCTGTTCCACACTAAAGAATGGAATTTCCTATAACTAAACAAATATTTGTACCTAGCCATGTTTGTTCTAAGACTAGAAAAACTCAATAAAAATAAAAGAACAATATAAATCCCATCAAGTATGAGGAGGGGGGCCTGAAAAGAAAAGTCCGTGCAAAAACAATGAAAACAAAATATTTTTTGTTGAAAATTTCATTTAATTCTTGCAAACAAGAAAGAAAATTATTTGTAAATTGTATGCACTGTAAGGGCAAACAGGATGAAATGAGGAAATATACACAGAGTTCTGAGTGATTTGGGATGAGGAAAAAATTTAGCAAAAATTTACAAATTACATGTACTGAATTGTAAGGAGTTGTAAAGATGAATCATTGTGCCATGTTGATGTGTGTCAAATGTTAGTGATGTGATCACAATAAAATCACACACATGATGCTATGTAATTCTTAAAATATCTAATTCGTTTAAATGTAACATTACAAATAATAATAACTTATAATAAAATTATATGCAACTATTTACTATTTATGGTGTTTTTCATAAAGTGTGTTTACAATTTGCTATTCTCCCTTAAAGGGTGTAGAAGTGTCATTAGAATATTGTTACAACGGTCTAACTGATCATCCTATGGTACAGTTGAAAACAAAATACAAGACACCAATGAAACCACTAATCACCAGCTTTAATTATCACAAATAACAGTTTATAATCAACTTGTACAATAATCCGAGCAAAATTTGTCCACACGCAATGATAATGTCAACTAACAGAGATCCCACAAAATTATAAAAACAATAACACTTTGCCACAATACTTCGAACCTCACTTGAATAAATCGCCACTTAAATTGCCTGACTAAGCAGCAGCTGTTGTTGTTTAGCTCAAGTGTTCCAGAATAATCCATAATACGAATCTACACTACTCGAAAACACTAGAGCATAACTGACTGTGGCCTTGAACACAGTGCGCCATCCGGTATAGTCTGGAATAGCCGTTTGTTGATGCATGTTAAGTGTCACATACACACACAAACATTACAGCTGGGCTCTGCTGGGATAGCCGAGAAACATGTAGAACATTCTGTAATGGTGTAACACTTCCACCTCCTTAAGCCTGTTCATTACGAACTGGCAAACCATCTCTGAAGTAATACTTGGCCAGGTGATACATAGCTGGTCTACTTGCAAAAGATAAATTCTCCGGCTCTTCAAATTCAGTCTCGTGTGATCTGAACATCAAGTTCCCAGGAATATGAGTCTTCCTATCAACCACTAGTTTTCCTGGAATCACTCCCATTGTGTCATGTACTGATGACCTATATGCCATTAGCTGGTGCAAGTCTGATTGGCTCTCATCAACAACCTCTTGCGTAATTTCATCTTCAGCAATGTTTCCCCCGGGCGCTTCCGTTAACTCAGCAACAAGCAAAAGTCTTTTCTCGATGCCCATAGTTGGCACTCAATTCACTTCTTTTGTCATGTTGCACATTCGTACTTCCTCTGCTTATTCTACTTCCATTTCTGCTTGCAATAGGAAGGGTTCCTCTTTTTCACACCTGTTGACTTCTTTTTCGACCCATGCCACTTGCTTGATTGAATGGTTGGCGGACCCTGTCATTTTAGCCATGCAAAGCTTTACTTCTCTTGGCCAGCCTTCAGTACATTCTCTCTTAAGTCCACACTGAATCCGTAGGCATTCATAATATCCATGCCAAGAATCACTTTATCAACAACGTCTGGAAGGAGCATTTGGTAGCTAAACTCAAGGAGATCCACGCTTAGGATGTCTACCTTTCCTAACACTTTGACAGGGCTTCAAGTTACAGTCTGTATTCTACAATAGCTAATTTTAGGGTGGCGGTTGCTGACTAAGTCAGGGCACACAATGGACACTGTTGCGCCTGTGTCAACTGTAAATGATGTTGGTTTACCTTCCGTAAATCCATTAACAATCAGGTTTCCACTGGTCTTATGTAACGTGGAAGCTGTGTGCTATTTGGGGCTTTACTTCTCCAATTGGTGCGATCACTCTCTTCTCTCGGTATTTTCTTCTCCCAACAGTCTATCTGTAGAGGACCACATTTCCCACAGTTGTAACACTTTGGTCGTCTGTCTTTTTTCCATTGTTCAAATAGTTGTGGCACTCTTGAACTGTGATATGATAACAGCGATGTGATACTGGGATCTTCTGAATACAGTGTGATGGCATAAACACATTAATGTAGTGGGACACTGACTTGGCAGCTTCAAACTCTAGGGTGTGAACAAGAGCTTCTGAGCTATGTCGGTGTCTTGCCATTCATAACACTTGATGAAGTTCACAATCTCCAATTCCATTAATAAATGTATGCACCACAAACCTCATTCGAAAATCTTCTGGTGCTTCAGGATAGGCCAATCTAATCAGTCTGTCAATACTTGCTTCAAACTCTTGAAGACTCTCCCCGGAACGCTGTTGTCTTGTTCTTAACTGAGCGTAGTACACACAGGCCCGTATTTAGGCATGTGCTATTCTGTGCTCGCGCACAGGGCGGCAAGATTTGGGGGGCGGCAAAATTTTGGATTTTTATTTTTTAGATTCACAATGAAAGGATATTTCCCATGCATTAAAATCATTATTGGTGACGAATAATTGGCAATTAATCGTCTCGTCACCAATAATAATAACATTTGGTCAACTATTGAAGGAATAAATTATTAAAATAATTTCCAATATAATTGCAACGATTTATGAAATCAAATAATCAATGCCATTCATGTAGATTGTTGCGAGCAGTGTATACTGTTGAGGAAGCAAACGTTGCATTCCTGTCTGTCACTTGGTTATTTCCACTATATACTCATGTCATATTGCCATTCCAAATCCAGTATTCTGCTGCTGTTCTACTAGTGCTGCTAGTCTGTATAAATGAGGTAGGGAAGGTTTTTGTTGGCAACACTGCGCTGTCGGCTGCCGCTCTGGTCTGGCTCGCAGACAGAAATAATCAATGATTTTACTCACAGTCAAGCCAGACGAACACCAGTTCATTGTATAAGCTAAGATACATTTTTACATATCAGGTTTGGTTAAATACTTTTCACTGAACTTACTGAAATTCTGTAATGTATTAAAAATAAACAATGTCAAAAACACTGCCTACTTTTTAATTCCATGTCTAATTATTACAATGTTAAGAGTAAATATTTAAGAAATACCATCCTAATTTAAGTGAAATTGTGAAATATAAAAAATATGACAACTGTGGTTAAGAGTAAAAAGAATAAATTTTCTGTAGACTACATCCTACATGAATGATATGTCAATGTCGAGAGAATTATGCCATTTAAAATTACGTTGTAACTTGTAATACCTACAACGCTACAACAGACTTCCATCATATGTTTATGTTTACCTATTATAATGTACTCAACTTGAGCTGGTATGTCTGTAAAATCACGGCTTGTTTCCTCGTTTGAGTCGTAAGTTTGTGTGGGTGGGGGCGTGGTGCGTGGGGGCGGCATATTACTTAGAGCACAGGGGCACACAATACCTAAATATGGGCCTGAGTACACATATTGTAAATGTTTATCACTGTACCAAATTCTAGAGCTTTAATCAATTCATCATAGACTTCTGGCTGTCAGGTGGCACTTTCTGTAGTAGCTCTGTGGCAGGTTCTTTTAAAGTGAGAACGAGTGAAACTGCATTCTATTTATCTGTCCAATTATTTGCGCATGCGGTGGCATGCTTATTCCGATGAAATTTTGCAGTAAGTACTTTGGGGAAAACAGCAAAACTCAACACAGGACTCAATCCAAAAAAGGAAACATAATGTGACATCCACAAAAATATAAGAATTATCATATATCTGTGGTGTTACATAGGTCACTATAACTAGAGATAAAATGGCATTGTGACAAAACATAATATTTTAGAATGAGGACTCAGGAGATGTATAAAGTGTTAGATAAAACAAAAACAGAAATGGGATCACAAAAATTCTGAAGTTATATAGTTTCATTAGTCAAGACCACCATTTTACAGTATTCTGTAGACTTCAATAATGATTTAAATGACTTTAAATGATTATGGTGTTTAAAAATACTATAGAGTCTTATCAAATATTAATAAATATGTTATAATTAAAAAACCAACACATATTTAGTATACACTTTAAATACTTTTTGAATGACCTGTGATGTTAAAAATTTAATTATTCAAGCTTAATGAAATCAAAGTTTAATATAAAAATTACCTGAAGTACTCATTCACTCTTGGGAGTTTAGCTAAGCAGCTGTTGGCAGCAAAATAGTGTGACAGTACATTCAATTGCTGTGGATTTAGTTTGTCATATAGTTCTAGCAGACATATCAAGTAACGTTTTACAAATCCTGAATGACACTTATTCAGTGACAAAATCTAGATAAATATAAGATATAATGTAATTAATACAGACTTCTTAAGAAAATTTATGTACAACAAATTTTCAGTTTATTAATAAAGAGAGTATAATCAATGAAGCCGCAAAGAAGACACTTGGGCTGGCAAAGAGGAAAAGAGAAATATGGTGGAACGAAGAATGTGATGAGGCACTCAGAAAGAGGTCTGAAGAATGGAGTAGATGGAAATCCTCTGGAAAAACGGAACACTTGGAACAATTCAGGCAACAGAGGAAAGAAACATCCAGAATATTCCGTAGGACCAAGCGATCATTTGAAAAAGCACAGTTAGAAAATCTCCAGAGTGACTTCGTTAAACACAACTCCAGAGATTTCTACCAGACTTTCAAGAACAAACTTAAGGGTTACCAAGCCCCAAGTACGAGTTTTAGAAATGAACAGGGAAAAATTGGACTGAACAACCAAGAAAACTGTGAGACACTTGCTGGATACTTTCAAGATATTTTGAATTGCCCACCCCCTACTTCTAGATTAGAAATCCCAGACTCACCAGAAAACTCAGAAGAGGATGAACCACCAACAAAAGAAGAAATCAGAGATGTAATCAAGAACCTCAAAAACAACAAGGCAAGTGGAGAAGACTCGATAACAGCAGAAATGATGAAATGGGCTGAGCCAGAAATTCTAGACGACCTTCATAGAATCATTTGCGAAGTCTGGGAAACCGAAAAAATTCCAGAAGAATGGAAAACAGCGCTGATCCATCCGCTCCACAAGAAAGGGGATAAGCAAGATGTCAATAACTATAGAGGAGTGTCCCTCCTTTCAATTGCTTATAAAATTTTCTCGAAGATTCTTCTAAACAGAATAGAAGATACGCTTGACAAACAGCTGGGCGAATACCAAGGAGGTTTAGAAAAGGACGTTCCGGTGTTGAGCAGAACTTCAACTTAAAATCAATAATCCGTCATAGAATGCTGAGCAGCAAGAAAATTGTGGTGTCCTTTATAGACTTGAAAAAGGCATTTGATTCAGTGGACAGAGAGACCTTGGAAAGGATCATAAGAGAATTTGGAATCAAAACAAAACTAGCGAATATAGTCAAAGAGACCCTAACAAACACAACATCCAGGGTGAAGTTCATGGGAGAGCTCTCTCGTCCATTCGAAATTAAGACAGGAGTGAGACAGGGCGATGGCTTGTCGCCACTCCTGTTCAACTGTGTCCTAGAGAGGATCGTGAGAATTTGGAACTTGGAACTGGAGAGTCGAGGAATAAACCCAATATGCCTCGGAAGAAAGTCGGGAGGAATTAAAGTCAACTGCCTGGCGTTTGCAGATGACTTTGCGGTACTATCAGAAAACCCAGAAGAAGCAACCGTACAAATCAATCTCTTGGAAAAGATAGCCAGCCAAACAGGACTAAGGATCTCAGTTGAAAAGACCAAATTTATGACAAATGACAAACATGGACCAAAATTCCTTGAAACGGAGATAGGACGAATTGAAAGAGTCAAAAAGTTCAAGTACCTGGGTGAGACTATACAGGAGAATGGGTTAGAAAAGGCAGCTGTTGGAGATCGAATTCTAAAAATGGAAAGAGCATATGGATTAACAAAAAATATCTACAACAAGAAATGCATCTCCTGGAATGCCAAAATAAGGCATTACAACACCGTCGTAAAAACGGAATGTCTCTATGCCAGTGAATGCCTCTCGATGAACTATAACCTCGACAAATTAGAAGTCTTGGAAAGGAGAATTCTAAGAAAAATCATGGGTGCAGTTCGGACTGAAGATGGATGGAAGCTGCAAAGCAATAGGGAGGTCTACCAGAACGTGGAAAGAATCTTGGAGACTATGCGGAGGAGGAGGCTGACATTTCTCGGACATCTATACAGAATGGACAAAAATCGATTAACCAAACAAATATTCGACTACCTCTGGAAGAAGAAGACCACTACAACGTGGATTAAGGAAGTTAGAAAAGATTTAGAAAAGTCAAATATCACAGAGTACCAAATGTTAGAAAGAAGTGAATTTGGGAGTACAGTGAAAAATCTGGAATTGTTTCAAGATGCAGGAAGACCTAATAGAAGTGGACGAACTTGGACAGAAGATCAAAGGAAACAAGCCAGTGAGCGTATGAAGGAGTATTGGAGACAGAGGAAACTCCAGGCAAAGAAAAAGAAATAAAGTTGTAGTCCTAAGTGACCAATTCGCTAAAAAAAAAAAAAAAAAAAAAAAAAAATTGTATTATATTTGTATGATTCATTATTTAATTTACATTATCAGTAGTCTAAAATTTAAAATTCTAATATTTTAAAAACTATTAAAACAAATAAGCTGCTAACAAAATGAAAGTGGCCAGTTTTTACTGTTCCAGTAAGCACAGATTTATAGCTTATTATAAACATGTAAAATTTTTAAATGAAATCAATATTTAACAAGAACCAATTTAAATACAAAATTTTAATCAAAACAATTTTTAGTAAAGACAAGGGTATCAGCACTTCTGAAAGGATGAAGATGTTAGGTGATATGCCGCCAACCAAATTAAAGGAGTATGATTCATTTTATTTGGGAACTCTCTTTGAAAGTACTGTTTGTATAGAGATAATAAATACTTTAAATCCTGATTTAATTTTATTCTACAGACACAGAATAAAAGAATATAAACAGCAGTAGAAACCAAAATGTCCCTCAAAGGAAGAAAGAATTACTCTCAGCACAATAGTATATTTCAGTGCACAAATTAATCCAACCTGATCCTGAGAGGCAGAAGAAGAAGAAGAAATATAATCAATTGATACTTCTAGCAAAACACTTTCACCATAAAGTATGAAAAAAAGTTGTAGGTAAAGGATATCCACTATACTTTACACTATAAAGTAGTTGAACATAATATGCAAGTGATATGCAGTACATAATAAGATAACTATTTTCAAGGTACAAGCATTTGTAATTAAATTAGTAAAATACTATAATAATAGTATAGCCAGTCCTTTAAAAATAAAGTCAGTCCTTTTACCTTTAAATATGGAGCAATTATGTCCTTTACAATATTCCATGACAGATTTTCAAGTTGTAACAATATATTTTTATACAAAGAACCAGCACTTTTAACCATGTGTTCCGTCTTAACGCAGTACCTAAATTTTAAAATAAATATTAAGTAGCTGAAAATAAGACTACTGTACACAGATTAACTATAACAATCAGAAACACTGAAACATTATAACATTCAAAAGACTCATGTATTATTATTATTATACATTTGGTATAAGTGTGCATAATAAGGCACATCCCACCTTACTATTACGTTATATATAATTACAACAAGTATATACATTTCTTTAAATTTACACTGTAAGATTACATACACATGTATACTATAAAGCTATTTTCTTTTCAAGTAATGAATGTTAAATAGCTTACTGCAACCATTACAGAATTAATGTGTATTAAATGGCTGCACTTGATCCCATAAAATTGTAATAGCCTACTAGCAAAAGAAATCACTATTTTTATAGTTATTGTATAGAAGCTGCAAATTCAAAAGTTACAGTTTGGTAACATATATGTTTTCACAATGAGGCTCACATATGCCTAGTAATATATTGATTATGTCAAGCCTGTTGTTGATTGTGTAATGTGATTACTCATTAAATAATAATGTTATGTGAAATTAATTATAAATAGAACTTTCTACAATGTGATAGACTAAATATGTGCATTCCAGTATAATTAGAAACCTTCTAAATGAATGGAGACATGCCTAGTTCCAGTGCCATCTAGTACACATCATGTCTCAGAGATGTTGGTTAGACTATATAACATAGCAACAAGGGCAGTTTGCCAGTTATCAACCTGTTTGATGGTGATTACAGAATATACTAAAATTTGTTTGATGTGACATCATATGTAAACTGCAATTTAGTAAACTTATTGACTTGTATAAAAATTGTACTGTTTTTTTTTTGTGAGTGTGTAATTAATATTTGTTCTTATTATGTTATTATATTTTGTGTGATTTTGATAAAAAGTATTAAATGAATTTTATTTGTTTCATTGTCTACGATACTACTATATTCCACCATACTAAAGAAAGGTAACCATGCAACAATTTGTATTATATTGGAAGTGAGATCTGATATAAATGAATGGGAGCCATATACTGTATCTATACCTGAAGCTTTCGAAGAATTTTTGAATTTGTTGTCCATGTCATGTCCGAATATCACGAACTTATAAATATATATATATATATATATATATATTGTTACACCACAAAATGTTACATAACCAAAACACACACCAGAAGGGTAAAATATGACACTAAAGTTATAAAGTGAATCACTGTAATGAATGTAACCAAGAAGAGAAGGGACCAGCATAGAAGAAAGAAGAGGAAGGATCCCAAGAAGCAGTGATGAATATACTGCATGACACTACAACTTAAACACAATGACTGACTATGACTAATGGACATGCAAAGTTCACAAATAAGCTGTCAAGCGAGCCAGTTCATGACATTAATGTGTAGAGTCTTATATAATAAACTAAATGACCAATGACTTTAATAAAGTAATAGCAATAACAGCATTTTGGCTGAAAATAGAAGAACAATGATATGTAAATAACAAAGACTATTACTATACTAGCGGCAATCACAAAGCTATAAAAAGCTAGCTTTACCAACAAAGATGTAACATTATAGAATAAGGATAATTATAAACAGAAGCCTTATGTGTATAAGCAACTTCCTAATTAAACGAGATGTAATTAGAAATAATAATAAACAGGTAATAAACCTTGTACCATAACTGTATCTAGACCATGCATAAACAAGTTTATGTCAGTAAATTAATAGGGCAACAGGACCCCTAATGAACATTAAATTTACAGAATAGTAAAAATAACGAATGAGGTGTGACATACCACCACTCAATTAATATTGTATGCCTTTAAAATGAGTAGGCCAAGTAAAAATGTATTTAGAGAGTAAGGAATTGTCAGAGTAATGTATTATCAAATTATAATAAGATTTAATATTGTTCAGCTGTAAACAGCTTTTAATTGTAATAATGTATGTATTTTTATTCATGTAATAATGTTCAAAAGAGAACACAGTGTAAATAATCAAATGTAAACGATAGGAAAATAGTCGCAATTTGCATTATTAGCAGACGACAATAAGAAACCATATTTCAAAACACTATTTTTATGTATTGTCAGTGAAAGCTAGGTTCAAACCGGCATTAAGCCACATCATAATAAAGAGCAGAGACTAAGCTTTAATTTGATGATAATAACTTAGAGATTGGAATTGTAATAATTTAATAGTGAGTGTTAGCATCATTTTTTAACCAGATTTAAGAAATTGCCGGTGAAACAAAACAATAACGACAATTGGGCGAGAGAAGCGCGCCGGTGGTGTCTAAAAGAAACATTACGTCACTGTAACGGAATTTTGTACCAATCACAAAAGAGTTTACTCAGCGAGATTTGTTCCTAACGGCGATCTAGACGAGGGGTATATAATCAGAGAGATGCTGAAAAATTGGCATTCGCTTCATTCTGTTCGAGCTAACAAGTTGCGGCTCGATGTTGTTTTATATTTTATTAATCTACTACAGCACAATAGTAGTAAATACTTCAAATTTTATTAAAATAATTATTGAAAAGGCGATTCATCGTACAAGAGTGCATCGATAGTTAATAGTGAATCTTTTTAAACAGTGCGTGTATTCGGAACGAGCAAATTGAACTTAACCTGTAAGGTCAACAACCCAGTATCAGTAAGAAGAGGGTTATTTCTCGTTCCAAGTGCGAATAAAGTGCAGTGGATTAGCGATCAATAAATCCGATCGTTAAAGTGTTTATTTTTAATCTATAAGATTAAAAAGCAAGGTAGTACAGTGACAAATTTTATTGTTTATCTGCCTTCTACTGATCGTAACTATTAACACATTGTACTGACACAAAAACAATCACACTATTAATAGCGAACACTGTATTCATTTATTTAGAGGATTTAATAATCCTACGTAAGAATATATGTGTTAGAATTAGTTATTATAATATTAATTAGGATCTAAGCAGACGAAATTATCGTTAACCTAAAATATAATTGCAAGTTTTTAAAGAGGCCAAAAATGAATTACTATCATAGTAATATCTATTAAAAGTAATTAATAACGTTCTACTTCGTATTTTCAAGAACTTACCCTTGAGGTACCTAATTAAATAAGATTAAAATTTTGTTAATAACCATAAGAGTTTTTTAGATTGTGCTTAACTGAGCTAGACCAGACAGCAGATGGATAACTTACTATCCGAATTGTATTAATGTCAAAAATGTATTTTTATTTAATCTGATTTTAGAGGGTATAATAAACCCATATTGTTATACAGCATAACCTTTGTTTTCAATAATTTCAATTTAGATAAGCAACACTCAGTATTGCATACACTGAGGTACATTTGAAACAGAATTTTTCAGTACACTATTTGAATTAGTTTAAATGCCATAAGTATTTAAACAACAGAAAAAATGAACACACACAATTTTAAATTTAGAAATTTGTTTTTTATGGGAACGTTTCTCGAAGAAAACCCATATGGGGCCCACATAACCTTCAAGGTGCTATAAAACCTTGCTTATAAAGTTTAAACTGGTCAAAATAACCTTGACAGTTTATTCAGTGGCGGTGAATGTCGGAACATCAAGTACGACAACCAGGTACGTGAAAAGTGTTCTTTATATTAATTTATTTGTCCAGACAACACTTGACTTTACTAACACTGACGACATTTTTCCACAGAAGAGGAGTTCGACTTCAAGTTCAACGCTACCGTTACATTCATTTACCGACCAGCAATTATTATTTTATCCATAATAAATTATCACACTATAATTAAATAAATCATGTTTATCAATTATCATAAAAGATAATTACTGCATGTAATACACGAGAATCCAGTAAACAACAATCGATAATTAAATCTATAAATTATATCAAATTTTATAGAGGGGGATCTCGTTACGTTACAAAGTGGTGACCAACAGAATGCAGCTTTAAAAATATACCAAATTAATATATTTTAATAGTATATTTTCATATTAAATTAGCCCGGCAAATACGATAGAACGATCATGCCTCACACACATAGACACGATACTAGGTACAAGGCCAGCCAAGGAGAAGGTGCCCAAGCAAACACCGAAGTAAATATAGAGATACAAAAGACACAACCAACAACCGAAATGGAAGTTGCAACTAATAATACCTTGGAAATCCAACAAGAAGGAACACCTCCTGCAGAACCCGAACAACCCAGACAGACTGAGAGAGTCACACAAACAGGGATCGCGGACTTCCAGGAGTGGATGAAGAAGATGATGGAGGAAACATTGAAAAATAACGAATCGATAAATAAAAATATGGAATCGATCCATAAGAAAATGGATGACAGCCAGAAAAATAATGAATTATTAACGAAGAATATGGAAGCACTGAATAAGAAAATAGACGACAGCAGTAAGACCTTGAAGGAAGATTTAAATAAAAAATTAGACGATATCAGTAAGAAGATGGAGGAGAATAACGAGAAAATAAACACCAAAATAGACAGAGAAATTACAGTAGTCAGAAGAGAGGTCACGGAATTACACGAGAGGTGTGAACGATACCACCAAGAATTACAGCATACCAGAGAAGAGGTTGATGGGTGGATCAACAATATAGAAGAAATAAATGAAGCCTAAATCAAGTCTCTGAAGAAGATGAGCCAGGACGAAATAAAATGAGTCAGAACGGACGTAGGAGAAAGATGTGAAGAAATATACGCATCAGTGAACACCATAAGAACCCTGACTGTCACCAATAAAGAAAAAATCGAGGAACTACGTCAACGGGAGATCCTACAAATACGCGAAGAACTCGAAACCATTCATAACCGACCAGCACAGGGTCACTATCTACAACCCATAGACAACCGCGATATCATCAACTTCAAAAATTATAAAAAGAACCCGATCGAATTCCTGGAACGAGTAGAGGAAAATCTGACCAGAATCCGGGAAAGCAGATGGACGGTAATACGCAGTTTGATCGATGAATACTTCAAAGAAATACACGATAACTGGTGGACTGCAACCCGCCACGAGATCCAAAGTTACGAGGAGTTCAAGACACTGTTCAGGGCCAAATACTGGTCGGAGTCTACTCAAAACATCGTACGGGATGATATATGTCACGGCAAATACGATGCCAGTCGAGGAACAACTCCAACCTCTTACTTCCTTGGTAAGGTATGTTTGGCCAGAAACCTCGAACCAAGGATACCTGAGGAGTGCCTGGTCACCAAGCTGGCTTATCATTATGAGGAGGGAGTAGCAAGATCACGACAATGGGGGCAGATAAAAACTGTCCAAGCCATGGCAGCACTTCTCGAGGATAACGAACACGAGGGCTACTATAAAAGGAGCCATAAAAGGAATGATAACTTCCAAGACAGGAATAATAGCCAAAATAATAATAACAACCCTAACTTCCGGAATTATCGAAGTAACTATAATAATTATAATAATAACAATGTAAATCAAAATAATGAGAACAATTATCTGCCAAATAATCAGGGTAATAATAATAATTACACTGGCAATAATAACAATAATACGAGATGGCCGCAAAATAATAACAACAACCCCAACCGATCCCAGAACCAGGGTGGAAACAACCAACCACAGCAATACAGGAGGGCCAATTATGTCCAGGCCAACAATGAGCTGGGAAGAAGGCGGTACTACCCAAGGCGCCGTAGCTTCAACGGACACGGATGACGAGGAGTACCAGTGCGAAGACAGGAGAAATTCAAGAGGCGGACAACGAAGGAGTAGGAGTATTGAAGGCGACAGCCGAAACAACGATTATCGGCCCCAAGTTCATTTCATACCAAACAATGACCAGAATCACCATGGGGGACGGCCCGATATGGAGGAGAGGAGTCAGGTAAACACACCGGACAGATGCGATGAAGAGAATGAACTCTCTTTAAATGCATCGCGGCAGTGAGAAACCAATTAGACCCCACACTGAACCATTCTATTGGGTGCAATTACAAAACGACTTCGAACAAAACCATAACAATAATAAGAAGTCACTATTTAAAAAATATCAGACAAGAACTGCTTGAAGAGGAGGAAATTGACCACCATCAATGCAACAATGACATAGCATATGTGACTGCCAAAATAAACGGGGTGGCCACCACATTGATGATCGACATGGGTGCACATGTCTCGTTAATGGATAGCACAGAAATCAACCGCATACAGGATGAAAGTAAATTGGTAATACCAACCCTACCGATTAACAATATAATATTAGTGGGAGCGACTG